>ML681998.1:17860901-17901653 GCA_007922195.1 Podocnemis expansa
ATGACCTCGTGGGGTCCCTTCCAACCCTATGATTCTATGATTCTACTATGACATCCTTAACAAACTAAGAGTCCTGTGGCATTTTTAAAGACTAAAATTTATCACATGAGCTTTTGTGGGAGAAAATCCCACTTTGTCAGATGCTTTGAAGTTGGGGAACTTACAGAATGGGAGAAAAATAAATGCAGGGAAGCGTAAATCATAGGATCAGGCAGGGGCAGGAGCCAGATCCAGGTGCAGGCTGCCTGCAGCTGGCCAGCAGCGGCTGGGGCCAGATTGGGTCCTGGGGCTGGATCAGGCCCTTAGGCTGGGCAGGAGTGTGGGATCCAACCCTTTTTTTAGGGCAGCAATGTCCCTGGGATCAGGTCACACTGTTACAGCAAATCAGAGCAGTTATTAAGATTCAGACCTTCCCAGATGCGCTAGCCAGCGAGTGACAAGCACCCTGCATGTGACCTCAGCGGTGAGCTTCACATTGGGAAACAGCATATAGAGGAAGATGAGGTCAAATCACCTGTTGTAATGAGAAAAAAAAATCCAAAGTCCTTATTTATAACATCATTACAGTCTCAAATGCCTCCACATCAAAACATGCCATCACAAGAAAAAAATTAGCTGTTACTTCATACAGCTTTTATAATTTGTACAACATATTTAACACACACAATAAAAATACAGGTACCAGCAAAATAACAGGTATAACATACAGAGTATCTTCACATGGCCTTATCTAAATGAAGATGTAGTTCACAATAAGCTGAGGTGTAAATGTATGCTAGGAGCATTTCATGATAGCAGTCAGGTCCATAGTCTATACTTACGGAAAATTCAGCAGCAGTTGACCACCAGTTACGCAAGGAACGCAAAATTCCTTGCATAACTAGCAGTGACTTTTAAAGCTGCCACTACATATGGAAAAGCCCACTGCAAGTCCCTTGCAGTTAGCCTTTCCATACACCCTCCAGGCCCCCAGGACTTCCAGAGCTGACTTCCAGGAGTGGAACCACTTCTAGAAGGGCAAATTGATGGCGTTGAAATTGCCGCTGTCAGGGTAGACATAGCCTCTGTGTGCAGCAGGCTAGTACAGTGTAGACTAACACCCTAGCTTGCCATGAATAATGTGTTCATGTAGACAAGCCCTAAGTCTTTTCACAAGGCAAACAGAGCACTCCTTCCACATATATCTTGGTGCCTTGTTCCATACCACCTGTTACACATGGAAGGCACTCCTTCAAATTCCTCTCCAGGACCCACTTCTGTCATAACATATAGGAAGTTGGCCACAATTTAATGGTAGGCTGAGGGGAGGTAGGGGAAAGGTGTCTGAGGCATAACGAATAAGGCTGTTAAAAAGAAACAATTTTAAAAAAGTCAGTCTGTGTTAACAAATATGGTACATATGTGATTCTCCCACTATTCCCCAGCCTTAATATGCTCTTTGTCCTCTTAGCTTGTAAACAGTTTGGGGCAAGGAATGTCCCCACCTACAGGTCTGTACAGTGCCTGATACATGGTTAGGCCATTTCTGTTAAATAACAACACTTGGAATATCTCATGCCCCAACTGACAGAGAATGCCCAAAGAAAAGGAAGGGGAAGGAGATGGCCTAAACCAGACCATTATCATAAGTAAGAGATACATGATCTTTGATCTTGACTATGAGATGGTAAGCTCTCTCCACAAAGGTAAGTTTCCATTACAAGAACAACAAGGAGTCCTGTGGCACTTTGAAAGACTAACAAATTTATTTATTGCATGAGCTTTCATGGGAGAAAATCCCACTGCATCAGACGCTTTGAAGATGGAGGAATTTACCTAAGTTCTATCTAAGTTCCTCCATCTTCAAAGCATTTGATGAAGTGGAAGCTCATGCGATAAATAAATTTGTTAGTCTTTAAAAGAGCCAGAGGACTCCTTGTTTGTCTTGATTATTTGGAGGGGCTCTTGCCTTGTCAAGGATGTATCTTCCTCACAATTTTGACCTTTTTAGCAGAGGAGCTGTTTTTAATGGCTCAGTAGGCTGCAGCAAAGGACAAGAATTTAGAGTCATGATACTAAATAACCTGAAGGGACTGTGGCTTCTTCCTAGGAAGAAGGCTGGCTGTTAGAAGTTTGTGACTGGACTAGTCCAGTACTGGCTGGCTACACCACAGGATGCGCAAACAAATCTATGTTTTAGCCTTTGAAACCAACAATGAACATTAGAGTATATATTAAAACATCTCTTACATCACTATAACTATTTCACTTAGGGGAGTGGAAGAGTAACACACCCAGTGCAATGTCGGTGGAAAGGCCTCTCATCAACATACCTACTGCCTCTGGCCATAGTAGATTAACTAGGTCTCATCTTCATTAAGCAGTAGAGTGGCATAGTTGCACCTCTGGAGCACTATAAGTGTAGGCAGTCTCTGAAGAAAAATGCAAATAAAAATCTTTCAAGATGGATTGAAGGATGTTAATGCATGTAAGAGGGTCATACACTTTGTTTTGTCTATAGCAAGCCTGGCCAAACTGCAGCTTGGGAGCCACATATGTTTCTTGAATGAAAAAGTGTGACTCATGGAAGAAAGTCAGCAAATCAATTTATTAGGTAAAAGTATATGGCTATATGCCTCAGTGCGGCTCTTGAAGGTTTAATAATCAACTTGTGTGGCTCTTGAGTTCCATAAGTTTGGCCACCGCTCATCTGTAGTCTGAGTCCATTGTACTCACTGAGGCTCCTTGCATTTCCCCTCAAGTTCCCGGAGTATGATCCTCCCATCTCCTGTTCTAAAGCGGCAGCAGTGTTAATCTAGTCCAGTGAAACAAATAAGGATTTATTAGTCTTTAAGTGCCACAGGACTCCTCCCATTCCCTGTATTTCAGAGGCTTGTGTATTCTCCTTCCCCCACGCCATTCTCATTTTTTTTGTGTTGTAGAGGGAGAAGTATGTCAGAGGGTCAGTATTTTACACTACATTGGGAGAGGCATCAAAGCCAAGATTTTTGTGCGAGGTGGGAAAGGTGTGGTATTGTTAGGCTGAAAGTTGGTAATGGCTGCCATCAGCAATTCTTTGATCTATAGACAATTATGGAGGTGGTTGAAGTTGATGGCTGTACTAACCAGATGCCAAGGGCTGTGTGTGTCATTTTCTCTCTTGCGTCCCCTGCCCCCACAGTCAGGGTTCTAGATACTGATCCCAAGAATATTCTCTGAAATTTTACAAGGAGTCCTGTGGCACTGAAAGACGAACAAATTTATTTATTGCATGACCTTTCATGGGAGAAAATTTTGTGGGATTTTTAAATTAGTTAGTCATTATGTACCATAGGATTCCTTGTTGGTTTTGCTGAACTAGACTAACTTTTGGAACATTTATATTTTGGAACTGATCAGCTGAAATGTTCAGAAGTTATCATATTACAGACAAATAAATGCCACTGAGTTGAGTGATAGACCTCACTTTGCTTAGGAAAACAATCCAGAAGAAGTTCAATGCGGAATATGCAAAGGATGTGGCTAGCACCTCTGCTTAACATGCAGAAGGTCCTGGGTTCAATTCCCAGGGGGTTGGACCTGATGATCTCACGAGGTCCCTTCCAGCCCTATGATTTGATTTGATTTGATTTGATGCTAATTTGAAACAACCATTCTGTGAAAATTGACATATTCATTATGAATAGACTCCTCGTTTTCTGTATAATGATCATTTTTTAAAGTACCAAGGAGTTCTGTGGCACTTAAAGATGAACAAATTTATTTAGTGCTTGAGCTTTTGTGGGAGAAAATCCCACTTTGTCAGATGCTTTGAAGATAGGGAAACTTACAGAATGGGAGGAAAATAAATGCAGGGGATTGTAAGTCATGGGATCAGCTCATACTGTAACAGCAAATCAAAGCCATTGTTAAGATTCACACACTGGGAAGCAGCACATAGAGGAAGGTGAAGTCAAATCACCTGTTGTAATGGGAAAGGGATCCATAGTCACGATTTAATTTTGCTTTCACACAATTGAACTAAATATTAAATCAAGCTCAGCTGTTTCTCTTTGAAGTCTTGATGTCCCATTGATTTGCTTGAGCATGATTGTTAACAAGTCATTCACAGAGTGATTCGAAAGATGGATAGGTTTTTGAGTGTTGTGATTTCTGATGTCAGTTTTGTGCCCATTTATTCTTTTGTGCAGATATTGTCCTGTTTGTCCAATATGTAAGGTTCAGGGGCATTTCTGGAACATGGATGAGCAGGTGAATAAGCCGTTGATGGAGTAGCTGGCTTGATTAGGTCCTATGATGGTGTCTTTTTTGCAGATATATGGGCAAAGTTGGCAGTGTGGTTTCTTGCAGGGATATGTGCCTGCTTTAATGTTTCTGTTGTTACGTCTGTAGTCGCTGGTAAGTATCTTTTTAAGGTTAGGTGGCTGTCTGTAGGCGAGGAGAGGTCTGTTTCCTAGGCTTGAGAGAGTGAGGGATCATCTTTTAGAATAGGCTGTAGGTCCTTAATGATCTGTTGAAGGACCCAGGGCACCAGCCCAGGCCATGCCCCTGGCTGCAGGCCATGGCTCCAGCCCTGATTCTGCACTGGGGCCCAACCTGGCCTTGCCCAGGGACAGGGCAGGGAACCTGGCCTAGGATGGGGCCAGAAGCGGCCCCGCTGCCCCCATGGGTGGCCAGGCCCTGGATCTCAGGCTGGAGACCGGGAGAGGCAGGAGCCGCGCTAGGACTCGGGGCACTGGCGCTGGGATTCGGGGCATGAGCCCCGTGTGCCAGGCCCCAGCAATGCCCCTGCTTGAGGGTTGTATGTGGTGACCAGTGGCGTTCTATTATTTTATTTTTTGGGCCTCTCCTGCAGTAATTGACTTCAGGGTACTCGTCTGGCTCTGTCAATCTGTTTTCTTACTTCCAAAGGTGGGTACTGTAGTTTTAAGAATGCTTGATAGAGATTCTGAAGATGTCTGTCTCTGTCTGAGGGAACACAGCAAATGCGGTTATATCTTAAGGCTTGGGTGTAGACAGTGGATTGTGTGATGTGTTAGGCTGAAAGATCAAGTGATGTTGGTAACTATACCAATTAGTAGGTTTTCAGTATAGGATTGTGTTGATGTGTCACAGTGTTGTTCTTACTCAATAGCATCTTTCTTCATCCATCTAATACTAAGAAGATAAGGAATAAAACACTGTAATATATCTGTCATCGCAAAAGCAATCTAATGCTAGAGAATGAAAGATCATTATTGAATCAAATGCTGTATTTTTCATTTTATTTAGGGTCCTGGCTATTGTCAGATTACCCGGTGTTTTTCTGTTTGGTTATAGGCACCAAAGGCCCCTTTCTTTTTTTTTTTTTTTTTTTTTTTTTTTAAGCAAGAGCATGCTAACATTTTAATCTTTCTACGCTGACATAGTACATTCTTACCAATGAAGATTTGCTCACACAAATTCTTTTGCACGCAGACAGAGATCTTTAAGCATGACCTATTTTTTTTCACAGTAGTAAATGCTGGCGTGCTATCTTCATGTGCAAAGACTAGAGAACACAGGGTTCCATGCATTGAAATTTGAATATACTACATATACAGTATGACACCATACCATGAATTTGTCAGGTGGTAAGTACTCTCAACTTGTATTACTTTAAACAGTGATTTATTATAGGATCAGGTAATATTCCTGACAATGAATAAAGAGGAATTTTAGGTGGGCAGTATACACCCATTGCTTTTCCATAAAATATTTATGTTCATAGCATAATGGCTTCTAAAGAAAATTCAGAAAACTTCTCAACAAATCTAGCTAATGTAGCTGTTTTCATTACAAAAATTAACAGAAACCTGTTTCTTAAAATGTATGTCTTATGAGAATTATATTATTCAAATAAGAGAAATAATCTTAAAGCCAAACATACCTTTAGTTCTTAATTGCTACTGGATCAGAAGAATAAATATATTGGAAATGTCACATGCCTTCTTTGAAGAGTATTAATCATATTTATAGAAATAATGTGTTTTAACTTGAACTTCAAAAATTGATGTAACTCAGCTAGCTGATGACTTGGACAAATGAAACTTAGTCAGAATTTTATCTGACGGGGATGTTGCTTAATAGTTATGTGTCACAAAAATGGTGAAATCACTGAAAGCACAGAGGTAGCTGTGGGTTTAAAAGGGAGTTCAGTACCTTTAAGAAAACATAGAAAGCTTTGAACCAAATTCAGCCCCTCTATAAACCAGCATGACTACTGATTTCAGCAAAGTTGTGGCATGACTGATTTTGGTCCAATAGCTTCTGTAATGCACACAGCCATTCATTTATCTATGTATCTTTCAATCTGCAATTCATAATGAAAAGATGCTTGTAGCAATGGGTTACAGTGTCTCCATATGGCACTTTTAAAAACTTAACACATTTATTTATCACGTGAGTTTTCGTGGGAGAAAATCCCACTTCGTCAGATGCTTGAACATGGGGAGCTTACAGAATGAGAGGAAAATAAATGCTGGGATGTGCAGGGGCATCACTGGCATTGGGCACATGGGGGCATGAGCTCCCATTCCCAGTGCCAGTGCCCCAGGTTCCAACCCCAGCTAGGGATATGTGGCTGGGCCTCTGCAGCAGCTACAGCCCAATCTGGCCCTGATGCCAGCTGGGGATGCAGGGCTGAGCCACCAATCCGGCCCCAACCCCATGGTGGCAGGAGTCTTCTCCAGCCTCAGCCAGGGACACGGGGCTGGATCAGGCCTAGGGGGTGGGGCCAGCACTGCAGGAAGCAGAACCAGCTCAGTTGGGGAGGCTAGGCCAGGGTCCTAATTGTTTTTTGGGGCTGGTGATGTCCCTGGGGAAGTGTAAATCTTGAGACTCTTGAGCTAGAACCCCATTATCTTAAACCAGACTGATGGCAGGGAGTTCTCCATGAAGGAGCTTTGACTTTGTATCTAGCTCTGCAATTTGTCTGTGAGCTTGGATTTGTTTGATGAGCCTTTTGGAAAGTCTACCCTTTTCCTCAGGCATCTGGGGAGGATTTGGGTAGATGGATAAGAGCTATGGGGAAATTTGGTTGACTTCATGGTTTTATTACTTTCATCATTGGGAGGGCTGATTCTGTTAGTATTCATAGCCTTCTCTTGTTGACTGTGAATTTTGCACTGAATATTTTGTTTACTTGTGTGATATGCCTAGAGCATTAGGGTTTGTCTGCACAGCATAGCAAAACACTCTTAACGTGGTGTGATTTTTAGTGCACTGACATGCAGCCTTTTAACTTCCCTGTGTGGACCTTGCTGGCACACGGTGAAAGGTACTATATTATCATGAACCAAGTCCCTTAGAATAATGTATCAGCAGTGTCTAATTAATTCTGTGTCTCCGACATCATCAGTTCTGCTCTCACATCTGGCTCTTAACCCCTACATCTGCTCCTTCTTTAGCATCTGTGAGTCTTCACCCATGGCCCAGGCCTAAGAGAGCAGCTGCAGTGGGTTTCTCATATTCATCTTCCCATTGGGGCTCTTTCTGCGCCCTCTTTTGAAAACACTGTGAGCTGTCCTTCTGCTCCCTAACCAAGAAGTTTTCCCTGCTCTTATCAGTGACTAAATCATGAGTAGCTTGGGCAAGTGGCTGGAGAACAAACCAGGAGCCAATCCAATACCAATGCTATGTCAGAAACCAATGCCTGAGTCAATAGGTTAACCAGAGTTGCATTCAAAAGATGTAGCAATGAGTCAAAGTCCAGAAGAAGCTGGGGACTGGAGCAGAAGCAGGTCTCGGCTGGGGCTGGGGACAGCTGCAACAGGGACAGGATCAGACTAGTTATGGTCTAGGATTCAGCCAGCAGAATATTCCTGGTACTGTTTGTAGTATCAACCTGCTGACTTCTTCAACCAATCTGTTAGTCTTAGAGTGCCACATGACTCCTTGTTTTTTTTGCCATAAATCAGGCTGCTCATTTTAGGGTCCAGCTTCTGTGTGGAGGGAGGAGAACACTCTGCCTTCTGTAGCAATCCTGATTGGCTACGCTTTCCTGGAAGGCAGCAAATCAGATGGGGCAATTCCCCCAGGCAGGGTTAAAATTTACAAGAGGATTGGTGCTTCTTAGTCACAGTAAGACAGCCAAAATTGTGTTATTCACAAAAAACTTGCCAGAGCTGGCAGCATGAGTTGATGTTCCACTCCCAAATATTTAGAACACAGGTGATTTCCTTTCTATGAATTAAAAAACTTCCAAAATTATTTAAATTAGCTGATTAAAATCCATTATGGTTTTAATTTTAATATACTGTTTTCACTTTTTTTTGGTTTTAAAAAACAAAGGGGGGGAAGAAATATGCAGTTATTCGTATTTAAAGAACAGTCTTCAGACAGTAAAATAAGAAAGCAAAAGGATTTTGCAAATGTTATCCTGAGTAATTAAAAAAATAGCTTAGTGCCCAATTACACAAGCACTTACTACATGTTGGAGATAATGGACTAAAGCATAAGCCGATTCCTCCAATGTTGTCACAATAACTGGAGATTTTCTTAAAGCACCAGATTCTGGATTCATGTGACTTTTGAGAATCTCTGTTTTTTTCTTTTTTGGTGTGTGGCGGGCAATACATACAGGCACCGCACTAGCAACGAAGGGACTAATGAGGGTCTGTGCATCCAGTCAATACTGACCCCCCTACACCTGTAGCAGATGTCAAGTACAGAGGGGGGACTTAAAAGGAGGAGACCCAGCTTAGTCTGGAGCTGACCAAAACGAAGAACAGAGCTCTTCAGCCAAGAGTCTAAGTTAGCTGGATACATGGATGAACTTGTGGATGGAATGACTCAGCTCAGGAAGACTGACTAACCAGAAAGGCTGCATGAAAGCTAGTCCTGAATGGAAGTGTGCCATGCAGTTCTGCCGAAGATATTTCAGATGACCATGGTTATTGCCTCACAGCATCCCTTTATCTTCAGACTTTGATACCTTAGAAGGGGTGGGAGTCAAGCTTGCCTTAGCTGGAGGGTCATAACCAGTGGCAAATCAAGGACCCCTGGTCTTCCCCACTGGTGGGCTCCCCCTTACTGGATGGCCTCCCACCACCAGCAGGCTAGCACAGGGATTGGGTGGCAGGCTGGGCCAGAGGCTGACTGCAGCCTGGCCAGTTGGCACCCAGGGGTGGTGGGGCTGACTGCCACACGTGATGTGACTTGCCTGTACTGCATGCACAGCAGTTGGCCCTGCCACGCTCCTGAGACTGACTGGCTAGACTGCAGTTGGTTTGCTCAGCCCCCAGGGGCAGAGTGGATGGCTCAGGGACAGGGTGAGAGTTTGGCCTGTGAGTTGGTTGACCCTTCCAGATTGGCTGGCCCAGGGGTGGGGTGGGAGCGCAGCACCTGGCCTCTGGGCTGTCCTGCACTGCTCAGTGCCAGGCTGCCACCAACATGGAGGGGCCCCCACATTGTGCTGGGCCCATGGGCATGGGCCCCATTGGCCCATTTGGTAATCCACCCTTGGTCATCACACCACTTCACTGGACCCAGGAAAAGCAGCAACCACTGCTGGGAACTCCCCATATACCTTGCTTTCTTGGTATGAGTGTCTTTGTTGGCCCACCAAGGGGCATTACAGAAACAGGCCCTGTCATAGTAAATTTTTATCTTCCTGATTTTCTAGGGAAGCTTTAAACCAGGGGTCTCAAACTTGCGGCCTGTGGGCCACATGTGGCCCCTAAAGCTATTTTCTGCGGCCCATGACAACATGATCATTACTGATATTTGCAATATCATTGTATGAAAAGGTTTCAGTGGTGCAGCCCTGGGGCTAACGTACTAGTCCTCGTGTGGCCCTCTATTGGTCCTCATGTGGCCCGCATGGTAATTTGAGTTTGAGACCCCGGCTTTAAAGTGACACCTAAAAGCTCAGACACTTGAAGGCAAATAATTTACCGGTCATCTCCCCCCCCCATATCTCATAATTTGTCAGACAGGTGCTTATTCATAATCTTCTAACACTTGGGTTTGGCAACATTTGGGCTGCTCACAGTGGTATGCACTCTGTTAAATAATGTGTGCAGGACTGGCTGCCATTCTCATGTAACTTGGATAGTGTTCAAATGTTTTCTGTGACCCCTCCACTCTTTGGCATAGCATATGTTTTGAGGCTCATTCTATCCTTATTTTGCGTGTGCTCTTCCTGTGCTATGATCTTGGTGTGGAAACAAATAGGGACAGGAATAACGAGAGTAACGCTTTTGCAATGAGGCAGCTTACACTTCCTAATGTGATATAGGACTCAACATACTGGAGAGCCTTTAACATCGTGTCTAATTATACTGCTTATTGTTCTGAGAATCTGGTTCTGTAACACTCTTTCGATATTCACATAACCACTCTAACTTTCTTTCTGCTGCCAACAGTAGTTATTTAATTGCTTTGAGCAGTAGTAAATTGGTCACATGGAAGTACTCTGATTATTTTCTGTTTGGGATAGGTGGAGATGGGAGGAATGCACTTTAACTGTCAGTCACTAATTAGCCACTAATCTCTCTGAGTGAAATTCCCACACATGGTGAAGGCTTCATTTGGTGACTTTCTCAATTAGCATCATAACAGCCATAGCTTTTGAACAGTTTGTGTATATTTATCTTTCACTTTAAATTGCCTAGGCTATCTTAGATTAAACCAGTTTCATGCTATACCCAAGCCTATTGTTTGATGGCTGTTAGCCAAAATCACAATAGCAAATGTATTTAAGTGAGTATCATTTGTTTGTGATCTGGTTTTGGATGTGTTTGGAATCTACCAGTACAGCTGTAAAACTGGGATTAAATTTACCATTGAAGGGGCTGGTTTCTGCCCTTCCTTACTAGGCATGTAGGACCTAATAGGCAGCAGGTTCTGCAGTTCTGCTGTGAGGGCGATTGCACTGCAGAGGGGATGAAGGAGAAAACAACCTTTTAGGAACCCACTCTCCAGAGCAGCTGGATACGTGGAAGAGGGTTTGAGGCAGGGGCAGGAACATGACCACTGGAAAAGAGCCTACATGAATCCATGGGTCTGAAGTACTCTTCTCAAAGGGGAGACAGTGGCTTAGAGGTTCAGTTCCTTTCCACTGAGGCCAGAACTCATCCACAGACTAAACTAAGCTATGCACTTGGCCCTATGGGCCTTGATCCATAGCCCATAGAAATCAATGTAAAAATTTTCACTGACTTCCATAGGCTTTGGATCAGGTCCTAAGAGCAAGTGGTTTAAAGAAAAGGAGTTGCAAGCTCTTCAGATGGCTAGATAGTCTCTCCATACAGCACCAAGTACAAAACTGTTGGTCCAGATTGGGCCCTCTAGGCACAACCACAGTACAAATGTTTGATCTTCATGTTTCTAATTCATGGTAAGTCTGCAAGCTGTGGTTTTGTCAGTGTAGGGTTACCAGATACCAAAGCATGGAAAGGAGGACGGGGAAGTACAAAAAGGAGGACATTGGAGGACACATGAAAAAAATGTCATATTAATGTAATATTCTTTGTTTTTAGGGGGCCCTGGAATGCTCTCCCCTAAAAATAAAGTATTCCGTGGCATTCCAGCATACTTTAACTTCTATAAGTAAAAAGCCAGACAAAAATCACGTGTTTTAAAATGCCTGCCAGATGGAGGATGTGAAGGTAAAAAGGAGGACATGAAGGTAAAAAGGAGAACATGCCCTCCTTTTGCCTGACATCTGGTAACCCTATATCAGTGTATCCGGTCTTTATACTATGAAAAACATTTACTTGTGTGTTCAGAAATGTGTAGGCGAGTGCAAAGAGAAATAGTCTGAAAGTGCTTCTAAGAATGTCCCCTGGTCTCACTAGCTGTGAGGCAGAAGAAAGTGAAGCTGAATAAAAGAAGGCTACACCAAATCTACATGCTGGAATTCCAAGAATGAGACCTAATTGTGGTGTAAATCATGAACGGAGTGGTCCAGTGACTTATTTCCTACGGTTTCCCTCTCTCCTGAGCTGAAGGAAATTGCAGACCCAAGTGATATGGCCAATGAAGTGGAGGCCAAGGTTCTAGCGATGTCCTAGTCCTTACCTGTCACTTCCCAAATTCATAAAGCAATCCTTCCATAGTCCATCCTGTAGGAGGGAGGGCAGTCAGGATGTGCCTCCCTCCTCCAGAGCAGTTGTCCCAGGAGTTGAGCGCTCGCCCTGCTGGCCAGAGGAGGGCTCTGCAGGGACCCAGGCTGGGACCCGGAACACAGGAGGCGGGCCCAGGGGAGGGGAGGACAATATAAGGAGATGGACCAGGCAAAGCAGGAGGAGACCGAGAGGGAGAGGCACTGGAATCCCTGACACCACTCACCCCTAGTCTGTGGACAAGCAGCCTGAGCGCTGGTGGGAGTTCCCGGTCTACTCCCCGCCCCAAGGGGAGTACTTGGAAGAACTGCCTTTGGCCGAAGACCCCATGGGTCCGGAGGACTCATCCCCCAATGATCTGGAGGAGCTGCCTTCTGCCAAAGACCTCCTGGACTGGGCAGACCCTGCCAGCAACGACCTAGAAGAGTTACCCCTCGTGGAAGACCTAGAGGACCTACCAGCCCTGCCACCCCTGGGGAAAGAAGGTTTGACGGGAATCCCTCTGGCATTTTACCCTGAAGACTTGGTAGGGGAGGAAAAGGGGGAACCCCAGAGGAAGTAGCCCAGGGAAGAGTGGGCCTGTCCCTCCGGGGTGTGCTTAAAGCCGGTGTGTTTCAGTGGGAGCACCGCTGGCTTGCTGGTGGCCTAACAGCCTCCAGATAGGGCCCTGGGCTGAGATGCAATGGAGTGGGCAGGCCTGCATCTCCCTCCCCTGCACCCAATCCCCTGCCAACCCTGCGATATTGACCCCTGCTCTAAAGCCTCACCATAAATCCTCTCCTACAGCCTCGCCCGGAGGGAGGGCTGGAGGCCTAGACTGTGTCTGGCGGCCTCGCCTTGCAAAGGGGGGCTTGCAGACGGGAACTTGGGCACGGCCTTGCCTGACAGGGGAGTGGGAGGTTGCCCGCTGGGTGGATCACTTGGCCACCAACCACCTGCGACCCACACATCCCTCTTTCCTTGTTGGGTTAGCAATGCAGCCAGTCCAGCAGCCACATTGGCTAATGACCCATCATTGGTGGCATTTAACTATCTGTCTGGGCCTAAATTCATTCCCAAGTACATGAGTGCTTGCCATTTTTGATGCCAGTAAACTATAGTCAACAACTGCTGACATCTGGACTCTATATCAGCCTGTTAAAGTTTTAAACTGCATTTCAGCTGCAAGTTTGAGCAAAGGCTGCTCAGCCACTTTAAAGCATTGTCTTATAGATCATTATACTTAATTGTAAACAAGCAATTAAAGTAATCTAAATGAATGACTTCCCAGCTGTGGCAGCCTTGTCAGCTGGTCTTGTCTACAATGAGAATTTTGAGAACTACTCCTTCAGTCTAGTGCCCACCCATGCTTCGTAAAGCAAAAGCTCTAAAACCTGAAGAGAATATCATAGAGGAAATGTTAGCATTTCTATCATTTTGTCACCTAGCAGCAGGTTTAGATGTCATGATGGAAAAACACCTGCATCCCATTGACATGTTTTCATCAATGCTAGACCTTTAGGTGCTACAGGAGAATAAATAATAACCAGCTATCAGATAACGTCTAACTTCGTCAGTGAAGACAGCCCAAGAGCGACCTAACATGCTATGCTCTTCGATTTGTACTATATATAATCTAATTTTTAAGCACTGTGCTTTCTGCAAATATATTCCTTACAGATATGAGAGAGTGGCCATACTTACCTGCTGCTTAATTAATATTGAACTTTAGTCATACAGTCTTGCCCTTGGACACACATCCACAGATCCTGCTGACATCAGCAGACCCATCTGCAATTGAGAACTGCGCTGAGTGTAGACAACACTTGCGCCCTGTTTCAACAACTTGTGTGTGGGACATGACATGTGCAATAAGCATGTTCTTCCGAAGGCTCTAGCAGGGCCAGAATTAGAATCACAGAATAGAATCAAATCATAGGGTTGGAAGGGACCTCGTGAGATCATCGAGTCCAACCCCCCCGGGGCTTGAACCCAGGACCTTCTGCATATTAAGCAGAGGTGCTAGACATTTCCAAATGAAGAATTTGGCCCTAAAAATACTGAAATTAATTTGCTTTGTTGTACAACATGTCCTACTGTGTAAGTTCCCCACCTTCAAAGCATCTGACAAAGTGGGATTGTCTCCCATGAGAGCTCATGCAATAAATAAATTTGTTAGGCTTTAAAAGTGCCACAGGACTCTTTGTTTGTTTTGCTGAACTAGAACAACACAGCTACGTCTTTGGAACTTGTCCTAGACTTCTTCTGAACAAAAGACATCTTAGTTGTACTGTCAGATGTAGTTTGTACTTGATGTTTGCTCTAGTTCAAGGCATCACGTTAAAGTTACAGGCTCAGCAGCCTAGTTCATCTGTGTTATACAGACCCACAACAGAATTGGTTTAAAGTATATAATGTAAATATCTTAAGGCATTGTGTTTTGGTTTCTGCTTAAAATGTTGTTTCAAGTGCAGTCACAGGTAATGGCATTATGTGAGAACTGTTGTGTGCTGTGTCTGTAATACTAGTCAGCAAAACATTTAACAATGTGCTTAACTTCAAGCACAGTGGTAGAGTCAGTTGGGCAAATGGAAAAGCTTTGCTGAACTGGGGCAAGAACGTTCAGCATCTTCTATTCTAGCATTCTTTACGAGCTGACAGAGCACTTGTTTTTACTTTGCCCCCAGACTCCTCTTTACTAACAGTTTAGGCTTTTAGCTCAAATAATCTGCTTCTTTGAGCGCTGCTCGAATAAATTCAGAAATAGGTGTCTCCATGCTGGAGCACCAGATTGGTCGGAACTTTTTGCCCTAGCCTGTCAGAAGAGGGCAGGCGGCCACGGCCCCCACGCCACCCCGTGGCTATATATGTAGCCGTTGCCCGGCCCCTCCCCAGTTTCTTTTTTTTCTGCCTTAGTTTCGGTTGTGGAACTGCCCACTTCTTGCTTCGCAAGCAGCCTGTCCGTCGTTTGCTGTATGAGCGTCTCGCCCAACTGGGAGAACCTATTTGTGGACCTAGTCCCACCGAAGAAGGTCTCCTTTTCTGGGCCAGAACACCGCACTCCAACACTGTCCACCATGCTGGGGTTTAAGCACTGTGCCGAGTGCGGCAAGGCCTTCCCACGGGACGATCCCCATGAGAAGTGCCTCCGGTGCCTGGGCGAAAGCCACATGGTCACCGTGTGCTCCATTTGCCTGTCCTTTAAACTGAGGACAATCGAGGACAGGGAGCAAAAGGGCCGTGCCCTGGCCTCTGAGCAGGACTGGCACTCCTCCCCTAAGGCTTTGGGGTCTCCTGTGGCACCGTGTGCCAGTTCAGCGCTGGAGCCTGCCACCCGGCACTATGTCGAAAGGCAATGGAGGACCAGCTCGGTACTGACCTCAGTACTGCGGCGCCGACATAGACCACCTCTTCTACACGGGGCTCCCCTTAGGACTGGTCAGCCTCAGTACCGATCCGACGACTCTGGAGGCAGTGGAGGCAGCAAGGGCACTCCTCCTGTTGCCCATGCCCCTTCTCCGGTGCCACCTAGAAGGGGGAAGCTGGCCTTCCTTTCGAAGACCTGGGTGCCACGTGTATGGCACCGTTCGCCTTCCCTGTCACTGGCCCCGGGACAAGAACACCAGAGTCTACTGTGAGTCCCAGTACCATGGAGCCATCCCTGTGGCACCATGTCACTGCCATCCCTGGTGCCACTCCGAGAGTCCCAAGAGGTTTCCCCCTGTTCTAGCTCGGGGGAAGGCACTTCAAGGGGCTCCAAATGGCCTCAGCGCCGGCTCCCGGCGCCATCGCTCTTTCAGTACCACCCCTAGGATTGGTCCCTTCAAGAGGCCCCTCTAACTTCACTGGCACTGGCCCAATCGGCACCAATGAGAGTACTGAACCCGGGGCTGTGCTTTTATACAGGCAACTTATCGGCACACTTTGATCTTCTGCGCCGTGTCTCATCGCTCATGAGCATGGAGCTCCAATCCTCTGAAACACCGTCCGACACCTTATTCGGGCCAGTGTTCTCATTGGCGGAATCAGTTACAGTTCCCTTCCACCCTAGCGTTTGGGACTTGGCCTCCTCCTGCTGGCAAAACCCGGGTTCCATCTCCCCAGTTTCGGATACGGTGGGACTCAAGTACAGAGGCCCGGGGCTAGAGTTCTCCTCACTTAACCACCACCCAGTCCCTCCTTGTGTGGTGGTGGAGGTGGCCTTAGGGCCGGGACAAGCCCCCCATGATCTCCTCCCGACATCGAGGGACGCCAGGGAGCTTGAGTTATTGGGCGCAAAGTTTACTTCTCCTCAGCCTTCCAATTGCGGGTCGCAAACAATCAGGCCCTGATTAGTAGATACATGTTGGATGTGTGGGAGTCAATACGTACACAAATTCAGACATCTACTCCCATTAGAGTCGAGGGAAGAGTATGCTGCTTTTCTAGAGGAAGGCAAAATAGCTTCCCAGGACCTCCTACTTTCAGCCTGGGATGTGGTGGATATGGTGACCCACACTATGGCCTCGGCTGTAACCCTGCGCTGCGCAGCCTGCCTACAGGAAGCCAGAGTGCCCTCGGCCTCACAAGAGGTGGCCCTCAACCTGCCTTTTGGAGGTGATGCCCTCTTCCCAGAGGAGACCTCAGCTGTTATGGGTACTGCCCATGACCCCAGAGGAGAATTAAAATATTTCGGCCTCCTCCAGGAGGGGCCTCTTCCACACCCTCCAGCCCCATAAGGCCTGAGAGTAAGCCGCTCCCCCCGTAACAGTTACTGGTGAGGACTCAGTCCTCACCGCCACAACTGCAGTTTGAATCCCACTGGGGGGACCCTCCTGCCAAGGCCCCTCTCCTGGGGAACTCTGAGAGAGCTCTCAACCTGTTAGTCAGCAGTATAGGTTATAATCACCAATATCATCATCAATCACCTTCTCCAAACCATGGTGAAGTGGCCACCATTGTTGGACTCTCCCTCTCAGAAACGACAGAGAGCCCTTCTCCCTCTTTCCTTCCTGGTGAGAATGGGCAGTTCACAGGCGAGGCAGCTTCCTCCCCTTCGGGTAGGACTAGGGCATAACCCATACTCACGCCCCTTCATCTGACCCTAGTGCCTTGAGAAGACTTGACCCTCTCACTACCCAAACCTCCTCACCCACCATGAAGGGAAGGATGGAATCCTGCCATCTGAACCCATGCAGGCAACCGATAGCCAGCAGTCCTGGCCACCAAGAGGCTATCATGTCTCTGCATATGACACACCGCCAAGGGGAAAAGCCCCCCTTTCCCCTTTCTGCCTCCTTGGGCAGCAACTCTATTACCCCAGTGGAACACATATGGTGTTCATGGAACTCACTCCCAACATCAGAGAGTGTATCACCCACCACTGCCCACCCGAACCAAATGGAGCCTCCCCTCGTGGGGTCCTTTTCATACCAGGAGCTACACTCCCACACGCTTCCCTGTGGATGTGGCACTATCGTCTACCCCCTCCCACGCCGATGGTCAGAGAACACTCTATTGGGTCCTGTCCCTCTACTCACAGTATGAATGAGCTCGCTGCCTTGCCCATCCTTTCCTTACTACCAGCAAGACTAGCTGGTGTTTAATCATCGTTCCCACCCAATTGACCCTCATTAGGGTTGTGGGCATACGCTTCCAACTCGAAGCACCCAAACCCTCCCTGACCCCATGGAGCAGGTAATTCATTCCCGATTGCCAGATGCAAACATCGGGACCCGGCCATTAGATGTAAGTGTTGGCCAACTCACTCATGGTCCTTGTGAGAGATGAACAGTCCAGTACTCATCACTTCTGGCTGGTTCTCAGCTTAGGTGAAAGCTCTTGAGAGAGGTCTTAAAAACGGGACCCCCACCCCATTCTTCTACAGTCTTTAAAAAAAAAAATACATATAGATAGATGAAGGGAGGTAACCACGTGAACAGTGAACATTTCCCCCTGGAAATCTCCCAACCTGGGCCATTGATCACCACTACCCAGGATGCACCCTCATGCCAAAACCCCCGTACATGGGGTCTTGCCCCTCACAGAGGGGACCCTAGCCACTTTCCTCTCTCTATCCCTAAGGTGGCCGTTCTGTTATATCCTAATCCTCAGCTCTCTGAGATCCAGAGGAGATAACCTGATAATAGTGACAAAACCATCCAGATCTCTCCCTTCACCATTCAGTTGAAGTCAGGAAAGTTCGTCCCTCTGCCTCTTGCTATGTTCATAGTCACCGTTCGCTCCCTCTGTGACGGTTAGAAGACCGCCCCAACAGACGGATACTTCCCTGGGGCCAATCTTCCCCTCGCAGGGTTTTGTCCAGCGGTGTCTCTCATGTAGCTCACCCCCTGGGGCATGGCCGTAGCACCATGTTTATCCCGGCCTAGCTTCCGGACACTCTCTCTCAGGAGTCGCATGGGTACAATTCCTTCCTTCCCATTATGACCCAAGGCTGTCCTAGTCTTAGTAGGCGCGTCTTAGAATAACATGCCCCTGTCCTAAGCATTTGTGACAGGGTTTCGCACTCGACAAAGTCCACTCTACATCTACCCTGAAATTACCTTCAACAACTGGAATTTGGGAACTGGCTGACCCTTGATAGAGTTTACCTTCCTGGTAAGATCTAATACCATCATTGGCATACTCATAGAGGACACTTCAGATATACCATAAACGTCTTAAAGAGGAGATGGCCGGATGTACCCCTTTGGGGTGGCATACCCTCACCCAGCCCTTTTTGGAGGAGCCTATCTCCTTCTCCGTACATCCCGACTTTCCCCCGGGGCCCTTCCTCTAGGGAGCCTCTATGCGCACCCCTGTGCAGTGTTAGCTAGGCTTGGACCATCTCAGAATGGGACCTCCCTGATGGTGTGAGGGCATATAGGTTAAAGTGAGTGGTTCCATAGGCCACGGGTACTAGCATCCGGGCCTGTTGTGCTCTCGAGCCCATCACCAAGCTGTAGCCTTACCACATCCAACCCCTTGCCCTAGCATTCCTGTGGCTGCCTTCCAGCTGCTGAATTTAAAAAGAAGAAAGGGAAGGGCGTAGGTAGCAATAATGCCATTTCCTTGTCTTGTGCGAAGATACAGACTCTGACATCCCACGCAACGGGGTCTGTAACGGTGCCATTGGTAAGCTCACGATGGCCTGATCACACCTTTCAGGCTCATAGAACATCTCACCTTTGTTTCTCTTATCTAGTACCAAAGGATGGGCCAGGCATTTGGCTCCTCCATGCCAGTCCTGCTGCCTCACTTATAAGTGTGCCCTATGGAGTTGTTGGCTGTTGCCGTCGATGTCCCAACAGTTTCTTTGAACTAAATCAAAGTAACTTCTCTAGGTTCTTCCCTCCCACTCCTGGTAACCTTCCTCTCTGTCGGGATACTGAGTGCGCCAGATTCATGTACTTGATGTTCTCTGGGGAGGTTGTCACTACTGCAGGCCCCAGGGGGGCACAGCCCTCTCAAGTCCCCGGCCTAGCCCCATGACCTGTGCTTGCCTTCAATACTGGACTGAGGGAGAGACAGTCTAATTCCCTTCCTCTGGTTTTTCTGCAGTGCTCATAACCACCGCCAGCCTGGCAAATTTCGGGCCTCAGGAACTCCCCCATAGGAATTATGCCAGCACGTGTCACTGCCAGAACACTAAATCTTCTGACCTCCACATGGCGTCTGCCAATACCCCCTTAGGAAAAGCGATTAGAGACGCATTCCTTGGCCATGGCCACAATATGTTGGAACTTCATACGCATAACATGCACTCAGGCCATCATGCCCACACACACCAGTCGGTGCTCAGGCAATCCGGGCCTACTTCTCTCCACTGGGTTACGTCCTGTATCTCCAGGCTACCCTTGCTGGGATGGAGGTCCTTAGGTCAATTTCCTAGTCCCTTGAGGACCTGCTCGCTAGACAGTTATCCATGTCGGAGTTGTGCTGTGCTGAAGGCAGAAGAGCCAACTCCACCTGCCATCCATCAGCGTGGCTAGCAGTCACCTATTTCTGACTTTATCCAAGCAGCGTTCAAAGAACGGTGGGTTACTTACCAGTAACCGTTCTTCTTCGAGGTGGGCTGCTCGGATCCATTCAGTAATAGGTGCCTCTGTGCCAGAGCACTGGATTGGTTGGAAAAAACTTTTCCTAGCCTGTCAGAAGAGGGGAGGTGGCCACCACCCCTCGCATCACCCGTGGCTTTATATACATCCACCTCCTTGCCCCCTCCTCAGTTGCTTAGAGTTGCCAGCTCCAGAGTAGGAATGGAGGGGAGGGACCTGAATGGATCCGAGCAGCTCATCTCGAAGAAGGACGGTTACTGGTGAGTAACCCACCATTCTTCTTTGAGTGCTGCTCAGATGCATTCAGTAACAGGTGATAACTAACCATGCTGATGGATGGCGGGTGGAGTTGGTACTTCCACCTTCAGCACAGCAACAAACCCTGTAAGGTAGAGGCCCCACAGCAAGATGCTCGCCGAAGACAAGAGGCGGATGGGCCTTGACGGGCCCAGAAGAAGCAAGAGCTGAGGGTCAACCAGAACAGGGCTAAACCGAACCCACTGAGGCAGAATGCATATGCAGGTTGGGCAAGGTCACCTGAGCTGGAGAAAAGGATGTAACCTAAGAAAATGAGTTGTGCGGGTGCCCTGCCTAGGAGGAAGAACGTGAAATGTAACCAGCAGACTACAATTTCTGGCCTAGGCTGTGTCACATGGACTCAAAGGAGAACACTAAAAGCTAGCAAATGAGACTAGCCATATGGGCACATCTCATGTGAGAACAAAGAAAAGGTAGGCATAGAGCACCTGAAGGCTTTGCAGGAGCCATGTAGTCATGGACTGATCTGGCGACTACTGAGTACACAGGGAGAAGTAAGGGGATGACAATGACCCTTATCTAGGATGCGGCCAAGCAAGCCGTCTGGTTAAAAGAGAGAAATAAGGATACAAGGTCATAAGATGCACTCGAGGGCAACTGAGAAGACCACAAGACACTAACCGCTGCGTATAGAGTCGAGCCAAGCAGGACAGGGCCTATGGCATGCTAATTAATGACCTGGTAGCAAAGAAGCACGCGTTTTCAGCTGAGCCAGCACCACAACTGGGCTCTTGCAGGAGAGAGGGTCCAGAAAAATATTGACCACAAGGTGGCCTGAGGCAATGTTGATGAGATGGGCCTACTAGGACCCGCAGGGCACTAGAATGTAGGGGAGGGCCCCGCTGGTCAGAGCTTGCCGGGTTTGCCTCTCAAAGCTCTCATTCAAGTGTGAGGGGGAAGGAGAGGGATGGAAGAGAACTCTTACTACTGTGTAGTCAGCCCCTCAGTGACCGAAGAATCGAAGGAGGGCCGTGAAAGGCCGCAGACTCAGTACCTATGGTGCTTGCTGGAGGAATAACGCTACCACTTTGCCATGCCAGGGCTGCCAAGGAGGAAAACTCTTCACTACATGGATATTGAAGAACTCCGCTGCCAAGGAAGGGTCCTTCTTAAGCTAGAGAATGGGACCGCAACAGGGTGGCGGCTGCCGCATCTGAAGGGCATCCCGGGATCAGAGAACCCAACGAAGTTTTCTCCCTGGAGGGAGCCAGAAGGCGAATAAAAGGGGTACAACCCCAAACTGTTATGTTGTATAGAATGGGTTCTCTGTGTGTCGCACCATCGGAATGGCAATGGGTGTCAACGAGTCCTTGAGAAAGGAAAGAGGGGACTGCAGAATTGCCAGGCAACGCCAGTGCACATGGGGAAAAACCGCAGTAGCACTAAGGGGCTACACGCGGCGTGGTGGAGCGGTCCTGCAGGGCAGAAGCGAGGGGTCATGTCCTGCCAGGGAATAAGACCGTAGGGCAAAACATTACGGAAGTGCCCTGGAAGTAGGGAACCTTCTGTCTGATGTAGACAGCTATCCAGAAGGCAGTGGATACTGAGGTGGGAACTATATGTGGGAGGGCACTCAAAGGGATAGACCTTTCACAGTTTCCCAACATATGGTACACAACAAGGTGTTCCCCCTCAGGGTTTTAAAAGGGTGCCCCCGGCCGTGCTTTGGTGAGGTCAGACAAGTGTGGGCTACCTCAGAGAGGGTAGACCAAGGTGCGTGTTCCTGAGGTGGGCCCCTGGTTCCCACTAGCTGACCAGAGGGTAGAGATGGGGAACTGTGTGAGGGAAAAGGGGAGGAATGGGCTGTACCTAGGGCCCGTGCAGGGGTAAAACCCGCTCTAGAGATACCTTCCTGATGAAATAGCTATCCGGGTAGCTGTATTGCTACACAGATGTGTCCCCTTAGTGTGCACAAGAAATTCCTGTCAAAAGGGGGGTGGGGTCACAGCGCAGAAGACGGTGGTGCAACCAGGGGTATCCCCTCCCCTTCCCTTCCCCTGGCCCAGAATGAGGGGGCCTACCTGGGACACACGTCATGGCCACAGGCACAGTCCTGTTGCGAGTAGGCTTCGGATGTGCGCGTCTCGGAGCCCCGCTGCAGCTGAAGCTACAACGAGACACGCCTTCATCCCTCGATGAGGGGTTAGGGTGGGGAATGTGGCGGGGAGTATTTGGGAAGGAAGGCTGTTAGGAATAGGAGAGTGGTGGTTTCCGTCCTCGGGGAAGTCTCTGCTTAAGGGGTGGGGGGTGGTAGCTACAGTATTGGGGTACTGGCACTGTAGGCGGGCATTGTTGTATTGTCAGCCCCCGGCATCCCGATCTAATTCTTGCTCCCACTATTGGGAAAGGGGAAGAATGAGGAAGGACTGGGATGGTTCCCACCAGACCTGCCTTCCCTACAGGGGGTGGGTGGTTGGCTGTCTGCGGCAGTGACGCCCTAGGGCCCACTGCACCCTAAGGTTAAAGAGGGTGGCAGTGGTCAGAGGGGCCCCTCCTTGGAGAGGGGTGGGCGAAGGCCTTCTTTCCGCCATGAATGAGGCGGGAAGGAAAAGGAGTTGTCCTGCCCAGGGAAGTGGGGAGCTAAGTCAGGGGGGTGGGTCCCGAAGGGAGAAGGCCGAAATATTTGGCCTCTCCTCAAGGATCCCAGGCTGTGCCCACCACAGAGAGGGTTTCAGGGGGAAACAGGTCATTCCCCTCAAAGAGCAGGTCAAGGAATGTGCGTTAGGGGGCACTCTAGCCTCCCTAAGCCATGCTACCCTGCAGAGGGTAACCGCCGAGGCCATGGTGCGGGCAGCGGTGTCCACTGCGTCACGGGCTGAAAAAAGGAGGTCTTGAGAGATTATGTTGCCTTCCTCCAGGAAGGCGTCATACTCCTCCCTGGCCTTGGGCGGAAGCATATTTCTAAATCTCCTAAGTGACTCCCAGAGATCCAGCAACTACTTGCTGGCTATAGCCTGGTTGTTTGCCACTCGGAATTGAAAGGCCGATGAAGAATACACCTTATGGCCTAACAGATCCAGCTCTGTAGTTTCCCTGGAGAGGGGGAGGGGATCCCTGGGGGGGTTCTCAGGCCCCCACTGCCAGCTGGACCACCTCCTTAGGGGGAACTGGGTGGCTAGTGAGCGAGGGGTAGTCTGATTCAGGTACCCGATACTTCATGCTCACTGTATCCGAAACCGGGGGGACAGAGCTTGGACTCTGCCACCAGGAACGTGTGAGGTCTCATAGACTCGGGTGGGGTGGGATTGCTAAGGGCACCGTGGAGGCGAACATCGGTCCAAACAGGGTATCAGGGGGGAGACTCAGGGGCTCCACCTCCATACCTAAATGGGCCGTGGCCCAGCGCAACAGGTCAAAGTGCACCGAGAGGTTTCCTGTAAAGGACTCCAGTGCTGGGGACAGCACGGCACTGGGGGTCCGCCGCGGAGGGGATGGTGTTCCCTCAGGGGACCATTCTTGCGGCCGAAATTGGAAGGGTGATGGGGCCGATGTGCGGTGCTGGGGCTGTTTGGAGCCCCTAGAAAGTCCCTCTTCTGGGCTGGAGATGGGGGAAGGGAATTGGGATTCCTGGCCCGGTGCTGGCAGAGAAGTGGTGTCAGCCCCCACTGGGGTGTAAGACGGGGGGCTGGAAGGTGAGGGTGAGCATCTCAAATGAACCCAGGCCTTCGAGATGAAGGCTAGTTTGCCCCTTCTGATTGGAGGTGGGGCAGGGGGAGTTGGGAGGAGCAGCAGGGCTCGTGCTGCCTCCACCGCTTCCGGGGTGGATGGGATGAGAAGTGACTCCACGTGAGTCGTGGGTAAGTCCTTGCTGGGAGAGGGAGGACTGCTTGGGTGGGAAGGTTCCCGTTCCTGCGGCACCGGGCTCTGTGGTGCCGAGGGTGGAGTCAGCCGGTGCTGGGGTGAGGTCGGCGCCGGTGAGGCCGGGCTGTACCATGTCATTGGCACCGGAGATGATACGGCGCGGGGCTGAGGCGAGCCTGGTGCCAATGGTGCCGGGCTGACTGAGGGAGACCTCGATCGGTGTCGAGGCACTAAGTAGGCGCTGTGGTGCCGGAGTCGGCACCGAGGAGGTGCGGTGGCTGCAGCCACTGGTGGCATGGTGCTGCGTAGGCTCTAGCGCCGAACTGGGTCTCGGTGCTGGGCTCGAACCCGAAGCCTCGGGTGAAGGGTGCAGAGCCTCCTCCGAGGTTAGGGCGCGGCATCGCTGTTCCCTCTCCTTAATCGTTCTTGGTTTAAAGGAGAGCCAGATGGAACATGCCAAGACCATGTGGTTTTTGCCCAGGAACCTAAGGCACTTCCCATGGGGGTCGTCCTGGGGGAAGGCCTTGCTGCACTTGGCTCAGGGTTTAAACCCCGGCATTGTCGATGCAATGTTCTGGTCTGGTGTTAGGGATTCTCGCGGTGGAGTTAAATCCACAAAGAGATGTGCCTCGCCGGACAGTGAGTAGAAGGCCAAGAGACAGGCTGCTTGTGAGTTGCAAGGAGTGGACGTTCCAATTCCGACGCGCAAGACGGAAGAAATGAAACTGAAGAAGGGGCGGGGAGGCGGCCGTATATATAGCCACGGGTGGTGTGAGGGGCAGTGGCCACCTCCCCTCTTCTGACAGGCTAGGACAAGTTTTTTCTGACCAGTCCAGCATTGCGGCACGGAGACACCTATTACTGAATGCATCCGAGCAGCGCTCAAAGAAGGACGGTTACTGGTAAGTAACCCACTGTTTTTCTCCAGAGAGCTCTGTGTAGTGTGAAAGCTTGTACTTGCCACCAACAGAAGCTGGTCCCATTACCTCACCCACCTTGTCTCTTTTTTGGTTCCAGAATCAACATGGCAAACAATTTAACTGAGTTTTAGAGAACAGCGATTTGCCCCCAGAATGATAACAGTGAGGGCTTTGCATCCTCCTGTGGAGTATTAGTGTTGTCAAGTTAGTTTGTGGTAAAATATAGAGAAACATTCTGTGCACCCTCAAGGCTATCACTGATGTGTGGGAGCTAGAGAAAGAAGTGGCAATGAAATTGAAATGTAAATCTTACTGTTTTACCCTTCACAACCCCAAGCATTAGAAAAACAAACATCCATCTCCCAACTACTTTGTTTTTCTAGCCAAACAAAGAAAGGCAAATCCTTAGAATGTTTGTCTGGTTGGAGCCACATGAAACTAACGTCTTCAGTATAATGTACTTTCAAATCACCTGGTGAAAAGAAAATGCTTCCATATTGGTGGAAAAGAGATAAAGAAACCAAGAAAAAGTAGAATGAAGCAAAAAAGAAAAAAACACAGGGATTGTAAATCAACCTGTTTATTCTAAGATGTTTGCTCTCCAGACTGGAATTAAAGGAAGTGAAATCTGCAATACAACCATCATTTGTTTACAAAGTGTCTCGAGGCATTACACAGCATGAAGAGTTTGCAGAGTTCAAACTGCCTGAAAAGCTTGAGAAAACATAGATACTTTGTCTCATCAGTCTTTTAAACACTGGAGCCAAAGAAACAGATAGAATGTCATTAGGCAATGTAGTCCATAGCTTCGAAGAAGTTAACGACTCTGGCACCCACTGTTTACAAACTTTATTAACGGACAGTTAGTAAACCTGTGCCAGCTTATAGGGACATGGTGTGGGAGGGGAGTGTTTCAACTAGATAAGCATCTGGTGTTGCAAGATGATCAGGCACAAAGCTACCTATCCCCATGCCTATCCCTGTACCAGCCTGCTTTCACACAAAGGGCCTGATTTTTGCTTCTGCACATGCTGTGATCAGAGCAGGACACAGGAGCTGGAGGAAACAGGCTGTTAGTAGTAGGAGAATCTAGTAGTTTCTTCACTGCAAGCCTAAGGATAAAATTACTTCCAGTGGGGCTCTAAATATGAGAAGTAAAATCTGCTTCGTGTGTGTGTGTGTGTGTCATAAACACACACTATCTCTTATTGTGAGCCAGCTGGGACAGGCTGCTGAGTGTCTTGCTTCAGGAGCCCAGTGCTGGGATCTACTCAAAACAGTGGGACTGAATGCTCTTAAAGCTAATCAGCATTTCAAAAAACTTCCCCCCAAAACAATAACCTGGAACAAAGCTGCAGCCCTGTGAAGGCTGATGGATGTCTCAGCAAGTGCTAATGCTCCAGTCCAGTATGTTCAGTCTGACCTGTTGAACAGATTAAGTTGACTTCTAATGCTTAAAAAATTGTTTATATGGTCTCTTCTTAGGATCTGTGTGACTTAATAAATAAAAATGGACAAAAGAATGTGCTAATATTACACACGTGCAAATTGACAAAGTGCTGATATGATACATATGTGCAAACTGACAAACAAACAAAGCTTATAGAGAAACTCAAATGCAGGCTTGATCTCCAGAGTTTTCCTCTTGACTACATTTCCTTTTAACACGAGATAAATTGCTTTACAGTCCTGCTTCAGTTTCCCTGTAAGTTAAACAACAGTTACCTACTTTAGACAGCTGTTGTGAGAACTTATTGAGAAACACTATTAAGTTTTCTGCAGATTATAAATGCATTATCATGACAGTCCTTGAAAATGGCTATCCTTTTTATAAAAATGCCATTTACTAATATTTCTTCTGCATTAACATTGAAGTGCTCCCTGCCAACTCAGTGATTAAAATAGTCTTCATAATTTTCAAGAACCATTTCTATAATATTCATAATACTGGTTTACATTGCTAGTTGGGGCAATGTCTGTGCAATTTAAGCTTTATTTGCTGATTTCAACAGTATCAAATGAAAAGCTTTTCTTCCTGAGACTCTTTAGACTGAGTTTACTATGGTTCTTGAAGTGTAGTGAAGGTAAATACAGTACGTTTTGTTTAGAAGTGATCTCTCCTGTTCTCCTGAATGAAAGATTGCAGAGTGCCAGTAAGTACTCTGAATAAAGTTCCCTTGGTGAATGCAGCCCATGGCCTGTTTGAGGCCCCTAAAGCCATTTCCTGCGGCCTGAAATGACACTATTGTTACTGATATTTGCAGTATTGTTGTATGAAAAAGTTTGTCATGTGGCCCTCGGGCTAACGAACTAGTCCTCATGCGGCCCTCCTGGTGATTTGAGTTTGAGACCCCTGCCTTGGAATAGATAGAGCTATTACTTTTAGGACAATACAGTAGAGCAATAAGAGATGCTGCAAAAAACACACTTCACAGTCTTTGAACCATTTAAATAATTTCAGCTGCATATTTTATATCTCCATTTTCTAAAACTCACAGCAGCTTTACAGTTTTTGCAAACAGGTTGGTAGTTCAGTCATAGGCCTTGATCCTAGGCTGTGTGCAGGCTCTGTGAAGGTGTACAAGTCCACCTGCATTAAGCTATCCCAGAATTAGGGCATTAGAGTGCAGCAAGACAAGGATTTTTGTTGACTGTAGAACCAGGAAAAAGTGTTTACGTTTGTACAAGTGAAAGACTCCTCTGGCATAAAATAGTAATTTTAATTCTGAAGTCTTGAAAAGGAGACTGAGCAAAAAAGTGGCAAATCCTGTGAACTTTTCCGTCCATTTAAAAAAAAAAAAAAGAGCTCCAAATATTAATATTGCTTCTTTCTGAGGTTCGACAAAAGCTTGTTACAGTCTAGATCAAATAATAGCATTTTATGTTTCTCCCAGGACAGCATAAACTAAGACCTTAGATGAAGTTACTCCATGAACCTGAAGATTCTCCAATGATAATTTAGAAAGATTCCCATGGATTTATAGGGGAGCTGGATCACGTCCTAAAACTGATCCATTAATCTAGCATTTTCTCATTAATTTCCCACTCCTGTCCATTTATTCTTCAGGTTGTACTGTCAACTGCCATATTTACTACACAATCCTGCAAACTATAAAATAAAATCTTAGACATTGACTTCAACATTAAAAAAATAAAAATAAGAACAACCAGCCAAACCCAACCACCTCTATCCTTGAAAGAATGGTTTGATTGCAGGATTTCCTACGTCTGCTGGGGAGAGAAAAGGGAATAGAAAGTGCTATATGTCTTGTTAAAAGAAAATGATCTGAGCTTGCTGTAATTCTGTTACTTACCCATTAGAAAAAGAGAAATAAAATCATACTTAGTGAGAGACTCTCCCCAGCTCTGGCCCCTTTATACCATGTAAAAGGGCTAGTATGGCACAGTAATGTTCTAAAAGCCCTGTGTTTGACAGAGTGAAGAATCTCTCAGTGTGGAATAAAAGATGTCCATGTGGTTGGCCTTCCAAAAGCCTCCTGGCAAGCCAGCCTCCTGGCATATCTCTGGTGTTGGGGGTGTGCTGGGAGCCAGTATGTGAATGGGTGGTATGCTTGGGGGATGGGGCCACAGCATAAGCATTGCAGCCGATAGGCAGTCAAGAACAGGCTGCTGTAACTTAGACAGGCCTCCAAAGCTGTCCAGATTAAACTGGGGGCCATGGAGCAGTCCATGACTGGGTCAGAAATGTGATTTAAAGTTACTCCTTGGGCTAGAAGGCCCAGCTGAGAATTTTTAACCTTTAGTTGAACTACTATCTTTTGTATCAATTGCCATAATGACACTACATGTTCCGTGCATGAAGGAATCAGAGCTGAATCCACCACTTGCAGAGGCAACTATCAAAGAAAACCTGATGCTCACAGATGGCTTTTTTTGCTGTAGGTTCTATATACAATGTCATGTAGGGTTAATAGCTTAAGTCTGGGTCAAGTTAGTTGTAAGCATAACACAAAATCCTTACCAAATGCTAAGTATATTCTACAGAGTTTAAATAGTGGTAAATTAATAGGTTTCTATAGAAATTCCCAGAGGAAAAAATGACATTAAAACGAAGTTTAGGTTGAGAGCATAAATGAGTAACTTAGGGTAAAATACATTAAATACATTGTAACTGTGCTATAATTATCCCCAAACTAAGCATCCTAAATCCAGGAAATTCAGAGTTAAGTGTAATTGAAATCCAAATATGTAAAGGTATGGAAATGTACAGTTAGTGCACCCAAACAATTACACCCTGCCCTAACTGTTAATTTCCATGCTTTAACGTGTGTGCTTATCTCTCCAACAATACTATTGGATGGATCAAACTCTTTACAAAAGAGTTATCATTTGCTATTGAACTCTACAGAGCCATTCTGTAAGTGAGAGCAGCCGATATGAAATGTTCTGATGGTCTCAGTCTAATTTTTAATAATGAGGTGCAACAGCATCATGATCCATCATCAGACTTAACACTGTGACTGGCAGTGTCAAGAGGAAGAAAGAGGTGCACTCTTATAGAGACTGAACCACTCTTAACCCTAAATGGTATTGCCATGTTTAGGTTGAGTCCATCAACGGGGCACCACATACATCATCTGCATTGTTGATACCCACACAATATTTAAGTTGTGAATAAATTGGATGCTCACAACCAGAGTTATGTATCTGGCAGACTTCACAAGAATGACATCCACAACCATCTAGTCAAAAAAAGCCTTTTTTATTTATTGTGTTTATATTGGCATTATGAAAGTGGCTTCTTTCCATGCCCTAAAAGCAATGCAAATTGGCATTTCAAATAGCAAATACCAAACTAAATTTTATATCCCATCCCATGACTGTAAAGTACTTGATGATCTGCTGTGCTGCACTGCTGTAGTCATATCTGATGTCTAGGCATTAAAGAGTCTGAGGCTGCTAAATGGACTGTCTGCAGATGAACATGATGAATTCAACTGCAGGCTGTCCATGTGGCTCAACAGAAATTCACACACCAATTCTAAGATTTCACATCAAGAAAACATGCAGCTTTTTTCTGACAGCACCCAGGATATTTTACCCTAAAATATCACAACATGTGATATTATCATACTGAGTTCTTGTTGTTCATTTGGTTTCTAAATATTTTATTAGGGTTACAAGGGCATATCGTAAACTGCTTTGCTGTTACAGTGAGAATGTAATTCAGTCACAGGAGTCAAACTGTGGGCCAGATCTTTGGCTAGTACAAACTGGTATAGCTCCACTGAAGTCAGCTGAGGATCAGGTCCTACACATGTTTAAAACTGAAGAAATTACTTGAACAAAACCATCATATAAGATTTCAACAGGGTGAAGTTTGCCACAGAAGATGGCTACAAAGGAGGGCCTATAGACGGGCTTAATATTAAATGCTACAGGTCACAAAACTAGTAGGTGGACAATTGACTTTGAACTTATTGTGAGTGCATGCAGTCCAGATCAACAACTGACGATGACAGCAGTGCACACACAAGTATAAATACAAAGTAATCCTTTCATGCTAAGAGAAGGGGTTGTCAAACATATGCTGGCTTCCTGAACTTCTTGATAACATTGTTTTGATATAAATATAAACCTCTAACTCCTTTTACCTCAGAGATTTCTTATAGTAGTTTTCAGAAAAACCATTTTAGGTACTTTCCACAATTAGTAACCCAAGCTAAACCTTATTTGTATTTCCTATTTTCTTTGCCCAGGACTGGCAAGTCTAAACAATGCTAATATTGGCTGTGATGGATCAAATAATGTAAACATGAGGTAAGATCTCACTTGAATTCTATGCTGGTTCTTTATAGGAGTACTGCCATAGTAAAACTAGTGGTTGCTATGCAAACAAGCAAGCCAAAGCAAAGTATGAAAAGCAGTGGTTGACTGGAACAGTAAATAAAACTGTCATTTTAATTGTTCTTCTAAGCTCCAAAGTCAAGATTTTAAAGGATATGCCACATGACCACTGCCTTTCTCATTCACTGCTTATGATACAAGAGAGGAAGACTGTTCTGGTCAGAAGGGACAGATGATTTTGCATTTGAGTTAGTGACAAATAAATAAATACATGATAAAGAGACTTTGTAGATCATGGAGAATAAGCAGCAAGTTGGACCAGATAGGACTTGTTCGACAATTTCTGATTTATTTCAGTCTGCTAGATGTAGCAGAAAAATTCCACCCCAACAAAGAAATCCCCACCAAATATAGTAAAATGATTTCCAGGATTTATTTTCCTTCTCCTATACCATCTAGATGGGGAATAAGGAAATCATTAGTTCTCTCCCATAGCCACAAAACAGAAATGGACACTACCCTATAATTTTCTACTTTTCTCCCTACTTCTGGCCTGAGACCAGTATTTTTTTTGGAGGGGGCGGTGGTGGTGGTTGGGTGGGGTGTGAAAGGTCATTTGGTCTCCAGGTTAGGTCCTTCTAAGGGAGTCTCTTGAGAGCAGACTGCCAAAAACAGTTTTGTTTTGTGGTCTGTGTTCTAGGACTACAAACTTCAATCCAGTTCAGATTACAGATTGGGCTTTATCCAAGATTGTAGAGGTGATGAGAGTGTTTTTCTTACAAAGTCACCCAAGCTTCCATGTCAACACTCCTACCCTTATACAGGTGGGTTTTCAAAAGCAATCTTCACTGGTTTTACTCTGCTTTTATCAGCTTCATTAGGAAAATGAAAGAACGCATCCTAAATGCTATCATAATATTAAAACTAAAGAGAAAGAAAGGATTAACCCCAGTATGGGAACCACCTATGTGCCTTCCTCATACAAATTGTTCTTTTGGCCCAACAGTTTCCTTCAGAATAACTGAAACATCAGGATTTGAGAAGAAATCCTGACTCTAGCAATTAATGAGAGTGTCCACACTGATTTCAATAAAGCCAGCATGTCACCATTTGTTGCCCAAGCAAAGCTACAGAAGAATTGTAGGCCTTCAAGTGGTTTTAAGATGGCAACATAATTCCTTGTTAGAAATGAGCAAATAAGTTTACTGAATGAATTAATGATTTTATTAAATTTTTTTCTCTGACTTTCTCAGATTTGTTACACACCACTACTGACAGAATCAGCTTTATGAATAATTCTTGGTTTATAGATTGTTTGGGCAGTTTATTACCAGCATTTGTTATTCACAATTTCAGATCTTACTTAGTTTTCACTGGATCTGTAGGTTGCAAAGTATTGTTTTGTTCCCTGACAATTAGGCCCTGTCTAAGTTCAAAGCTCTATTAGTGTATCTAAAATCAGTTTAATTAAATCAATGCAACGTTGCATTGATACTCTTATATCAACTTTGATTTTGACCTCAATTTGTCTTGTAACTTTCCATAGAAAGTCAGTTTGGTGCAAATATTTATGCACCTAAGTTTGATCTCATGCTATTTTTAGACTATTGAAATCCCACCTGATTGATGAGAAATGAACCCTATTTAAACTGGTGTGAGAGGAGAATCAGGCACCACAAGTTCAAAATTTGATGTCTTTTAACATAATATTTCCTGAAAAAGTTTGTCAGTTGGTGTTCCTACCAGCAAATGCCTTTATGAACTAAAAAGAGATGAGCAGTGCTGAAGTGTACCAATGTGTTAGGTGCCTTATGAATAGCCGTTTTTTCTAGTGAACTACCTTTCCCAATGATTAACTGATAAATTCTGCTGTGAAACAGGACAACCAAGCAGCTATTATCCCTGTGAAAAACTGTATCTAGCTAACTTTATATGCTATTTAGGATACATAAAATATTATTTATAAAGCACAGCAAGCTTTTGCTTCTAAGCTTTTGTAGATCTTACTTTTTCCTAGGACTGCTGTACTTGCACACCTGCCACACCATTTGCTACCATTAGCTCTTAAATTGAGATAGTGAGTGTCATCTTCTGGCATCCTGTATGTGTCTTCACTATGAAATATTTTCTTCACTGAGAAATCCACTAACTTAAAATTCCGTTAATCCCAGTTTCATGGAATATCTGTTTTAAGCTTGAAGAATTGAGTGTCTAATTCCAGTTTCTGGGGTGTTACAGGACAGATGTTGCTACTTGCCTAAAACATCAGATGACAGCAACAAAATGAAACAAACAGCCAGGGAATGTTGTGTGACGCTGTCGGGGGGTGGGGGTGGGTCAGGAATTGCCAAAATGGGTGGATAGAGAGTGAAAGTGACCAAAGGTTGGTTAGTTGACAGGTTTTGGTCAGGGACAAAACGCCCCTAGCTTAGCCCAGGGGTGGCCAAACTTACAGACCTCAAGAGCCACACAAGTTGTTTATTAAACCTTCAAGAGCTGCACTGAGGCACATAGCCATATACTTTTGCCAACGAATCTGATTTGCTGCCGTTCTTCCACGAGCCACACTTTTTCATTCAAGAGCCCCGTGGGGCTCCTGAGCCGCAGTGTGGCCACGCCTGGCTTCGACATTCATTTCTCCTCCCCGTGTACCCCAAGGGAAAAACAACGTTAGACAACGCTTGTTTCACTGAGCAGAAATCTCTCAAACGGCCTTCCGGAGTCCCCATCCAGCTTGTAAATCCTGTAGAGATCAAACCGGTGCCCTGCAATTATGTAAGAGCGAGAGCGGTCTCTCCAGTGCCATACTTCTGCCAACCCCCCCTCTTTACGGGACAATAAACCTTCTTGTTTATTGTTCTCAGGCGGCCCCCATTGGCCACCCAGGCCTCTTTATGTCCCTGAAGGCAACAGCGTTGGCCTTTTCCCCTACTCAGCCGCCTGCCGGAGGGGTGGGGCTGGCTGCTCAGCAGCCCTGAGGAAGAAGTGGCATGGAGGGCACAGAGCTGCCACGGGGCCTGCGAGCTGCTCTCCCCCAGCTCAGCCCCGCGGTGTGTGATTTACCTGGAGCCGAGCAGGGGCCCTACCTGAGCGCGCCTCTGCCAATGGCAGCTCACCTGAGCGCTCCTCCAGCCAATCAGCTGCCAGCTCGTCCCTCCGGCTCCTCTCCTTTACTGAAAGAATCCGGGCGCTGGAGAAAGTTACCTGCGCGCGCCTGCCTGGGCTGCTGCTCGCGCCGGGGCCTCCCTCCCACGCCCCTGCAGCCCGGGCGAGACCCCAGCCCCGCGGCCGGCCCCTGCCCACATGTGAGGGGGAGGCGGCTCCACCTGTGGGGCCGACTTACCTGCCGCTCCGGTTCCCACACCTCCCTCCCTCCCTCCCTCCCTCCTTCCTTCCTTCCTTCTTCCCCGCACAGACCTGAAAGTCCAGTTCCACCGGCGCGCCAGAGGCCGCGGGAAAAGGGGCGAGTTCATTGGATCAAACATGTCACAAGAGACGGACAAGTAAGTGAGCCCCGCCGCCGCTTTGCGCCGCTCGGCCCGACCGGTCGGTCGTGTTTGCCCCGGCCCGGCTGCGGGGGAGGAGGCTGAGCCAGTCGCCCAGCCGCCGCTCGGCTTCGCTGTGAGTGCCGCCGAGGGCTTTTGGGGATGGCGACCGGCCAGCTTCCTCCCTCTCCCGCGCCGGGGGGTTGGGGGCCGCAGGCACAGCCCGAGCCGCTCCGCAGTCACCGCGCGCCCCGAGGGGCGCTTGAGGGAAGCGGGGGGCGGCTTCTCCCCCTCGGGCTGCGTCTACACGGCAGGCGGCGTGCGGGGTCCGGCTACGCGCCCGGCGCCTCCCCGGCCCCTCGCGGCTCGCACTTGGCGGCGGGCGGGAGGCGGGAGAGGCTGCGGATCCGGAGCGGGAGCAGATTCGGATCCGGCCGCTTGTTGCGCCGTCTGCTTCCGGCATGGGCCAGCCAGGTGCCTGGCTCCCGCTGCGGGGAGGGGGCGCAGGTGGGGCCCGGGGAGCCGGCCGGGGCGCGGGAAGGGGAGCGGCTGGCGAGGGGCACCAGCAGAAGGCGGGCGGGGCGAGGCCGGGGGAAGGCGGAGGGCGCCCAGCGCTGCGGGTGAAGGGGGAGAGCGAATCGGGCTCTGGGGGCCCGGCTGGAGCAGAGATGCCATCGGAGCGGTAGGCATGGCAGGATGTCAAACAGCGGGTCCCTGGGGGGCGTTTGCCCTTGCACCAGGGGTCTCAGACTCAAACCACCACCACGGCCACATGAGGACTAGTACGTTAGCCCGAGGGCCGCACCACTGAAACCTTTTCGTACGACGATATTGCAAATATGGGTAACAATAGTGTCATTGTGGGCCACAGGTAATGGCTTTAGGGGCCGCATGCAGCACACAGTTTGAGACCTCGGCCTTACACCATGGCAAGGCTTGTCAGTGTGGACGGAGGGAGGGACGGCTTTGAGATGGTGCCCTGGGGTGAGAGGCTGCGGGTGTGGGGTGGCAGGCAGAGGAGGAGATTGGGGGAAGAGACCATAGGGCTGGCCTGGCAGATGTGACAGTGAGGGAGAAGAGGTGCCACAGAGGGGAAAGGTGAAACTTTTTTAGCCTTGGCCACTTGGAGCATGGACTGGCAGGAGGACACCAGCAGTGCCCACTCCAGCAGAGGTATGTGTTGATGAGGCATTAGGGAAGAGGAGGGATTGGTAGCAAGACCAAGATTTGGGTGTTAAACAGAGCACAGAAGAACACGCAAGGAGTCCTGGTGCTCTTTTAAAGACTAACAGATCTATTTAATGCATGACCTTTCGTGGAGAAAATTCCACTTTGTCAGATGCTTGAAGATGGGAAACTTACAGAATGGGAGGAGCACACAAGGGAACTGAAGCCAAGGCAGCAGATGATAAGGTAGAGAGAGGAACCAGGGCAGGGCCGTGAGTGATGCTGAGGGAGGAACCGCTGACAAAGCCATGACAGAGGAGCAGAAGCCAGGCAGTGGATCAAAGAGAAAATTGGAGTGAGAAAGTCAGATGAGTTCAGGGATAAGCCCACCTGCTCAAAGAGTTCCCAGGCAAAGGGAAGGAAGATGGTGGCTTAGCAGTAGAAGTACATCTGACAACGTGGGATTTTCTGCCACGAAAGCTCATTTGATAAATAAATTTGTTAGTCTTTAAGTGCTACCAGACTCCTTGCTTCTTTTGCTGAACTAGACTAACACAGCTGCCCCTTTGGCACTCATCATTGTTTCTGTATGCTGCTTACTGCACTGTGGGGAACACCTGCAGGATGGAGAGAAGTTGGAGAAGGCAGGTACCTCTCAAGCAGCTACACCTGCTTTCTGCAGTTGTGCCTGTGAAAAGTTTAGAAAGATCTCGTGTTGGGGAAGGAGAGTTTGAAGATGAAACAAAAGGTGGAGAAACGTCACTGGTCTTTGTAGACATAGGTGTGAATCAAGGAGGAAAAGGAAAGTTGTTTGTCAAGGATGATGGCAGGGTGGAATGAAGAATATTTTTTGGTTTGGGAATTCTGTTAATTTTGTTTTAATATATTCAGTATATAATTGTACCTAATTGAAACCCAGTAGAATTATCTTCATGTAACATCTCTTTGTGTAGTATACATGTAAATTTCCAAATGACAAAATAAGATAGCGATGTTTATTATTACTGTGTTTGTTAGAAATGTGTATTATTTAATTCCTGAATTAAGTTCTGTACGTTTAATTGGATGTTTTCCTGTTAAGGTAATATTGGGTAAGCAGCCGTGACAATACCTATGAAAAGATGCACTGTTTCTTTTGCTGTGTAGGGGGGATAGGGGAAGTTGGTTCAGGATTTGCAGTATCTGCATGACCTGTGCAGCACGGTTTCATGGGTGTTCCATGCACCTCAATGTTCAATTGAATTTGGTGGGAGAAGCTGATCCGGTGGACTCACAGCCTTTCTATGTTGATCCAGTGGCAAGTTTACCTTAAGAGAAGGTGCATATCAGTGGTCATGTGGCAATAATCAAGAATCAGTAATTTGATTTTAATACTGAATATGGAACTTTATTACAATAAGGAAAAAGAACAAGTGTTCTTGAAGAAAAACAAACAAGGACTTTGGTGGCACTTATAAAGACTAGCAACAAATAATAATAAAAGCTGATTGTCTTCATAAGTACCACACCACCAGACTTCTTGTTTGCTTTGCTCAGCTACAATAACACGGCTACCCCTTTTGGAACTATTCTTAAAGATCCAAAGGGGCAGCTGTGTTAGTCTAGTTCAGTAAAACAAACAAACAAGGAGTCCTGTGGCACTTAAAGACTAACAAATATATTTATTGCATGAGCTATAGTGGGAGAAAATCCCACTTTGTCAGACGCTTTGAAGATGGGAGAATTTACAGAATAGGAGGAAATAAATGCAGGGGAGTGTAAGTCATGGGAACAGGTCACACGATACCAGCAAATCAAAACAGTTGTAAAGATTCAAACACTGGGGAACAGCATACAGAGGGAGATGAGCTCAAATCACCTGTTGTTATGAGAGAAAAATCCAGTGTCCTTATTAAGTCCTGAAGCAACGCAACTGAATTTGCAAATAAATTCAATTTCAGTAGCTTTTCTTTGAAGCCGTGATTTAATATTCATTTGTGTGAGCACAGCAATTAGCAAACTGTTAATGGAGTGATCAGAAGGATTGAAATGCTGACCCTTGAATCTTTATATCTGTTTTGATTTGCTGTTACAGTGTGACTGTTCCCATGACTTACATGCCCCTGCATTTATTTCCTCCCATTCTGTAAGTTCTTCCATCTTCAAAGCATCTGACAAGTGGAATTTTCTCCCGTGAAAGCTCATGCAATAAATATATTTGTTAGTCTTTAAGTGCCACAGGACTCCTTGTTTGTTTATTCTTGAAGATTTTCTCTCCCTGCAGCCCTTCTGTCTAGAGCCTGTTCTGCCTGGCTTCCTTCTACAGATTTAAAGAAACAGTCCCCATATTTATACCAACCAGATGGGCCAACAGTAGTGGTTCCTGTGTGGCCTGAGGCAAATTTTTCTTCCCATAGCTGCCAGGGACCATCCCTGAGCACAGTCTCATATTTGCACTGTGCTCAGATTGAGGTATTTTCCCCTCCATAAACAAGTTAAAACCTTTTAGTATTTTTATGTTCTTGCTGCATAATATATAATATATAAATCAAATCAAATCATAGGGCAAATCTTTAGACCGGTGATATTAAGTGCACTGGTGATATCAAATGAGGCTTGCCTCAGTTTTCATGGGATTTAACTTGTTCACAGGGGCAGATCCATTGTTGCTCTGTTACTACATAGCCAGTACAGGAAGGCTGTAGGCCAAATATAAGTCACACATAATGAACACGATTAATGCAGTGACTCCTTTGACCAGGCACACAATTCCTGCTAGAAAAGGCCTGGAACAGGTAGAAACAAAGCCAAATACCACCCCCTCCCCCAGTGCCCCATTTATTGCCCTGTGTCCCAAAGCCCATTTGTGGCAGTAGACTGGGGTCTGATAGAGCCCCGGAAGTCCTTGAACTGGGGAGATAAGCTGCTTCTCCTCTGTTCTTCTCCCGGTCTTAGTCCTGGTTCAAACGTAATGCACGATTTAGTATTTCATGGTTTGGGTGGCCGAAGCCTTCTTGCACAGCTCAGCACGAAGCCCTTCTCATATTCCCTCCCAAGTGACTGCATCTAAGGGTATTTCTTTTTGTTCCCTTTGTCATAGTTAAGTTAGAAAGTTAAACAGTGTGATTATGTGATCTTTGTTTTTGATCTGCAGAATCTCCCTACTGGCAAGTTTTAATCCTTTCCATATAAGGCCTTAGTCTTAAATTGGACTTGAGCTGCTATACGATTACCTGTTACTCATCTATTAAATATTTATTTAGGCTGCTTATTCAAAAGTATCCACTAATTCTGAATGCCTCAGATGCTCCAGTGTATGGCATTATTGGGCCTGATTTTCAAGTGGTGATTATATAGCAACTCTAAGGGAAGCCAATGGGAGGTGTATTTGTTCAGTACGTGTGTTTTTCAAAATGTTGGTCTTATCTATTTCACTGTTCCTTGAAAAGTGTCTGACTTGGTGTCAGGGAAGCAAGCAGATGGTGGTTGCTATTCTGAGGACTATGCAATGCCCCACAGAATTTTCAAACAAATTTGCTTGCTGAGAATAAGGTAGCTAACAGACAGATTTGATCTAAGGCTTATTTTACTTTTACATCCCAGGAACAGTTTTAGGGATTCTGGGTTCCAGGGCAGAAGTCAAAGATGGGGTCCCCATGCCATGTGTGGGACTTCTGTCCTCTTGGCCTCACAGGGATCCCCAAATTCCTACCTGTCACCACTTACCCACTGCAGCCTCCCCCTGCCCCCCTTCAGTGTCCTCCCAACCCTCTTCGCTGCTTACCCTGGCCCCTGCAGCCTCCCTACTGCAGCTTCCCCACAATTCCCCTCTGGCCCCCGCAGCCTCCGAGCTCCCCCCCCCCACCGGTCTCCTCTTCCCCCTTGTGGCCTCCCTGTCACTCTCCCCTAGCCTCCTCTTCCCCCTGCAGCCTTCTTCAGGGTCCCTTAAGGCCCCCCCTCCCATCTGCTGCCTGACTGTTGCCCCTCCCTGGCAATCTGGTGCTCCCCTGGCTGGTGCACACATGGAACATGCACACATCTGGGATACTTAAAGCAGCAGCAGTGTTGGGTGGCTTTGAAAGGCAGCTGCCCACATTGCCCACCTGCTAAGATCACCTCTGGTTAAACCTGTGCCCCTTGATAGGGCTAGAGACTTTGGCATGCACCTAAAAGGAAAACTCAGAGATGGAGGGAACACTTCTGAAAGGCAGTTGTTATTGGAGAAGAAACGTTTATCGCAGCGGTCACCTACCCTCTCTGCACTCTGGAAGGATTGTGGAGGCAGATCAGTAGGGACGTGCTCTTGCCCTGACCACATGAAAAGCTCATCATCCTTGCACTGCTTGGGGCATCTGAATGGGAAGTCACATGAAACCAGTTGACACTAGATGTCTTTTGAGAAATGTGAATTCAAGTGCACTACTGGAGATTTCTCTGATTGTATCATATTCTCCTGTAGGAGAAGGGGAGCTGGACTGCCTTCTATTGTTCAAAATAAAACTTCCAAACATTCACCAAGATTCTAGTCATACAAATGTGTGACTCCATTAGCGTCTAAATGGCCTCTGAAAAAGCAGTGGCTAAATAAGATGTGGGGATCCTGTTGTTTAATCAGCTGAACTTGAGCTCGCAGCATGACACTGGCTGAAATGGGTAATGAAATCCTTGGATGCCTAAAGAAAGGACTCTTGAATAGCAGTAAAGAGATTATTTTACCTCTCTGTTTGGTTCTGGTGTGACCAGTGATGGAGTACTGTACATTTCTGGTGTCCAAGAAGTTCAAGAAATATGTTGATAAATTGGAGAGGATTCAGAGAAGAACCATGACAATGATAGGATGATTAGAAATGTTGTAGTTATGGAGGTCTCAGGACATTAGAGAGACCAGGGTGTGGGTTAATATCTTTTATTGGGCCAAGCTCTGTTGGTGAGAAAGACAGAGCGCTGTGTAGCTTGAAAGCCATCTGAAGCAGAGTTCCTCTAAAGCAGGGGTACTCAAACTTTTTGCGAGCCGGTCCACATTCACCCTTCCACCATTCATCGGGGTCCACAACCAACTAGGGTAGGCCTACTGCTGGGAGCAGGGGGGGGGCATGTTCCGGGAGCAGGGGGGCTAGCAGGAGCGGGGGGGTGATGCCACAAGCAGGGGGGGTGATGCCGGGAGCGGAAGGCGTGTTCTGGGAGCAGGGGGGGG
>ML681998.1:17901753-17966319 GCA_007922195.1 Podocnemis expansa
GGGGTGATGCCGTGAGTGGGGGGGCGTGCTCCGGGAGCAGGGGGGCTTGTTCCGGGAGCGGGGGGAGCATGTTCTGGGAACGGGGGGGGGGGGAGCAGCGCAGTGAGCAACTGGAGTTGCTCAGCTGCCCTCTCCCCTTAGAGGGAACATTGCCGCGGTCCACCAGAAACGTCTTAGCGATCCGGATTGTGGACCGCGGGCCGCTGTTTGAGTACCCCTGCTCTAAAGCAATGGTCCCCACACTTATTCTGTCATGCCCCTCCTTTCTGGGTCCTTACCTGATCCCCCTGGGAGCTGCAGTCAGGAGCCGAGCCAGGAGCAGGGCTGCAGTTGAGGGTGGACCCAGAGCCTGGAGCAGGGCTGTGGCTGGAGCTGGGGTGGGGCCATGATTGGGGCCATAGTGGGAGCTGCGGCTGGGCTGTGTGGCAGGGCATGGGGCTGTGGTTGGGACTGGGAGTAGGACACAGTTGGGGCTGGAGTCAGTGATGAGAGAGTGCCAAAGCCAGAGCCAGGCCTGTGGTTGTGGTCACAGCCAGAAGCAAAGCTATTACTGTACCTGAGACTAGTTCTGGACTCTGGGGTGGGGCTGGGCCAAAACTGGGGATAGAGCAGGGGTAAGTGCTCCTCCATCCCCACACCCTAAGGCAATGGTTTTCAAACATAGTGTTGGGACCTAGTACTAGGTTGCAGACCCTCAGTCACTGGGTCACGGCACCCCCTGCTGCTGCTGCTGCTGCTGAAAGACTAGAATGCATTGTTCAAAGATGTATTTGTTGGGTAGTGGGCATAAATGATCTTTTTCAACTGGGTTCTGAGGAAAACAAAGTTTGAAAACCATTGCTCTAAGGGAAGTAGCCTGGTTCCATGTCTCCCTCCCTCCCGATTTTTCCTCTGTGGTCCCCATAGTTTGTGTACCCCACAGTTTGGAACCACTGCTCTAAAGGAAAAGAAAACATTTCTTAAAGTGATGAACTCAAGCAGCTCAATCTATTTAGCTTATCACAGAGAAGGTTAAGATGTGACTTGATTACAGTCTATGAGTATCTACCTTGGGAAGCAAATATTTGGTAATGGGCTCTTTAGTGTTCAGAAAAAGATATAATGCAATCCAATAGCTGGAAATGGAAGTGAGACAATTTCAGATTGGAAATAAGGCATACATTTTTAACAGTGAGTGTAAGTAGGCACTGGAACAATTTACCAAGGGTTGTCTCGGAATCTCCATCATGGGCAATTTTAAAGTAAAATTAGATGTTTTTATAAAAGATGCTCTATAGGGATTATTTTGGGGACATGCTATGGCCCATGTTATACAGAAGGTCAAATGAGGTGATCACATTTCTCCTGTTTGTCTGTATCGTAGCCTTCTAGTTAATGACTGGAAGAGTATCAACTAATCAGAAGAGAAGAGCTAACAGGAATAACGAGCTTTGCTATTCCAGCAGATTAGGTACCCTAGACTTCTTTTCTCTAATGGTGCCAAATGTATAAAGAGGAAGAGAAATCTTCTTTCTGAAAGACTGACCATATTATTTATCATTGAACTATGGAGAAATCAACAATTGCAACATCCCTATGACCTTGTGAATACGTTGCCTCAAATGAGACTCACAGATTTGCCATTTTGCCTATTAGTAGTAAAATGCAGTTCTGTCCCTGCTACTGAATAATGTATCTGTTTCGTGTTTGAAATAAACTAAGATTTTTTGGTGATTTGCTGTTTTTCCATTATGGGAAGTCTTAGCTTGAAGGAAGCTAGGTCTTTTGCATTTGTGAGTTCCATCTTTTGCATCTTTAGAACAAATCTCTTTAGTCATCTGCATTGTTGTTGCTGTAATTATTGCATTCCTGTTAACTTCATTGAGCGTATTGAGTGAATACAGGCAAGAAGAACAAGCCTTAAAATGAATCATGTCCTGGGAGCTTTGTCATTGCTTCATGGTGAGTGAGGAAACACTGCTGTGCCACTTGCAATGGAGAGGTCTGTTCAACAGTCTCATACGATACTTCCTGTGTACAAGAAGCAAAATGTAGAGCTGGACCCAGAGATAGGTCCTGATACAAAGCTCATTTAAATAAATAAAAATTTCTGTTGACTTCATTAGGCCTTGAATCAAGCCCATAGTGCAAATCCAGAAAGTTCTCCATTACTCTGAAGATGTGCCACACAATACTGTCTATAAACTGAAACCTGCCTTCTGTAGCTATCCAAGGGATCAGCGAAAATTGGTTGCCTAGTAGAAACTGTTTTAATTAAAGGTCAAATAAAACTGTATTTGAAACCACCAAGATACTTTAAAGTCTTTGCTTATGACAGGAAATTGATTATTAGAGATGGACCTAAGTGTAGGTTTAACCATATTTTTTTTGTTGTTATTTCTTTCTGCATCGAATACTTGTCTTATAGCTGACTTTGACACATTTAATAATATCTCCACATTTGCAGTATGCTTTACTTTCCCTCAAAGGTTAGTGTAGGCAATATAATTGCTTTTAGTCATTCAGCATGTTTGATCTTGTTTAGATTTGTCATTATATAGAAAAATTTCCCCAGAATTACAAAAGAGTCCCAAACTAGCAATCCTTAGTAGGCAAACTCCCACTGACTTCAATGGGAATGTTGCCTGATTGGGGAATGACTGCAGATTGGCCTAGAGAGCTGCTATCTTCTTACTTTTAATTTTGAAATAGTCTAAATACTCATATTTTAGTCTCCTCTGAAGTTATTAATGTATATTTGCAGTACTGGGGTGAAGTCTTTTTCTAAGACTTTGTGTCTGCCTCTGAAGCTTTAGTATTGTCCATTACTAGAGATAAACCCATCTCAGTAGATAGACCATTTTCCTATTTGAGTATGGCAATTTTTACACTTTTTTTTGTAACTTTGACTGGACACTATCTCATTAGACCTGGATTTTGTTAACTATTGAACTGTAATTTCTTGGATATGTCCTTTGTATGTTCCAAAATATTTATTAACTAAATCAAAAAGTCACAGTGAGACAGTAGTATATTTCCTTCATTACCTTCTCCCTGTAAAAATATGTTGTGGCTAGAGTTTGTGCTGAGCTAGAATTCTTAATTCAAATCCCTTCAAATTTTAAGAAAGTCAAGACAGTGATCAGACCTTTCTGGCTTATGTTTATTTCTGTAATGGACATAAACTAGAACTCCAGTTTCAAACACTTTCCAGCTTGGAGAAAATTCAGATCTGGATCTTGAAGTTGGAAATCGCCCTATCACAAAAGAACATTAAATGTTTTTTTGTTGTCATTGCCCTACAGTCTCAACTTTGTTCAGGATGTGTCCTCACTTTAGCTGCTTGCAAGCAGGGCTTTACTTCACATTAACTAAGAACTGATCCACAGACAAAGTTGTACCAGTTTTATTGAACCAAATCAATATAAAATCACATATTTAAAGCCATACAACTTGTGCATGGACCCTTGGTTTAAATCTAGTTTATATCAGTTTTACATGTCTGTAAAATTATGGGTACAAATTAAACTGATCTAATCAGTTTTAAAGTGATATGAGAGAATCCACACACAAAAATTGGACTGGTTTAACTAAATCAAATTGAATTAAACTGGCATAACTTCTGTGTATAGACAAGCCCCCACTTAGTATCTTTGCACACTTCTATATAGGGGCCTGTTGCCTCCAGCCTTGAGGTTTGGTGTTACGCATAGGGCTGGTCTACACTACAGAGTTTTATGGCAAAAGAATGCATCCTCACCAGGACCTCATGATCTCACTGCATTAATTACTGCAGTGGCTAATGAACACACTACCGTCTTTCTTGGGAGTGTGTCCTCACAAAAAGCACTTTGACTGACCTAAGGGACAGTGTGGGGCGCTGTCAATCTACACACTTACACATATCTACCTAGAGGACAACTACCCAATAGTATGTCACAAGAAGCAGCATATCAGAGAGAAACTGTCAACTAAGCATACCTGTACTTGATGCTTGTTGCAGGTTATGTGTATCCACATTAAGGGATCTGCATTAAATGATCTACAACAACTGTTGCACAAGCAGTTTGTATACATTGCATTGTTATCCTGAAGTTAAGGTAATTTCATCTTGTGTCATTGTGGTTTGTTTATATAAATGCTCAACATTTTGGTTCACCATCCCAAAGTATATTGTTCTGTAGTTGTGCTGCATACACTCAGGGGTTTTTTTCACTATGCATTGGGGGTGTATATCAGAAGACAGTAGAATTGAGGGTTCTGGGACACTCAATCCCCAGGATTGCTTTTATTTCATCCCATCATCCATCTGGCTTTTGTGAGAGAGTCAGCGCCATTTTCAAAGCTTTGTCAGCCATGATGGAAAAGACGTGTGAGAGCACTACAATTCTCATGGTGATAAATATAAACAAGCTGCTGCAAATGTATCTAAATTCATCTAGTATTCTTTGGAACCAGGGCAGTTGGGCCCCTGAGGAGGAGGCTGACACTGAGCAAACATTTCTCCAGGATGTCTTCCTGGGATGACTTCGTGTGGTGGAGAGCTACTTTTGGTTGTGAACACCTAACACTGACTGATGACAGATGGTGATGCAAACCGGGCATGACGAGCTGCAGAGGTAGATCCTCAAGATGTCAAAAGTCCCTTTCCTAGAAAGGTGTACATAGGTTATTGCCCTGGAGCTACAGCATCAGAACAGTGACACGGTCAGTGTAGAAAAGTGCATGGCCACCACTGTTTGGAGGCCCACAATCCTTGATTGCTACTGTAGCTAATCAGTTTTGTGTTGTTAAATCAACTTTCAGGCCTGTTGTCATGGAGATGTGTACTGTCTTGGGCATCAGTTTGGGCAATGCACAGGAGTTTAAAAAGCATTCGTAAAGCTTCGCCGCCTCACCCTCCAGCTGTGGAGTTAATCAACAGGAAGGGTTGCTTCTCTACAGTGCCACAAAGACTAGTTGATCTCTGCAAAAGGTTCATTAATATTGACATGAGTGGTCTGGAAAGATCCATGATGTCAGGCTCTTTAGACTCTCTGGACTTTCTTTTTTGCAGTGAGAAATGGAATTTTTGCTCCCATGGTCTCAATGGACATTGATGGTGTTTGCAGTGTCACTGTAGCCATGTTGGTCCCGGGATAGGAGAGAGACCAGGTAGGTGAGGTAATATCTTTTAATGGACCAACTTCTGTTGGTTGAAGGGACAAGATTCCATCAGTCATTTTGAGAAACTCAGCTTTCCCATCTGCTGCCTTGGCTTTTTGAAGCTTTTTAATGTACACTTGGGCAGGAGAAAGGGACTGTTTGTATTGTAAGAGGATACACTCACCCATGGTGGCACCCCCTCCTGGCCATTTTAAGGATTAGCTCTCCCAAATGTTTCACCCTCTGGCGGTGTCTTCACCCATCCTGTTTTGCCATTGGGCCCCTCTCGCTCCAAGAACTGCACCTTCCTGCTTGTGACTCGCCCCTGTGGTTGGGTCATTATGTAGTTTCCTTTCTGGGGATAAGAAAGTCAGGCTGGTGTAGTCTTCCTTTTCACTGCCTTGTATCACTTCCTAGTGGCTGGGTAGCTTGGAGGAAGGAACCTCCTTCTACTCTGGGTTCTGATTCAGGGATTTGCTAGTCAGCAGGCTCAAGGCCTGTTATACCCTGTACCTTGCTTCATTTACCTGAGTCTTTTCATAACCTTCTGGTTCTCTCTCCCTTCTCTGGGTCTTCCTCTTTCACCACTCTCTTGAGCGACTCCAGGCTACACAGCTCTTCAGTTTCCCAGATGCTCCTTCCAGGAAGCATCTGCAGGGTACATGTTTCTGCAGCATTCACACGCTCCTCCCAGGGAGTAAGTGCAAGCTACACATCTTTGCAGCTTCCAGACACTCCCCCCAGGCAGTGATGGCAGCCTTTCTTAATATCCCCCTTCCGTTGCCAGCTTGCTGGCTTCATAAACCTAGCCCAGCTGACCAATGGGAGGGTAGGGCAGTGGAGGAGAGAGAAGGGGACAAGTTCTAAAGCCTGGCAATTTAAAAGTGCCAGGGTGGATGGAAGCATAGATACATACCCTCCTCTCCACTCCCCCACTCTCTGCCAAGGCCCTAGCGCTGCTCACACTCTCCATCCTTCTCCTGAGCCAAGCTTATTTATTATGGATTATGCAGTTTTCCCACACTGCTGAGGAGGTGATATGTTCTGTTTGGCTTCCTGGGTTCATCAGTAACCTCGGGGAGTCCCAGGGACCTGGGAAGCTGAGTAGAAGATACCATCTATTCATCCACTCAGAACCCTGCTTGGCACATAATAAATAAGTGAAAGCTTCTAGAAGCTAATTCAGGGACCTCAGCCATCTTTTTCTAGGCGGGGGACCATTGACAATTCAGCCCTGGGGCCTGGAATTTCTGTTAGTGGGCTTGAACATGTAACAGTGTCACTAAGCTTTTAATATTCTGCGTGCAGGTGTTCTAGTATAATATGGGTGAATTTTAACAAAGCATATGTATGGAATTTCAGTAATAGGGTATAAGAAATTATAAAGTATGTCAATAGATGTATGCATTCTCATGAATTTTTATAGATGCAAAGTCATGCAAAGACATCTCCAGTACATTTTTAATAAATACATCAATTTGAAGATTGTGATCAGTTAAAAAAAAAGCATTCGAGATTCAGAAAATTGTGTAAATTGAAAAAGTATTAGAAACCTTGAAGCTATAAAGTATATTGTGCAAACAAGTCTGTGGTTCCAGGGTCACTCAGAATTGCTCTCTGCATCTTGGGATGTGGGATGATAGTAGAAGATATCTTCTTGTGGCTGGGGGACCATTATTTTCTTTATATTGTTCCATAGAGTGATGGGGGAAAAAGTCTTTTTCCTAGCATTGTTGCAGTGAATGGTGCGTCCCAGAAGTAGGAGGTTTCAGAGGTAGAAGGCTGCAGGGATTCATAGGCTATGGCTTAGACCTTGACCGTAGAACAAGGATGCTCTCCAGGATGGTTGGTTGCCTTTCCATTATCTGCAGCAGGTCTGTCTACGAGGACCTAGACATGTCCTTGTCTTTTTCTTTCCCCTCTTCCATCATGCCTCGGGAACCCTTTTCTCCACTCTGTCATTTCTCCTTCTCTTGCGATATTCTCTGAACATGTGATGTCATCTCATCTTGTCTCTTGAGCTCCTCTGCCTTGTATGTAGATTGGACAGATGTTCACCCAGTGTTAGCAGCACCCTATTGATGCTCATCTCAATGTGTCCACTGCTATGGTGAAAAAAGAGAAAAAGGAGAACTAGTTACTGTTGAAAATGAAGTCTTTATGCCAACAGTAATTAAGTCTTGCTTTTCCCTTATTTTGGAATTGCATTCCCACATTCTGTTCTCAGTCTTGGGTGAGCATGGAGCTGGTGAGACGTCGTTTGCAGTATTTCCTGTTTCTGCAGGACATCTGAGCCTGTGGTATGAGGGGGGTGGTTTGTTCAGCGAACTTGGCAAAAGCATTGATAAATACAGGGTGGCCAATTGGTGCTGGGGCTATCTCTAGATGATGCAGCAGAGGTAGGGTAGTAACTGCATGTGCACCTCTGCAGGCTGTCCTTGCCACAGAGGATATTACTGTGAGGCATATCATCAAAAGGCAGAGAGAGATTCTGTTCAAAAAGAACCAAAACATGGGCAAACCAAAAAATGTCTGGTGCTGCTGTTTATCAGGACGATGACGATGATGCCTACAGCTGAGGTCCAAGTAGTGAGTATGGGCAATGACGACTGCAGTTGCCTTGCCACAAAAGAATGCTATCTTTGACTTAAGCTCCATTTTTTAACACCCATGAATCAGCGCATAGTGCTTTGTAAAATTAGTAGAATGCTGCAGCAGCCCAAACGGAGCTGAAATCTTTGCAGTGCTTTACAACAGTTTTATTTTAGGAAATGTTTGTGTACCATTTTTTTTTTTTGTGATTTATCTCAGAATATCACATATTGGCTAAAAGCATTATTGAAATGGTGAGCAAGATAAATAATTCTAACATTTTTTCTTTTCTATATCTGTCACTGTTATACAAGTGCCTTTACTTTACACCATCTCATTTTTAACCCATCCATGTGGTGCTGCCATCTTGGCTGGGGGGAGAGAATGTTGATTGAGGGTGGGGCAGAAGGGAAGACCAGAAAGGAGGGACAATGAGGTTGGGGAGTTTGGGAGATGGGCAGGACACAGCAAAGTTAAGTGATCATTGTGTTTTTTGTTTTGTTTTCTAATTGATGCAAAGGACTGACCAGTTTGTACATGTTCTCTGGTGCAGCTGCCATTTTGAGCAGTGGATGCATGGAGCTGGGGTAGACGAACAGGGTGGCACTCTGGTGATAGATAGAACTAGGTTATTTGATATGCACTAATAACTGGAAACCATCCCTTCCACAGTTTGGAATTCTGCCTCTGATCCACATGGCTTCTCAAGATGTGAGTCAGGCAGTTCCTTGGCCTCCAAGGCTGTATTTGCATCTCAGTTCACTGGCCCAGTGAGATTAGGGATTTCATTATCATCGTCCTCCTGGTTTTCATCATTGTTGGTATTGCATGGATGTCATTAGTGGTGTCCACAAATGCCATTGAGTAGGGGGATGTCTCATAACTATACAGTCCAACTCATTGTAGAATCGACAGACCCTGTGAGCTGGCCCAGAGGTCCTCTTATTGTTCTCCAATCTCTTAACCTAGCCAGAGCTCCTTGTTGTAGTACTAATTAGGCTTTGATTTTACCTTTTCCTTCATTTGTTTGGACAGCCACATGCTTTGTGGTGGCTAGAATTCAGATGGGCCTGTATTGGGCCTGTTTGTGCTTCTGTTCCCATAAGGCAAAGAGGCGTAGATCCTCATGATGAGACCATACTGAAGCAAGAGGCATGACTCATTAGTAGTCAAGATTTTGGCATAGGTATGTGAAGGCTCCACAAGCTGGTTTCACAAAGGAGAGAGCACCTGGCTGTGTGCTAACATCTAAACAAAGAGGTGACATTTGATCAGGATGACCATGGAGTAGTAAAGAATGCCCAGGTAAACAGATGGATTGCCAGGGGTGGCCAGCAAAGCAATAGCCAGGCATTTGAATGCAGCATCACTCCAGTTATCCTGCAATACGGACAAGTCCTAGGGAAAGGCATTGTCTTCATTAGGAATAAAAATCAAGCTGAGGCTGCCAAAACCTATGGGCAGGAATCACAGGCAACATTAAGAGACCCAGCAAGTTGCCAACCAAAAACTCCCTGAGTAAGTCAAAACTCATGCACACAATGGCTCAGAGAGGTAGGAGTTCAAGAAGATAGGCAATGATGGAAAATCATGGCAAGTTGAGACTACCTCTCTGGTACAGAGTAGTGGTTGCCACAGGCAACAAAATGTCCATTAACTGTTTGTGTCTGCACATCTCCAATCTAGAGATGATGGGCATTTACTGTTTGCCTACAGCAGCAGAAACTCCTCAAGCGAGCCCGATTGAATGGCTGGGGCTTTAACCACTTGGTATAGCTTCCAGGCATAGAGGAAGCACATTAATGAAAACTGTGATTTGCTCCAGTGTAGTTGAGAAAGGCAGGCTTCATGGCTGTGCCTTCATGGCCATGGGTTAAGATGCAACAGTGCCAAGTAAGTCCTGGCTGACACCTGTTCATGTGGCTTACATTAACAGGAGTAGGTAGCAGTGGGTGATGTACTCATGTAGTTGTACCAGGGACTAAAATTGGGGGGGAACAAGGGAATTGAACTGTGTCCAGATGTACAGCCAGAAGTAAAAATGAAGGATCTATGCATCGACTGAGCGCACATCACACCACTTTCTTCTTGGTCCTTTCAACTAATTATTTAAAAACACTTGATTACAGCCCTTTCTACTCTGCCAAAGCAGCCAGTGACTGGGGAATATGTATTTGCAGCCCTTTGTTCTTTACCAACATATCTAATAACCTCAGACCAATGGTGTACTACCCCTCAAAGAAAACCCCAGTAGAATAAGCACAGCTCTACCGTCAGGAAGGAAAATATACCATAGAAGAGTTATAAAGAGCATCACGTCAAATGGGCTTGAGGAGAGCCAAGTGGCAACAGAAATTGGGGAAAGAGACTGCAAAAGTACCTTATGTGACCCACCTGCAGAACGAACTTAGCCTAGAGCGATACAGAAGATTGTGAAATCCTGCTTATTAGGGAAGGTACAACTTGTACCTGGGAGGGTCAAATGACTTATTTCTTATAATGTTTCAGGAACCAGATCCCAGTAATGAGGGAATTTTATCTGAAGCATGCTGGCTGTGTGCATTCCTCAGAAAGTCAGAGGGCAAAGTGTGGTGTGGACAATCCAAGGCGGGGCCATTGAATTGTTTCCATCTGCTCAACCTGGGCATGGATTTTGGAGATTAAAAAGGGAATTATGGTATTGTGACATTAAGTTTCCATGAACATTCTGAATCTTACGGTATTTGTGAACTCCAGCTGGGCCAAACTCAAGTGGCCTGGCTATGGCGAGGAACTTGCCAGAAATCAAATGCAGGAGCTGGAGGGAGGCAGACACGTGGACAGAAAAGGGCTTAAAGCCATTGCATTCATATTGCTACTAATAATGCATGATGCCACTCCGCATGCCTCGTATTTGGGTTCCAGTTTTGGTTAGACGTATTCCTGAAGGTTACATCACATGACACAATCCTTCATTAAAGATTAATCTTTAATTCCCGGAAACTTCAAGACAATCCTATGGGGTTGGCAACCCTACTTCACTATCCCAAAATGAGTTCTTTGGGGGAAGTCCTAGTTCAGTTTAATTTAATGCTGTTCCAAGTTTATGTAAGCTAAACCAAAAAAGCCTACCTGTGACAGCAGTGAGTTTCCACAAAGGGGTTTGCACCAGTTTAACCAGTGGTTCCCAACATTTTTCAGTATGAGGACTGCTTTATAACATCAAAAAATTTTGTGGACCCCCAAATGATAATAGTTATTCTTTGAGCGCTGCTTAGATACATTCAGAAATAGGTGTCTCTGTGCCAGAGCGCCAGATTGTTCGGAACTTTTTGCCCTAGCCTGTCAGAAGAGGGCTGGTGGCCACTGCCCCCCACGCCACCCGCTGGCTATATATGTGGCCGCCACCTGGCCCCTCCCCAGTTTAATTTCTTCTGGCTTCATTTTGGATGTGGAACTGCCCGTTCCTTGCTTTGCAATCAGCCTGTCCATCGTTTGCTGTAAGAGCCTCTCGCTCAACTGGGAGAACCTATTTGTGGATGTAGTCCCTCCGAAGAAGGTCTCCCTTTCCGGGCTGGAACACCGCACTGCAACGTTGTCCGCCGTGCCAGGGTTTAAGCTCTGTGGCAAGGCCTGCTCGCGGGAGGATCCCCACAAGAAGTGCCTCCGGTGCCTATGCGAAAGCCATGAAGTCACCACGTGTTCCATCTGCCTGTCCTTTAAGCCAAGGACAATCAAGGACAGGGAGCAAAGGTGCTGCGCCCTGGCCTCTGAGCAGGCCCAGCACTCTTCCCCCTCGGCGTCTCCTGTGGCACTGTGTGCCAGTTTGGTGCTTGAGTGCACCACCTGGCACCATACCGAAAGCCAACGCAGGACCAGCTCAGTACCGCCTTTGGTACCGTGGCGCTGACGTAGCCCCGCCTCTTCAACACGGGGATCCCCCTGGGACCGGTCAGCCTCAGTACTGATCCCGTCGACCCCAAAGGCAGTGGAGGCTGTGAGGGCGCTCCTCCTGTTGCCTACACCCCATTTTCTGGCACCACCTATAAGGGGAAAGCCGGCCTTCCTCTCGAAAGCTTGGCTGCCACGTATATGGCGCCGTTCACTTTTCCTGTCACCGTCACCGGGCCGCTGAACACCAGAGCCCGCTGTGAGTCCCAGTACCATGGAGCCGTTCCCACGGCACCATATTACTCTCCCATCTCTGGTGCCATTCCGAGAGGCTTCCCCCTGTTCCAGTCCAGGGGAAGGAGCTTCGAGAGGCTCTAAATGGCCTCGGCGCCGAGCCGCCTTTCCAATTCCATCCCCAGGAATGGTCCCCTCAAGAGGTCCCTCAATCCTCACTGGCACCAGCCCACTTGGCACCAGTGAGAGCACTGAACCTGGTGCCATGCTCCTATAAGGGAGACTTATTGGCGCACTTTGACCTTCTCCACTGTGTCTCAACCCATGTGGGCATAGAGGTTCAATCCTCTGAGACACCCTCTGACACCTTGTTTGGGCCGGTGTTTTCATTGGTGGAACCAGTTACAGTTCCTCTACATCCCAGCGTCTGGGAGTTGGTCTCCTCCCATTGGCAAAACCCAGGTTCCATCTCCCCAGTTTCAGATACGGCAGGACTCTAGTACAGGGTCCCACGGCTAGAGTTCCCCTCACTTACCCACCACCCAGTCCCACCCCGTGCAGTGGTGGAGGTGGCCTTAGGGCCAGGACAGCCCCCATACGATCCCTTTCTGACATTGAGGGACACAAGAGAACTTGAGCTATTGTTCCGTAATGTTTATTCCTCCTCGACCTTTCAACTCCGGGTCGCAAACAATCAGGCCTTGACTAGCAGATACAAACTAGATGTGTGGGAGTCAGTGCAGAAATTTAGACATCTGCTCCCACCAGAGGTGAGGGAAGATTACGACGCCTTCCTAGAGAAAGGCAAAATAGCCTCTCAGGATCTTCTCTTTTCATCCTGGGACGTGGTTGAGATGGCTGCCCGTGCTATGGCCTCAGCCGTAACTCTGTGCCATGCAGCCTGGCTATGAGAGGCCAGACTGCCCCGACCTCACAGCAGGTGGCCCTTGACCTGCCTTTCGGAGGTGACACACTCTTCCCAGAGGAGACCTCAGCTGTTCTGGGTACTGCCCGTGACCCTAAGGGAGAATTGAAATATTTCAGCCTCCTCCAGGCGAGTCCCCTTCCACGCCCTCCGGCCTCTTAAGCCCAAAAATAAGACAGTGTTCCCTGCCCCCCCTTAATAATTACTGGTGAGGACTTGGTCCTCACCACCACCACAACTTCAGTTCGAGTCCCGCTTGTGGGGGGAGGTTCCCCCTGGGCAGGTCCCTCTCCTGGGCAACTCCGGAGAGGGCTTGTGAACGATTAATCAGCGGTATTGGTTATAATAACCAATATTGTTGCCAACAACCTCCTCCAAACCTCAGTGGAGTGCCCACCGTTTGGGCTCTCCTCAGAAATGACAGATAGCCCTTCTCTCACTCTCCTTCCTGGTGAGAATGAGTGGTTCACAGATGAGGGAGCCTCTTCCCCTTCGGGTAGGTCTAGGGCATAACCCATATTCACACCCCTTTGTCTGAACGTGATGCCTCAACTCTTGGGAGGTCTCGACCCTCTCACTGCCCAACCCCTCTCACCCACCATGGAGGGCAGAATGGAAACCTGTTATCTGAACCCAATCAGGTATCCAATAACTAGTGGGTTTGACCCTAAAGGGCTTTCAAGCCTCTATATATAACTCACCCTCAAAGGGAAAAGGCCCCCCTTTCCCCTCTTCGCTTCCTTGGGCAGCAACCCTATTACCCCCTGTGGGACACATGCAGCATTTATGGAATACACTCCCAACACTGAAAGGTGTACCACTCTGTCGTGGCCCACCCGAACTGAATGGATCCTCCCCTCATGGGGCCATGTTCATACTGGGAGCCAACTTCTTGCGCACTCCCTGTGGATGAGGCCCTATTGTTCGGCCTCCCCAGGCTGGCAGTCAGAGAACCCTTTATCGGAACCTGACCCTCTCCCAGTGGTCTGAATGAGATCGGCTTGTACATCCCTCCCTATCATCGGCAAGACTAGCTGTTGTTTATTCTTTGCCCCCACCCAACCGACCCTCATTAGGGTTGTGTGCATAAGCTTCCAGCTCAAAGCACCTGGACCCTCCCTGACCAATGGAGCAGGTAATCCGCTCCCGCCTGCTGAGTTCTAGATGCAAATGCCAGGATGCAGCCATTAAACGTAGCTGTTGACCAACCTGCTCATGCTCCTTGTGAGATATGAACTCTCCAGTATTCATTACTTTCGGCTGGTTCTCAGCCTAGGTGAACGCCTTGAGACAGGTTGTGGAAACAGGGCTCTCACCCTGTTCTGCTACCATCTTTCCAAAAATTATTGATAAAAGAGGGTAACCACAATATCGGATGGTGAACCTTCCACCCTTGGAATCTCCCTACCTGGGCCATTGATCACCACTACCCAGGACATGCCCTCATTCCAGAACCCCCCACCCCCCACCCGGGGCCTTGCCCCTCTCAGAAGGGACCCGTGCCACCTTCCTCTTTCTATCCCTAAGGTGGACGTTCTCCTATATCCCAATTGGGAAATCCTGAGGCCTTGGAGATCCAGAGGAGATAACACACTAAGAGCGATGAAATTTCCCAGACTTCTCCCTTCACCATGGGGTCAAGGATGGAGAAGCTCGTCCCTCCACCCTTGCTATGTTCATAATCACCGCTCGCTCCCTCTGCGATGGTTTGGAACCCCCCCCCCCCCCCCCCTTTTGGGGGGGCGGCCTCTCACATAGCTCAACCCCCAGGGCACAGCCATAACACCATGGTTATCCTGGCCTAGCTACCAGAGACTTTCACCCAGGAGCATTGTGGTACAATTCCATGACAACCCAAGGCTCTCCTAGTCCTAGTAGGCACATCCTAGAATAATATACTCCTATCCTAAGCATTTGCTGCGGGGTTTTGCACTTGATAAAACCCACTCTACATCCGCCCTGAAATTCCCCTCAACAACCGGAATTCAGCAACTGGCTGACCCTTGATAGAGTTCGCCTCCCTGGTAAGATCTAATACTATCATTAGCATACCCATAGAGGACACTTCAGATATACCGTAAGTGTCCTAAAGAGCAGACGGTCGGATGTACCCCATCGGGGTGGCATGCCCTCGCTCCACCCTTTTTGAGAGGAGCCTATCTTCTCCTCCTTACTTCCCAGCTCTTACCCGGGGCCCATCCTAAAGGGAGCCTCAATCCTGATGCATACCTCTGTGCAGTGTTAAGCTAAGCTTGGTCACACCACGGGACGGTCCTCCCTGATGGTGCAAGGCCAGGTAGGCCAAAGTGAGTGGTCTCGTAGGCCGTGGGTGCTGGCATCCAGGCCTATCATGCTTATGAGCCCATCACTAGGCCGTAGTCTTACCATGTACAACCCCTTGCCTTAATAATCCTGCGGCTGCCTTCCAGCCGCTAAACTTAGTAGAAGAAGAAAGGGAAGGACATAGGTAGCAGTAATGCCATTCCTTGCCTCTTACAAGGATACGGATTCTGACACTTCACACAAAGGGACTGTCACATTGCCATCGGTAGCTCACGGAGGCCTGATAACTCCTATCAGGCCCATAGAACGTCCTGCTTGTGTCTCTCTTATTTAGTACCACAGGATAGGCCAGGCATTTGGCTTCTCCATGCCGGCCCATTCCCTCACTTATGAGTGTGCCTTATGGAGTCTAATGGGCTACTGCCGTCGATGTCCTGACCATTTCTGCAAACTAGATTGAAGTGTTTCTCTAGATTCCTCTCTCCCGCTCCTGTTACCCACCTCCCCTGTGCAATACCACGTATGCCAGTTTCATGTACTTGATGTTTTCTGGGTGGGGTGTTACTGCTGTAGGGCCTGGGGGGGGGGCACAGCCCTCTCAAGTCTCTGCCTGGCATATGACCTGCATGCACCTTACGATATCAGACTGAGGGGAAGACAATCTAATTCTCCTCTTCTGGCTTTCTACAGTGCTGATAATCACCACTGCCAGCCTGAAAAATTTAGGGACTTGGGGAACTCCCCCGTAGGAACTGCACCAGTACGTGCCGCTCTTACAACACTAGATCCTCTGGCTTCCACGTGGTGTCTGCAAATATCCCTCATGAAGAGTGATTAGAGATGCATTCCTTGATCATAACCACCATGTGCTGGTACCCTTTTCGCGTTAGGTGACCTCAGGCCATCGTGCCCACATACACCATTCAGTGCTTGGGCAATCCGGGCCCAATTCTTTCCACTGGGTTACGTCCCGCATCCCAAGGTTATCCTTCCTGGGATGAAGGTCCTTGGGTCAATTCTTAGATGCTCGAGGGCCTGCTCGTTGGACAGTTACCCTTGTTGCAGTTATGCTGTGCTGAAGGTGGAAGAGCCAACTCCACTCACCATCTATCAGCGTGGCTAGCAATCACCTATTTCTGAATGTATCCAAGCAGCGCTCGAAGAAGAACGGTGGGTTACTTACCAGTAACCGACTTTCTTCAAGATGGGCTGCTTGAATTCATTCAGAGCCCTCCTCCATCCCCGCTTTTGGAGTTGGCGACTCTCAGAAACTGGGGAGGGGTTGGGCGGTGGCCACATATATAGCTATGTGGTGGTGTAGGGGATGGTGGCCACCTGCCTCCTTCTGACAGGCTAGGACAAAAAGTTCCGTCCAATCTGGCGCTCCGGCACGGAGACACCTATTTTTGAGTGAATCCGAGCAGCCCATCTCGAAGGACAGTTACTGTGAAGTAACCCACTGTTGTTGGGGACTGATGTCAAGCAGCGATGTTGTGGAAGTGCAGTGGAGGACCTGGCCCCTGCCTGCTCCTAAGAAGTGGGGACATATCCAGGTGTGCCTGCAAATAGCAGGCAAATACAATTCATTTAAAGCAGAGGTGTCAAACTCATTCAATGTGGGGGGCCACACTGGAAGGCAGGACACCTGTGTTTGGCCATGTGGCCACTTAGGCTCCCCAACCCTTCCCCCTCCATGTTCAGAGTGGCATAGGCTCCCCTTCTCCTCTCCAACCTCTCCATACCTTCTCTTTTCTCTATCCTGTGGGATCCCCTTTGCCACACTGGCTTCCTGCCTCTCCCCTTCCCTTTCCACTTCCTCTACCTCCTGGTGGCAGGCAAACCCACCAGTCTCAGTCACAGGCAGCCAGGCTGGGCTCGTGCCTCTCCTCTTCCCAACCCACTCACTGTCAGTGATTCAGAATGCTGGCCTTTGATTGGTGAAGCATTGGAATGAGCTGCTGAGGCAGGTGGTGGAATCTCCATCTTTGGAGGTGTTTAAGGCCCGGCTGGACAAAACCATGACTGGGATGGTTTAGTGGGAGTGGTCCTACCTCTGGCAGCGGGTTGGACTAGATGACCTATGAGGTCCCTTCCAACCCTATGATTCTGTGATTCTATGGCTTGTTCCCATGTGGGTCCCAGCCATTTTTTCCTTTTTTATTTGTGATTCATGCAGTGTGCTGTGAATCAAATTAGCATGCTGACTGACTGACAGTGAATAGTTGGGATGGGAGGTGGTGCAGTGGCTCTCCTGGAGCCAGCCTAGCCTGCTGTGACAGAGACTCTGATAGGTTGGCAGACCACAGCAGAGCTGAGCCAGGATTGGCTGGACTGCTTCCTTTGTTCCCCTGTGCTGCGACTTGGATCATGTGAATGAGTTAGAAGCACGCCTAGCCCTGGTGTGCCAGGAGCCTGTCTTTGGAGTTTGCTGTTGCAGACAGCTTCTAGGCACAGTCCAGGCAACAGCTCCATGGGCTGGATCAACACCCCTGGAGGGCCAGGTCCATGCCCTTGGTGCGCTGGATCTGACCCAGCAAGCAATAAGTTTGACACCCCTGTTTTAGAGCCCTCTCCAATATGGATCACTGACCAGCAGCAGGTGGGGCTGGATGTATTCATGAACCCCTTGCAATAACTCCATGGACCCCCGGGGGGGGCCCAGACCACAGGTTTGGAGCCCCTGGGTTTAACTATTTCAGTTCAAATTCACAACTTTCAATATGGTTGTGCAACTTTCCTGTATAGACAGGGCCTCAGACAAAGTGCATTATACTATTGTGGAGAGCAATTTGCTTCAGGTTATAAAAGGCCTAATGTACTAAAGCTGACCTGTGTGTAATGTGATGGTGTTCCTGTTCTTCACAAGCTTGTATCTCTTACTTCCACCTCACCTCCATCCCTCCCACCAAAAAATTCTCTCCTGCAAAGTTCCAAAGTGGCAGCCATGTTAGTTTAGTTCAGTAAAACAAACAAGGAGTCCTGTGGCACTTAAAGACTAACAAATTTATTTATCACATGAGCTTTCATGGGAGGAAGTCCCACTTTGTCAGATGCTTTGAAGATGGAGGAACTTACAGACTGGTGTACGGGCATTAAAGGCTATATGCTCTTTAGGAAAGACAGATGTAATGGCAAAGGTGGCAGTATGGCATTGTATATCAATGATGCAATAGAATGCAAAGAAATTCAGAGTGATGAAATTAGCAGGACAAAGTCTATCTGGCTCAAAATCACACTGGAGAAGAAAGCTACTTGAGTTTCTCCTGAATTAGTGCTTGGAGTGTGTTACAGACTGCCAGAATCTGATTTGGACATGGACAGAAAACTCTTTAAGGCCTTTAAGGAAGTAAACACTACTGGGAACTGTGTGATTTATGGGAGATTTTAACTTCCCAGATATAGACTGGAGGATATGCGCTAGCAGCAATAAAAGGGCGCAGATTTTGTTGGAGGTGATAGCAGATGAATTTCTCCATCAAGCAGTTTCCAAACCAATGAGAGGAGACACGATCTTAGATTTGGTATTAGTCAGTAGTGAGGATCTCATAGAGGAATTAGTTGTAGGGGACAACCTAGGTTCTAGTGATCATGAGCTAATCCAATTTAAACTGAATGGAAGGGTAAACAAAAATAAATCTGTGACTAGAGTCTTTGACTTCAAAAGGGCTAACTTCAAAAAATTAAGGGAATTAGCTAGGGAAGTGGACTGGACCAAAGAATTCATGGATATGAACATTGAGGATGCTTGGAACTGCTTCAAGACAAAGCTGCAGGAACTATCTGAAGCCTGCATTCCAAAAAAGAAGAGAAAATTTTCAGGCATGGGTTCTAAACCAAGCTGGATGAATGTACATCTTAGACAGGCGATTAGGAGGAAACACAAGGCCTACAAGGAGTGGAAGTTGGGAGGGATAGGAAAGGAGGACTACCTTTTAGAGGTCAGAGCATGTAGGGATCAAGTGAGGAAGGCCAAAAGCAAAGCAGAGTTAGACCTTGGAAAGGGAATCAAAACCAATAGTAAAAGGTTCTTCAGCCATATAAATAGAAAGAAAACACAGGAGGAGGAGGTTGGACCACTATACACTGAGGACAGGGTAGAGATCAAAGATAATCTAGGCATGGCTGAATATCTAAATAAGTACTTTGCCTCTGTCTTTAATAAGGGTCATGGTGAGACTGGGGGCAGAGGTAGGGCAGCTAATGGGAAGGAGAATGTAGAAGTGGAAATTACCATATCTGAGGTGGAAGCCAAGCTTCAGCTGCTTAATGGAACTAAATCAGGGGGTCCAGATAATCTTCATCCAAGAATATTGAAGGAACTTGCACATGAAATTGCCAGCCCTTTAGCAAGGATTTTTAGAGTATCGGTGAACGCAGGGGTTGTACCTTATGACTGGAGAATTGCTAATGTGGTCCCTATTTTGAAGAAAGGGTGTAAAAGTGATCCGGGTAACTACAGGCCTGTTAGTTTGACCTCAGCAGTATGCAAGGTCTTGGAGAAAGTACTTTAAAGATATTGAGGAAAATGGTAACTGTGATTAAAATACAACATGGCTTTACAAAAAGTAGATCATGCCTGACCAACCTGATCTCATTTTTTGAGAAGATAACAGATTTTTTGGATAAAGGGAATGTGGTGGACCTAATTTACTTAGATTTCAGCAAGGCATTTGATACAGTTCCACACAGAGAATTATTAGTTAAATTGGGAAAGATGGGGATTAATATGAAAATAGAAAGGTGGATAAAGAACTGGTTACAGGGGAGACTACAGAGGGTCATAGTGAAAGGTGAACTGTCTAGCTGGAAGGAGGTTGCTAGTGGAGTTCCCCAAAGATCGGTCCTGGGACCCCTCTTATTCAACCTTTTCGTTACTGACCTTGGCACAAAAAGTGGGAATGCGCTAATGAAGTTTGCAGACAACACCAAGCTGGGAGGTATTGCCAATACAGAGGAAGATCAGGATAGCATACAGAATGATTTGGATGACCTTGTAAAGTGGAGCATTAGAAATAGGATGAAATTCAACAATGGGAAGTGCAAGGTCATGCACGTAGGGACAAATAACAGGAATTTTTCTTATAAGTTGGGAATGCATCAGCTGGAAGTGACGGGGGAGGAGAAGGACCTGGGCATACTGGTTGATCACAGAATGACAATGAGTAGCCAATGCGATGTGGCAGTGAAAAAAGCTAATGCGGTCCTAGGGTGCATCAGAAGGGGTATTTCCAGTAGAAATAGGGAGGTGTTAGTACCGTTATACAAGGCACTGATGCGACCTCACTTGGAGTATTGTGTACAGTTCTTTCTGGTCACCCATGTTTAAGAAAGAAGAAGTCAAACTGGAACAGGTGCAAAGAAGGGCTACAAGGATGATTCATGGAGTGGAAAATCTTCCCTATGAGAGATGACTTAAAGAGCTTGGTTTGTTTAGTCTTCTCAAAAGAAGGCTGAGAGGAGATAAGATTGCTCTGTATAAATACATTAGAGGGATAAATACAAGGGAGGAAGAGGAATTATTTGAATACAGCGCCTATGTGGACACAAGAACAAATGGATACAAACTGTCTTTCAGAAAATTTAGGCTTGAAATTAGATGCAGATTCCTAACCATCAGAGGAGTAAAGTTCTGGAATAGTCTACCAAGGGAAGTGGTGGGGGCAAAAACCTTAGGTGCCTTCAAAAGCAAGCTTGATAAGTTTATGGAGGGAATAATATGATGGACAGTGTAGCTTTGCCATTGTCTGTCTTTTATTACTCGTGATGGGTATGATAGGGATGTGGGAAGGGGCATTTGATCGAGTGGGTTCTGAGTAATTACAGAGAAGTTCTTCTTGACTGGCTGTTGTGGACTTGCCCTCATGCTCAGGGTTGAACTGATCTCCATATTTGGGGTTGGGAAGGAATTTTCCCCCAGGGCAGATTGGCTTGGGCACTGGATTTTTTTTTGCCTTCCTCTGTAGCATTGGGCATGGCTCACGTGCTGGTTGATTCTCTGTATTAAAGTCTTTAAATCATGATTTGAGGACTTTAATAGCTCAGTTACGGGTTTGAGGCTCATTGTAGGAGTGTGTCAGTGAGGTTTTGTGGCCTGCACTGTGCGGGAGGTCAGACTAGATGATCATATTGGTTCCTTCTGACCTATGAGTCTATTCTAAAACTGCGGTTTGTCCATGGTTAGCATGCTGGCTGTATGCTTCTGACAACAATCAGTTGGTTGAAACAGTCTTGCAGTGGTTAAATTGTGATAATTAGGACTCAGCATAAACTTCCCACTGAGCTGACTGCAGGAATGAGGTTAGGAATTTTTATTTCTGTTAATGTTATTTCAGTCTGTTTGCAAACTCTATGAAAAAACAGTGCTTTTAAGCTGCCGGCAGGATGGGCATTTTATTTTAAATAGGAAAGGATAGACCCTAGAGAAAATATTCAATCTGAAGGAAGGCCCTAAATCCTAGTCTACTGATCTCTTCTGCTCTGAGTTTTCACCTCCCTGGCTAGTTGACAGACAATTCAAATTATGCTTATCACGTTACTGTCTAAGTGCCCTCCAAAATGATAAATGCATCATTTATAGTACCTCTGAAATATAATTCTCCTTTCTAACTCTTAAGATGGGTCCTCACTAGGACAGAGTACTTAGAGGCTGGTTCCTTCTGATTTGGGTGTCTAAACACCTCAACAGACAAGCCAGTTACAAATATAAGCAGGTGCATTGCAATGACATCTTACAATAACACCTGCCCTCTAAAGTCACTAATGACTGTCAAATGCAACAGCTCCAAGTGACAGAAGAGTGAATGTTTGCTGGTTTTGATTAGGAGCTAAGATCCTGCAGAGGAGAATGTATTTGTTGTTTGTGTAATTCACAATGGGCAGTTGCCCATGTCATAAACCCATCATATGTTTAGTTAAAGCAGATCTTTGTTCAGGAAGGAGAATCCTAAAAAGGAATAATTACCTCTCTACTGGAGAGAAGTGACTCTTTGAGAGTGGGAACAAAGTCTCAATTGCCTCTTAAACACAAAGAAAGAGGCCCTTGCAAATCCTAGTTGAGGGTCACTAACAATACAATGCAGAAAAGGCAAGCAGACCTTGCAGTTCCTTGCAACTGTCACTTGTATTATAAATAAATGCTTTGTTTTCTCTCCCTGTAGCTGTAGGAACCCAATTATACAGGTGGAAATACTGCAAAAGGCTGGATGATGGTAGAAAGGCACTGTAACAAGAAAAGGAAATATCTTAGAGTTGAGATATTTTAAACAGAAAGAAAAAAAAATAGTCTGAGATAATTATTCTGGTTATTTGTGTAATGAAGTCATGACATACTCCCCCCTGCAGTTCATAAAATTTTGATGCATCTACTGACTGAATTATTTTGTTTTTTGTTCAGCATGTAAACGGTGTTGAGTTCTATAGAGATGATAGTCTCTAATCCCTTCGTTATATAGTGGGGAAAATAAACTTTACAAAGCCAGTTCAACCATCAGTAGGGTTTAATGTGAAGATTGTGGTTATCAGTAAATTCACAGTAGGATTCACTTTAACTGAAAAATTGTTAGGCCAGGCATGTCCCAGGGGAGTAAGGGAAGCACTTATTTAGATCATGAATTCAGGTTAGCCTTTCTTATCTCCTATTTCACAAATCAAATATAGCACTAGATTGCACAGTGCTTGTGCTTCGAGAAGTGCCACCAACTTCAATTACATTTTTGCCTGCTTAAGGACTATTGGATTAAGCCAATCTTAATTAATAAATTAATTTAACCTAAAATGAGGAGCTTTTACATAAACAGAAAAGATTGCTAGGAATTTTTTAAAAAATCACTTCACTAGGAAGGCTAGTCAAGTAAATAAGTTGTCAGATGAAGACAGCACATTCAAATCTAAGTAATTTTTACCCAGTTTGATCCTTCCTTGGGGAGTTGGTTAATTTTTTAAAGAGGAAATATATAAAAATGATCGGATACATAGTTTGGAGAATCAAACTGACCCTATGTGCTTCCAGTGAACAATGGGATAATCTACCTTTCAATCCCAATAAAACACTTCCTTCTCAGTGCTGATTTACATGCAATTTTTGTATAGTAATAATTTACTTTTATATAGCTGTTTATCTGTTGGATCACAAAGCACTTTACAAAGGCAGTTATTGTTATTTCCATTTACAGTAACTGAAGCTTTGTGAGTACTGGAGATTTCAGCCATTGGTAGCCAGTGATCAGTGTAGTTGTATCAATGTATACCCCTAGTATATGTGCATAAAATCATTGTAAAGCCATGATTCACATAGGCTCAGCATACCCCAGTTTCAAGGATGGGCAAATTACACTGGCGCAAATCACAGCGGAGAGTGGTTTTGCCTGTCTGTACTAAGGATTTGCAACTATAGTTGTGGCTGAAATCTGCATAGACAAAGACTGAGATTCACATCCTGAGTGACATGAGTTATACCAATGAAAGCACCAGTGTGGATGGTTCTTTGCCAGTGGGAGAGCTTCTCCTGCCAACATAGCTGCTGCTGCTCATTGGAGGGGGATTAATTAAGTCGATGGGAGAGCTCTCTCATGTTGGCTTAGAGCAGCTACATCAGAGATCATCCATATAGCTGTGTCACTGTGAGCTCTAGTGTAGCATATATCAGATCAATTAAATGATTTGTCAACACTAGGTCAATGGCACAGGTGGGAATAGAATCCAGGTCTCCTAACTTACAACTGTACACTCACTCCTCTGGACCATAGTCACAATTGTTATTGAAAGACTATCTGAAATCGCTGTCAAATTAACTTCCAAAGTAACCAAGAAGGCAGAAATAGAGCTCTACTATGAAACAGATGTATTTATGAAATGGAGCATGCTGTACAGCATATATTTTAATTATATTTTAATTTATGTGAGGAGGGATACAACTAAACACTTATGATTTGCCTTCTGATAACTGCTGTTAGCTAAATTTTTATTTAGTCAGTTCACAGGTCTAATTAAAAGATTTCACTGTTAATGCAAAAGATTTTTTTTCTTTTTATTGCTTTAAATGATTTGAAGATTGTTTTAACATAGACAGCAATATATTTAATAAAATGTGAAGAAAAAGTGTACGTAATGGCAATAAATGCACACAAGTTTGGTCTTCTGGATGTGGATGCATGTCATTAATTCCTGAGGATATCTATTGAGTATCGATGCATGTTTTATCAGCAAGTTCAATACAGGAATCTCTGCTTGTCATTTCACTTGATTTTGCCTTTCGTATTTTGCTCATCCTTTCTTGCAAGGGTTATGCAATAGAAAATTGTAAGGTGGATTGTGGATCCGAAAAGAAAAACTTCTGATGACATAACATTATGTGCCTTGTGTTTTTACAGTAACAAACGGCTTGTGGCCTTAGTGCCAAATGACACACCATTCAATACCAGACGAGCTTACACAAGTGAAGATGAAGCTTGGAAGTCCTACCTGGAGAATCCCCTAACAGCAGCTACAAAGGCTATGATGAGCATAAATGGAGATGAGGACAGTGCTGCTGCTCTTGGTTTATTGTATGATTATTATAAAGTAAGTAACTTGATTAATGTATCTTCCAACCCTGGTAAATAGCAGGGGTCTGTTATTAAGGCATATCAAAAGAGATAATTATGCCTCAGAATAATTTCCAAATAAGTTTCTTCCAACTGACACTGGCATTTAGCTCTGTCTCCCAGTACAAGAAGACAATTTCAAGGCCTTTTGATTTAGTGACAACTGAGGATTAAAGCTAAAATTATAACCCATAAATGAACACTGCACCTATTATTTTGTTCACCAGCAAAGTCCTGCTTTTCTTCACTTTTAAAAGCCTTTGAATATAATTAAGCTTTCTTTTAGTTTATAATCCCTGAAGTATTCTTTAAAAAGCAGAGGCCTTGCTTATCTGGAGGTTTTTCTCTGGCTCATTTCGGTTAACCTGAAACTTTTCTCCGTTTTTGCCCTCTCTTTAATTAGGTTTTCTCTCTTAATGGCAGTTTCACTTCTTATTGGTAGTGTTGCTGTTACTGACTTGTATTATAGTGGTGCACAGATCTTTTTAAGAGCAGGTTAGACAAGCACCCATCCGGGATAGTTTAAGAGGGTACTTGGTCCTGCCATGAGTGCAGGGGACTGGACTTGATGACCTCTTATGGTCCCTTCCAATTTCTATGATTCTATGTCCCACTGTGATCAGGCCCCCCTGTGTCATGTACTGTAGTAAGAGGCAGTCCATGCCCCGGGCACTGCATTCTGATGCCCACTATTTTAAAATGAAGGGCCCTGGAACCCAGCGTTCTGCCTCAATTTTCTATTTTTAGAGGCCCCAGAATGCTGAGTCCCTAAAAATAGTGGGCCCCGGAATGTTGTTCCGGTGCATTCTGGCTTGCTTTAACCCCTGGCTGTACTTTAGTACAGATATCACAGCACCAAGTGAAGATCAGACTCCAGTAGTCCTGTGTGCCTCTCTTGTTGTCTTAGAAATATACATTATGATAATTTTTATGATTGGAGTGCAGGTACTTATTAAGTGTTTTTCTAAGCCTGTATGTCTCCTCATTTTTTCCTTTGTTGCTTAAAAGCCCTAACACAATTTTTATTTGGTTTTAATCCTGTCCTTGCTCTGTTGACACGGCTGTCCAAGGACATTATGAACTGTAAGAAATAGATCAGAACGTCTGGTTCCAAAAATTGCTAATTCAGCTGGAGAACTTGGGGCCTTGAAACTTTACTAAAAGCCTGAACAGCTGAGATCATAAAAACATGAAGACTGTCTGAGGAAAGTGAGAGGGCCCACACACTTTCAGAATTCACACAGCAGAGCCAAGAGAGTCTCCAGTTCCATACTAAAGAAGAACTGCAAAGGATAAATGGATTATCTTCTTTTTCACATTGTTTAGGATGTGGTAATAGCGTCTCAGTGGGGTTTTTTTGTTTTTTGTTTCTTTTGCTCTCATCATTTCTACATTAGAAATTCATGCCTTTATCTACCGTGTTTTTCCTGGAAGACTCTATGGGAGCCTACTTGATTTTATGACGCCACAGAAATTATGGAAGACTCTATGGGAGCCTACTTGATTTTATGACACCACAGAAATTATGCAAGTGAAACTTAAAATGAAATAGGAAGGGGATTTTTTTCCCCTTATTCAGACCGTTTAAGGTCTGTTTAAAGAGTCGTTGGGTCCCATTCCTGTGCTTTAGTCAGGGATGGCTGGGATGTGGTAAGGGTAGCTTTAAATCACTTTGAGTTTCACATCATCTGGGTCTATAGAGGGATCTGCTTTGACTTTTATTCTGCTTTTCATGGTGCCCTGGAGACCCAGGGAAGCAGACAATACTTGTAGTTGAGTGTTCTCTGGTGATGCTCAACATGTCTCTGCCAGATGTGGAAGCAGGCCTGGTGCACAACATTTGTGCCATCTGAAGATCCAACCTGCGCAGCTCTTTGATCAGAGAATATTCTTAAGACCATTACCTCCTACATTAAAGCCCCTTTATGCTGCCAGCCTAATGTAATAGGGCCTTGGGATAACTGAGAATTAGACCTCCTCCCCTCTTTTTAAACACCATTCAATTCAAAGGGATAGAGAAAATGCCTCTTAAAAGTTCAGAAGGTCCACCACTCCAGGTAAGGAATGAGAGAGTTCCTTATCTACACCCCTCCACAAGCCAAGGAATCCTGTAAAAACAGAAGCTAAGAGCATGTCTATACAGAAGTATGCTCAAATCAAATCAAATTGGTTTTAGGAAACCAATTTATTTGAGTGCAAGTCAATGGCTGTGTCTACACTTCAGAGACTAGACCATCATAGTCATGTTGGTAGCTGTGCCAGCACATCCCATTAGTGTAGACACAGCCAACACCAACAAAAGGGGTTTTTTGAAAGCACAGAAACACTATCTCTGCATACAGAGTTAGCTATGCGGCTGTATTTACACAGTGGGAGAGGTTGACTTAGAATATGTCTACCTTGCAAGTGCTACAAAGACAAACCCACAGTGCTGAAGCTATACTGTTATAGAGTAGACTAGTGGTGCCCAACCTTTTGAGTAACACAGAACACTTCAGTGTGACAAATAGTTCCCTGGCACCCCCACTTTTTCAGCTGAAGTGATTGCTCATAAATGTTGCATTCACTTACATTTACTATGATTATGGTCTTACTAGAGAGGCTTGAAATATAGTGCACACAACAAGTCAAAGAAGGCTCAAATGCATTAATGTTTCAAATCCACAAGAAAAAAAATACGCATCATCTCAGTTTTGCCCATTGGTCACCTATGTTTAGAATGTTCACATTTTAGAATTAAAAGACTAATACCCTGCTTTTAATTTGATGATTAATTTTCATGAGTTTTATGAGCTGTAATTTTGGTAGGATACAGTATTTAAGATGAACCAATGTTTGTTTTACATTGATTTTTTTATTACCTTTGTACAAAATTTCGTGGCACACTTGGACAGTTCTTACAACACACCAGTGTGCTGTGGCATACCAGTTGGAAGCCACTGGGGTGGACACTTACTACAGTGATAGAATAGTTTTGTCCACCAATGTAGCAAATCCACTCTCTTGAAAGGCGATACCTAGGTCGACGGAACTTCTGTTGACCTAGTTGTGCCTACATTAGGTCTCAGGTTGGCTTAACTACATCTTACAGGGATGTGAATTTTTCACAGCCCTGAACAGTAGAGCTAGGCTGACCTAAGCTCAACCATGACCAAAGCTATGTTGGTTAGAAGTGTGGTTTTCCACACCCTGGGCTGATATAGCTATGTCAATCTAACTTTTAAGTGTAGACCAAGGCTAGGTGTGAAGACTTTTAGTTTGGAATAAAAGTAATTATGGACTTGTCTACACGGTAAGGTAATGCATATTTCATATTCATTGGTTCATACAGGCTTAGCTGATGTGCTAAGGGTTCCCTAGTACAGTGGTTTTCAACCAGTGTGCCGTGGCACACTGGTGTGCCATGAGAACTCTCCAAGTGTGCCATGAAATTTTGTACAAAAGTAGTGAAAATCAGTGTAAAATGAACATTGTTTCATCTTAAATAAAATTTGTCCAACTAAAATTACAACTCATGAAACTTGTGAAAATTAATCATCAAAATAAAAGCAAGGGACTGATCTTCCAGTTCTAAACCAGTTGGTCAAAGGACAGAATTGAGATGGTGTGGTTTTTTTTTTTCTGTAGATTTGAAGCATTAATGCATTTTGATCCTCCCTTAGCTTGTTGTATGCACTATGTTGTGAACAACTCTAGTAAGACCATAACCCTAATAAATGTAAGTAAATGTGATGTTTATGAGTGAACAAATTCAGCTGAAAAAAGTGAGCGTGCCATGGAATTGCCTCACTGAAGTGTGTTGTGTTACTGGGAGCATTGGGAACCACTGCCCTTGTATGTAATTAATGCATAATACATTGCCATGCTTTAGAAATAACACTCATATAGTGTGCATTCCTGCGCTGTGTAGACAAGCTCTCAGTTTGATATAGCTAAAGCTATTTTGTTACTATCTTAGCTAAATTGATTTAAATAATTTTATTCCAATCTAAGACTTATCTACATACAGATGACTGTGATAAAATAACTAAATTTATTTTAATTCACTCCTTTCATTATAGTTGTGCAAATTGTGTATATACCAAACTTGGGACTTGATATTGCTAGTGTTTCAAAGGTAAAGGACAAGCAGAATAAAACCTTTATTTGAGGGAAGAAAACCAAAATCCTTTCCATGCCTTTCTTTATGCATCCAAGAACTAAAAGAGAAAACCATGCCTGTATTTTTTAACCTGGGGATGGAGGGGTGTGGTGGTGGTAATCTTTAAGGTTATGGTCAATATAATAGAAAAAACTAACCCCTGTCATCCATGAGTTTGACATCCCTGGTCTAAATAAACCTTACCTTTTATTAAATTATATTAATCTGAAGTTAACTGTTAAAATTTCCTGACCAATTCCTGATGTTCTTCCCAGGTTCCCAGAGATAAAAGGCTGTTGTCTGTTAACAAAGTGAATGACAATCAAGACGATCAAGACAAAAGGTATGGTATCATTTAAAATAATACAGCAATACACTGTAACTAAAACAAACTTTGATCAGATGTGAATCAAAAAGAATTGGTATGGCCCCTGATTTCTTCAAGATAAAAGAACAAAGTCTGCCATTGTTAGCAACCACGATGTACTTCTATGTATTAAAAAAATGATATTGCATTTAAAAAAAAAGATTTCCAAAGCAATAACAAACCCCAGTGAAGATGTCATGTTATTTGAAAAAGCAAAACAGAAAATAATATTGATATTGGAAATGCTGCTTTTGCCCCTTTAACAAAAACTAAGGGTATGTCTATACTGATGGTAGCAAAATTGCTGCCGTCAGCGCAATCTTCTGGGCGCAATTCAGCAGCGAGAATGAACTCGCTGCTGCACTTCGGAAATTGCTTTAGCAACTCCAGCTCTGTAACTGGAGTTGCTGAAAGCCGACCGCAAGCCATTTGCAGTCGGCTTCCCCTAGTGTGTCTTGGCAGCTTAGAAAGTCTTTGGCAGATATTTTACGTGCCTTGCGTATCTGCTGTTGACTGCTGCTGAAAAGCCCAGTAAGTAAAGACTAGGGCTAAGTAACTTGGCTTCAGTTAATTGATTTAGGTATGTTCCAAAGGAGCAGCAGTAATTAGTCTAGTTCAGCAAAACAAACAAGGAGTCCTGTGGCACTTAGACTAACAAATTTATTTATTGCATGAGCTTTTGTGAGAGAAAATCCCACTTATCTGATCTCTTTTAGGGAGCAAATAACTTTACATAACACTTTCTTCATTGAAACTACCTTCTGTCAAACATTTTCTTCCCCCACACCTGTCAGTTTATAATTTTTGCTGTGTCTGGAGTAGAAGTTGTTAAAGGATCCAGTGTAGCAGGATAGGAAAAATGACTTTACTGAGATTCATAAGCAGGAGATAATGAAGCTGGGTCTTCCCTGCAAAAAATAGGTATGTTTGTATATTGAGTTAACTATCTTGATGTAAAATCCTACTGGAAAAGAGGCACATGTAGTTTTTACTTTAGTTACTCAAAGTCATAGCTATACCTCAAAGTGGGATTTGGGTCAACTAGTTATTATGAGGTTATAAACTAACAGTGCTTTATCTCTGGTATGATTTACATCAAGCTAGCTATCTTGATGTCTAAGAAGCTACTTTTGGACAATGAAGACATAACTTGAACTTCTTCAGTCTATCTCTGGAACAAGAATTCTGCTTCCATCTGGCTCGAGAGAAATTCCACAGCAGGACTGACAAAACATTAATTCAATGGAAAGCTGATATGGCAGCATTTTATCATTAGAACAACCTTCATTAGCTATTGAAAATGAGAACAAAACACTTAGCTGAAAGCTTTATGGGTTGACCATTTCACACGTGTGACAACAACTAATCATGATATGAGTTTTCAAGTTAGAGATAGCGTGCTACACCCTCAACAGTTCTTTTATGATGGGATTCCTAGAAGTACTTAAGGCATTACATCTGTACACATGGTAACCACCCTTGTAACTGTTTTAAAGGGCAGGTATCAAAATATTAATCTCACTGTTGACAATTCACTCTCTATTCCACATGAAAATTGTTCTTGTGTCAGTTATACATATTATTTCATTGTAAAGCCCTTGATATTTATTTTGGCCAATAGGTTTTTGTAGTGATCTATTGACTAAGTATCCAAATAGCAGTCCAAGGACAATGAAAAATAGGTCACATAGGAATAGTCATACAAGATCAGACAATTCATTCATTGGGTCCTGCTTTCTATTGACTGCAGTAACCAGTGTTTTAGAGGAAGATAATCTCTCCTGATCCTCAACACATGAAGAAGGATTTGCATTGTGAATGTATATTCTTCTTGACTTCTGTAGAAGCAATCAGCTTGCTTCCTAAACAAGGAAATTTGATGCCAGTTTCTATTAGGACAATTCACGGGTTTTTATTTGTTTCATAGAAATTGTCTTGGTGCTAATGAAGCTCACAGTAATTTGACTGGAGGAGAGAACAGAGTTCAAGTCTTGAAGACAGTGCCAGTTAATCTTTCCTTAAACCAAGAACATCTGGAGTCTTCCAAAAGGGAGTACAACACAAATGTCTCTGGGAGTTCAACGCCAATCTCCATAACTGGAGTTACTGTGGTAAAGGCAGAAGAATTCACACCAATTTTTATGGCCCCGCAAGTACATTATGTAAAGGGAGAAAACGAGGAGCACCGGGGGGTTATCTTCGAACAGACTCAGTATGACGTACCAAACATTGCCTCCCATACAAATTATCTCAAAGATGACCAGCGTAGTACTCCTGATAGCACCTACAGTGACACTTTCAAAGATGGGGGAACAGAAGTAAGTTTTTCATTTACAAACTAGTATCTTGTAACTCTGAGTTATACAGTGTGACTCTGTGTCTGTGCAGCCCCAAGTACAAGGGGGACCTGGTTCTGCACTGGTTGCTAGTTGCTACAATACTACTTGTACTACCAGGGGTTAAAGTGGGCCAGAACGCTGTGGAACGCCATTCCAGGGCCCGCTATTTTTGGGTGCTCAGTGTTCCAGGCCCATTAAAAATAGAAAAAGGCGCCAGAATGCTGAGTGCCGGGGCCCACCATTTAAAAATAGCAGGCCCCGGAATGCAGTGTTCTGGTTCCATTTTCTGTTTTTAGGGGCCTCAGTGGTGGACCCTTACAAATAGTGGGTCCCAGAATGATGTTCTGCAGCCCTCTGGCAGGCAGGGGGAGAGCGGAGGAGATGTGCCTGGCTCCCCTGTGCATGTGCAGACTGTGCTTGGAGGCAGAAGTCTCCAAGCACAACACGCAGGCTGCATTGTCTCCTGGTCCAGTGTGCAGCTACCAGCAAGTGCTGGGGCGGCCAGCTCACTGGGGAGGGGAAGGCTGGGGTGGTTGGGGGCGCCTGAACTGGTGGTGGGTGTTGGGGGCTGGGGGTGGATTTTGGGGATGGGTATTGGGGGCTTGGGTAGATTTTGGGGACAGGGGAGTGGATATTGGGGGCAGTAGCTGGGGTGCATGGGGGGCACAGACCTCCATGCGGGGCTCCCCTGAACCTGGTGAGGGGGGCTGGAACTTTAGGAGGGTTCTGGGGCCCCCCCCCATTATACTTTAACCCTGGGGTTGGGGGATCAGTGACCAGATGAGGGCCGAGGGCAGGAGCTGGGGGGGAGGCATTCAGGGGACAGGAGCTGGGGTGGGGAGCTGGCATGTGGGGGTGGGGGTTGGAGTGGGGGGCTGCTGTTTGGGAGGCAGGAGCTGGGGTGTGGGGTAGGTGGGTGGGAAGCTGGCATTTGGGCAGCAGGAGCTGGGGTGGGGGGTAGGTGGGTGGGGGGCTGGTGTTTGGGGGGCAGGAGCTGGGTGTGCAGCTCCAACCTAGGAGTTTTAAATCTGGTTGGGGATGGTCCGGAGAAACGCGACATATTTAGATTTCTCTTAGGCCCAAATGTGGTTTACTTGTTTTTCACATAAAATCGTGTTTTAGAATTCCTTTTACACAGGACATTGAATAATCAGAAAGAAAAATAGAAAAAAGAAAATAGATCGTTTACTGTATAGACCTAGTTTTCATGGTAACCTTAAGTAATTATTAAAATCTGACATTAGTAGGATCAATAGTTGCCCTCTTTTTATGATAAAATTAAAGTATGCAATGAATTTTAAACTTAGTAATTTTGGAGTAGGTAAAAGTATATTGGCTATATGCCTCGGTACTGCTCTTGAAGGTTTAATAATCAACTTGTGTGGCTCTTGAGTTCCATAAATTTGGGCACCCTTGCACTAGCCTATGTCGATGGATGCATTTTTAGTTGTGACAAATCATGACAAAATGTTAATCTTAAATAATTCATTTCAAATTCTACCTAGTGCACCAGATTTCCTTCTCAAGAAGGGCCAGAGGGGGAAACGGGTAACATCAGCAGGTTGCAGGGGAATGTGGAGGTCAAAAAACAGGGGAAAGGTGAGGTAGGTAGGTGAGTGGATTTTTGTGTAGGGGCATATTGAGGGCAGGAGGAAGAGAAGAACACACTTTAACTGCTGTGCACTGCTCAAGCAATGCAAAGCAGCTGTACAGGTATGTCTATACTTACAATTTAATTTAAATTAATGAGGATTAATCTGAATTAAATTAATGTATGGCTGCATTGGCTTTCATTAATTTGAACTAAGGAATTCCTTAGTTCGAATTAATGAAAGCTTACTTTGAAGTAAGGGTTAATTTGAATTTATTAGTTCGAATTAACCCAATTCAAATTAATGCTTTTTGACCTTCTTCCTCCCAGGGCACCTTCCTCTTTCTATATATTGGGTGGGGGCATGGCCTTTCTTTGGGGGCCATTTTGCCACACCTCCTATGGTGCCTTTCTCTTGATTTGAGCTAGCAAGTCCTCTCCATGGACATGTTAGTTTGAATTGGTTTTCCTAGGGTGGCCATGTTGATTTGAACTAACTCAATTTGAGCTAATCATCATTAACCTTCTAAGTGTAGACATACTCTACCTGATGTTTACCACCCAGTATCCTCTGGTTGCTCTGTGGCATTCTAGGGTGCCTGACCCTAAAGGTTAACACTCAAAAATAATTAAAGATTGATACTATGTATCTTTGTCACATGGTGACATTGTCTTTGGGTTTCCTGGTTCCTGTTAATGTATGAAGATTTTAATAATTTTTAAAGAAATTCTCAGACAAAAATGCATTAGGGTGGATTAAAGGTTGAGCATATGTATGAGTCATTTAATAAAAAAAGATTACAGAGAAGTAATTATCCCCAAACAAATAATCTAACTCAGAACATTCAGAATTAAATTTAAAAGAAATCCAAATATGTTAAGGTATGCAAATAGACATTTAGGGCACCTATACAAACTTAATTCTCTTTGTACTAACAACAAGGAATCTACTGTGACTCTGAAGATCAGTTTAAACTTATTTGGGATCCCAAGCACTATTATGCATTAATTGTAAATTGTGTGTTTAACTCTTATAGTAGATAGCCAGTAAATATAGAGATGCTGGAACAATTTATATAGTGGTAGAGCCATTGAACCAAACTGTAAACCCTGTATATGATGGAAACCATTCCAAGCCATGGGGTGTAGGTTCACCCCAGCATCGCTAGTTGGAGCACCTATGGTTTCCTACCCATTTGTAGGAACTGTGGAATAATGGACATGTGGGCTTTCCCAAGGTAGCACATGGCATTGATTCCATTATGCCAATGGATGCTATTGGAGACGAAACTGGACACTTACAGAACTGTGAACCCATCCTGTACACAAAGTGGTGTTAAATGGATACAGTTGAAAACTGCAAAAAAGAGCAAATGCAGATGCCTCAGTGACAGCAGTACTATTTTATCGCATGCTTTTAAAAAATATACTCTCATTTACATTGCCCATTTAAAATGAGATACTGTGGGCTTTCTCCTGTATCCTACAAACATGGCTCAATCCTACCAACACTGCTGCACAGAAGCAACTTGATGTGCATCTCAGTGCATTCAGTAGGTTCATGGTTCTTGGGTTTGAAAATGTGTGCAGGATGGGCCCAATTCTGCTCTCTTATCCATGTGAGCAGTTTTTTTATAAAGCAGTGTGACTACTCACATGAGTAAGGGCTATGTGTGTGAATGAGTTTGCAGGGCCTTGGGCCTATTTTCTCAAGTGTGAAGTGTAAGTTTGTAAAAAGTAGTTTTTTCACCATCAAAATTGCCTCTCACCTCTCATTGCCCTATGAACATATATATCAGGGGTGGCCAAACAGTGGCTCGGGAGCCACATGCGGCTCTTGAATGAAAAAGTGTGGCTCTCAGAAGAACATGAACAAATCAATTCAGGAAAGCAGCCGCACCCTAGTAGTTCAGAAGGGGGTTGGGACGGTGGGGAGAAGTGGTGGCATGGTCAGGGATGCTGGGGAGAAGTGCGGCATGGTTGGGATTTTAAAAAACTCGCCACTGGCCTGTACTCTTCTACATTGAGCAGTAGCTAAGTTTTTACTGTACAGGCCTAATTTTTATGGTAACCGTAAGTAATTATTAGAATCTGACGTTAGTAGGATCAATATTTGCCCTCTTCTTACGATAAAATTAAAGTGTGCAATGAATTCTAAACTTACTAATTTTGGAGTAGGTAAAAGTATATGGCTATATGCCTCAGTGCGGCTCTCGAAGGTTTAGTAATCAACTTGTGTGGCTCTTGAGTTCGGTAAGTTTGGCCACTCCTGATATATATCGTAAGTGTAGATACGTTTTAGAAAAGTCATCATTATATATATTTATTTTGATCAACTAAGTCAGAATGCAATTGAATTATGTATGACATTTCACATAAATTACAATATGAAGTTCATGACTTTTTTATAATATTATATAAGTACTAATTTCTATCTGATTTTCGCTGTATTTTAACATGCATTAATTAAATGTGATCAGATTTGAAACTGTCTCTCAACTGGATTAAATAAAGTAGATCAATTACTTACCAATTAATATAAACTAGTTGTATTTATCTAACACAAAGAAGGATTAATATTTTAAAGATGTTTATCTTCTGTAGACAATCTCGACATCAGTACACCAAGCTGTACATGAAAATATCACATGAAATTATATAAAAAAATAAGACCAGTCGTTTGAAACTCTACATCCTCTGCTGTGCCACAGTAAAAATGCTCTGCCATTTCTTAAACAGATTTCAAGTCTTTTTACTACTGAGCAATTTAACCGTGGCACAGCAGTATTAATTAATCTTGAGTGGTGAAATACTGCTGCTGCTAATAAATAAATAAACAAATAAATAAATTAAATAACTTCCTTTTGCTCAATAAGGTTGTGCATAATTCTTCATTCAGTCTATGCAGTGGACATCGTTTTCTTAATTCAGCCTTTCAATATAATATATTTGCATTTTTCATCTATATCTTTCTGTAGCTCTAGTTTCATTTTGTAAAGTGAATCTATTATTCTGACATAATCGTGTATTACATGCAGAATACTTCCCTAGCCTATAGCCCCACTACCATCCAGATCAGATGATACAATAATATGAATTTTTATGAGCCTCAGTGCATGGGTTGTAGAGGATAGTTAGAAATAGATTCACAGAAACACTCTAAAAAAGAAGACACCATAAAAGCTTACATTTAATCTGTGAATTAAGACATGCTTGCATTTGTCAGTGATGCATGTTATTACAGGTTTCTTTTAAACATGCGATAATGTAAGGGCAAGCAGAAGACAAAACCATCTGCTGCTTTCCTGACATGTTTGTGATAAGCTAACTAGACTGACAAAATCCAAACACTTGATGCAAATAATTTCTCTTTTTCACCTCTAGAGGTGCAGTCACATAGGCTATGTCTACACTAGAAAAAGTTAGGTCCAATTTGTTAATTCAAACTAATAAGTTCGACTTTAATTCAAACTAAACTTGACCTTATTAAGTCGAATTAACAAAGTGAACTAAGTCGACTTCAAGTTAAGTTGACTTAGTTCACTTTGTTAATTCGACCTAACCATCCTTGGTTAGAACTAAGGAGTCGAATTAAGGCTTAGTCCAAACTCACAGGCAGTTCTTATTAATTCAAATTAAGCTTTCATTAAGTTGAATTAAGGAATTTCTTAATCTGATTTGGTGAAAGTCTAATGTAGACAGGGACTAATTTAGTTCAAATTAAGTTTCTTTAATTCAACCTAACTTGCCAGTGTAGGCATAACTATAGGGACTACTCAGACAGATATTTTGAGTCTTCACTACCAGACAGTTTCTTACAGGGTTCCCTAGTTTGAAAAGATTACAGTAAAACTTTTCTGTCATTTTAGTTTACTTTGTATCCAATAATTCCTCATCTGGTTTTGTTTGATTGCTTTTTTTTTCTTCTATAACTTCCAGAAGTCCCGCAGTGCGTCAGTAGGGGCTGAGGAATACATTTACGAACAAACAGCAAGGTAGGTGACTGAAGGACAATGGGCAGTAGCTGGAGTTGGTTGGTCTCATGTTAAAATGTAGTATGGAGAACTCCACTTAGTCATCTTGAGGGGTATACTGTGCTCCCCCAGCACTGGATTGCAGCTATTGCTGCCTCCTTCCATTTCTTTGCATGTTGGTTTTAAAATCTAACCAAGGTGTGTGCTTTCTCTGATTGTGGGGGCCTGATTCTCTTCCTACTTGTGCCAGTTTAAATCAAAAGTAACTCTGCTGTATGTAAAACCGATGTGAGAAGACAGCCAGGTTTTCAGTACCTTAACTGTAGAGCGTAGATTACTAGTCTGCTCCTGGAGGATTTTCACTGCCTTCCAGAACAGGAGGGTGCAGAGCGCACATTACTGAGACGGTTGAGTCAGCTCCCCCAATTTCATGAAATTAGTTTTGTTTTGTTTTGTAGCAACTGGTTTTCATGGAGACATTTGTCTTAGACACTATATATGTGGTATGTTTCTGTGTATTTTGCATTATTTAATCTGTTGGGTGTCTATACAACTCAGGTAAGATCTGCCTAGTAAAACAAAACTTTTGGAGAAATAGCCAGGCATTGCTATGTTCATTACTAAACACGGAAAAATTCCTGGATATAATTGGGCAAGAGCTAGATTAGCCAATGATTTATGTAAGCTGTAATTCGCAAAAAAACATTTAAGCAGGTTCTCAACTTTAATCACGTGCATAGTTTAGTTTATATTAGTGAGACTATTCACATGCTTAAAGTTAGATGTATGCTTCAGTCTTTTTCCTGGATTGGGGCCCTCCTGGATGGGGCTTTTTTTCCATGGTGTGGCTTTCTTAGGAACCAATCCCTTCCCTTTCTTAGGACCCAATGCAGTCAGTGGCAAAAGTCCCATTATCTTTAATGGGATTAGAACTGAGTCTTTAGACAGGAGTATATTTGAAGCAAAAATGTAGCAGTTTCCATTTTCTGTGTTGGGTATTTTTTAAACATAATCCAGGAGTGTTTGCATTGACTCCACACTGTGAATGATACAGCATTTTGCTAAGTATTCTGTATCTTGCATGGACAGAAAGGAATGTTGCAGATTAAAAAAGATGATAAATAATATCAAAATTGTGGGCCTGGTCCAAGACCCACTGATATAGACTGAAAGATTTTCATTGATTTCAAAGGGGATTTAGGTGAGACAGCTGGTGAGATTCAAAACAGGTAGAAACTTCTGACTAATAACCGCAGTTACATTTGCTAGGGAAAAATGACAAGTGGTAGCAATGCTCATGCTTTAGGGCATAAAGTGATTGCCAGTTGGGATCAGGAAGAAATTTCCCCTGTGGTAGAATACAGATGTTACACAATTGGCCAGGTGCAGCATTTGGAATTTGGGATTTTTAAAAAACCTTCTGAAACAGGAGGCCAGACTATTGCATATGGAGTATTAGTCAGTTCTGCTCTGATACTTCCTGGGTCTGGTTTTGATTCATACTTAGTCCACTGTAGATCCTTTTACACTCCCAGAGTGACATAAAGGAGCCTTAATGTTAATGAGAATGTGGCCTTCTTATGTCAAGTACCCCACTATCATAAATTGTACATACATTAGCCTTTTCCAAACAATGCAAAATTAAGCACAAAAACCTTTTTTCTTTTAAACATTAGAATGGCATAGATTTTAGAGTAACGTAATCAGGGATACCTTGGCTATTAATCCTTCATTTCAAATTATAAAAATTAAAAAAACTAGATTATGTTGATACTAAATATTTTCTGAATGTTCTTGCATAAGATGGAGAAAAGATGCAATAGAGGGTTTTTTTCACACCTTTTTGGGTAAGATTAGAAAATACACATTGTTACTGCAGTGTGGTTGTTTATTTTTAATTTGGCGTCTAAAAATAAGAAAAAAAATGTTGTTGTCTATGGATACGTCATTTCCTTTTTCATATTACCATGGGGAATGATATAACATCACAGTATATTTGGTTTAGACTATAAATTCAAGGATACCTTAAACATTTGATTTAGCATATTCTTGCTATGCGGAATTCAGACCTTTATGAAGATATTTTCTTTAACTTGTGGCAACACCCTGAAGGTCACTTTTACATCTAGCTCCTTATGGTGGCTCTGAAAGTATTTTGAAGGCAAACTTTTATTCTGCAAGTTAATAAATTTTATTAATGTTATAGTGTGGGGATGTGTGTACTGAAGTATCATAAAGCAGCGTGGTAAGGTGCTGATGGATGATAATCTGTGAAGACTGCATTTAGGGAGGGAGTCTGTAAGACAGTGATTCTCAAAAATTTTTCTAGTGCAGCACTGATAAAGTTGCAAGGCCTGTTGAGGAATGCCTCCCCTTCTGAAACCCGATTTTCAATATGATAACCTTACTAGCATTTTTTCTTTTATTTTTTTGTAATTGTATTAGTCAACTGTTCTGCCACTGAAATCTAGGTACTCTGCACTGCCAGGTTAATTTTTAAAGATACTTTAAAAAATTACATTCAAATTTGTCTTTTTAAAAAAATCGCACTCCACTGTTTCTGTGTCCCATCTCCTCATCTCCTCAGAACAGCAGGCAGGAGTCCTGTTCCTTCCTTCCATCCACTTTTGCAGTAGCTTCTGTGTTCTTCTCACTGGACTCTGAGTGGGCCAGCTGCAGGTTCAGATATTCATGGAGGCAGATGATCTCTTTCCAGCTCTGTTCCTAGCTCTTAGTCAGCAGCCTCTGCATTGGTGTGTACGTAAAGTCCCATAGTTGACCATAGCTATGTATGGAAAAACTAAAGACACTGCTTGTTCTTCCTGTAGAGGCTTATAGTTTAGCTAGTCTATTCTTAATGAATGCCAAATGTGATGTATTAAAGAAATTCTTTTTTCAACTGTCTGTTTTTGAATCACCTCCCTCTGTTTTTATCTATTTTGATCTTTTACCATAATTTTTGCTATTTAGTTTTTTATTAGTTTTATGTCAGTACTTTATGTACTGTTATGAAAAATAAAAAAAATAAGGACAAAAGAAACAGTCATTTAGATTGTTTGTGTGATTTCTCACTCTCTCTCTCTCTCTCTCACACAGCAGCACTTTTCAGTATACTCTAGAAGCTACCAAATCTCTGCGTCAAAAGCAAGGGGAAGGACCGATGACCTATTTAAACAAAGGACAGTTTTATGCAATTACACTGAGTGAGACGGGTGACAACAAGTGTTTTCGACATCCAATCAGCAAAGTCAGGGTATGGTCAGCCTTTCCTAGATTGAGCAGAACAGAACTCTTCAGATGGTTTCAGGCTTTTGCACCTAGTTTGTTTTATTTTTCTTGTGGAAGCAGCAAAACCACTTGGCTACAGCAGCCAACATAAATATCGGGAAAAGATGTTGTCCATGGATACTTGCTGTGTGTTTTGGTCCTTTTTCAGTCCCATCTAATAAGCGACCCACTTGCATATTTATTTGTCTACCTAAGGCCATAATTTAACAAGATAGTTAAGCATGTGTTTTGCTTTAAGCACAAGTACTCTTCAGTGGATCCATTCATGGACCTGATTCAGCAAAGCATTTATTTCTATGCTTAGCTTTAAGCATATGCTTAGATTCCACTGAAACCCAGTATTAAGGACCTGTTTGAGTCCTTATGGCCCAAACCTGTGAGGTGCTTTCCTAGCTTCCAGTCAAGTCATTGGAGGTTGTGAGCATTCAGTAGCTTGCAGGATAGAGCCATTAATTTACTAAATATTTGCCCTATAGCTATGTATCTGCCCTCTGAAACTTACGTTGTACTCAAGTGAACTGTTTTATAGTCAAGAAGGGCACAACCTTTAGCATGATTCCCACCTTAGAACTGAGACCTATGACTTCTTCTAAGTTTTCAGCTTCTGCAGTGGAGCTGTGGCAGTCAAACTGTGGTGAACGGACTGGCCTCATCCAATAATGTTTCAGGTTAACTGGTGCTCAACCATTAGACTTGATGTGAAAAATGAGCCTCAGTGAGAACTGCACTGTTCCCTGAAGCTCAAATTGCTACAAATGTGTGAAGCAGATGAAATACTCTCGGGTTGAGAAAGCTATGGCCATTGTAGCACAGTCTCATTTTCAACATGCTTGTCTTGCCCTGTACCCAAGACACAGTGTGGGATTCAAACGGGATCAAATCAATCTGTTTATTCAGGCTCTTATGTGATTAGACCTCTTACAGGGGCTACCAGAGTTTGACATGGCCCCTCCTGTGGGGGTTTGGGGGCAATCCTCAAATCCGGCTAAAAAGGAGAGGATGGTAAATGTAATCCCAAAACAAATGCCCCATGCATAGTCAGTTGAAGTTGGTAAGAGGTTATTCAGAGATTTCGCTGGATCAAACCCAAAGGAACAACCTAATTGTGCTCCTCACGTGCAGTTTTGGATACTCTTTTGGGAGAGGCAATGATTTTTTATTTATTTATTTATTTATTTATTTATTTATTTATTTAATCAGTTTGGTGATTCAAGGTGGGAGGTTATTGAAAGGGAAGGTGTGTGGAGATTGGGACAATTTCTTCAGCTGAGAACAAAAATAAGAGATTGAGGGGATCTATTTTTTGTGCTTCATAATTTCAGGTTACCGTGGCATATAGCGCCTGTGACTGCAGAGAGGATTTTAAAAAACCAAAGTACTTAAATAGGCAGTTTTTCCCCTGACCTTTTATGACTCTAGCATTAAAGTGCAGCGTGAGGTTACAATCTGGTTTAGTTTTTGGTATCACAATATTAGAGCAGAATGAATCCAGAACTTGAAATAAATAAGACTCAGTGAAACAACTATATACTACTGTGGTAAGAATATCAATACATATGAGAGTTCAGACCATAAGATGGGTACTTGGGACTAAGGGATATTTAAAGCAGTATATCCACAAATGCAGACAAAGAGCACTTTTTTTAATGATTGCCCATCACATATGAGAACAGTAGTTTGAAAGGAGCTCGAAAGCTTACATGTTACAGGCTGTAATTTGTCTTAATTGTTGACTGTTACAGGCACTAAAATGCTTTATGTTTTTGTCAGTGTGTCTTTTCAGTTGCATTAAGTCAGTTTATGTGGATACTTTTTAAAACATCAGATAGCAAGAACATTTGTACTTCTGATTTTTCTGAGGTGCTGTTACCAATATCCCACACACATGACAGACTGCAGCATTAAAGGAATTTTTTGTATATGTTTGTTTTACCCAGAAGAGCTTCTGTCATACAGAGCATATAATTTCTACTTTTACATACTGTTCTAACACCGCAAGTCCTTAATTTTAGTTTCTTAGTCAGAATTAGAATCTGGAATGCTTTTGAGATTACCACTTTTTGCACCATGAAACACAGCCTTCTTAAATTTAAACACTCAGGCAAATTTTATTCAAACTCCAGAAGAACCATCATCAGTGGCCCTGCTTTATTGTTAAATTCACATTCTATTGCACACAAATGTTAAACACATCAGATGTGTAGAGCAAGAATACAAAACACTGAATGTTGTCCCTATCAAGTGAAGATTTTCTGGTGGCAATAGAGGCAGATGGGAGATCTTAGTATTTGGGCATCTCAGAATTAATTAAACTTGAGACACTGCCAATAATGTAGTTTTCACTCCTATTTTCTGTAGAGTGTGGTCATGGTGGTATTCAGTGAAGATAAAAACCGAGAGGAACAACTGAAGTATTGGAAATACTGGCATTCTCGACAGCACACAGCTAAACAGAGGGTCCTTGACATTGGTAAGTGAGTAATTAGTTCTATGAATTTATATTCCCCATTCATCATATTGAAATGTGCAGAAGCACAGTTTGTTATTATGTGAGGAAATAGAACATTCAAAGAGGGAAAATCTACTTAGTTTGTAGAAGGTAGATTCAATGTATATGTGAACAGCATTGCAAATACTGTGCAAAACTAGCACAGAATGTTTCACAACTGATCACAGTCCATGGTGTGCTAGCATATATTAGGGAGAAAGCTGGTGGAACTTTTAAACACATGGCCTACCTAGTGATTACAGGTAAAGGCTTTGTGTCATAACTATTACCAGTTGCTGAGTCCCACTGAGGAATGGGCTGAGATGGATAGGATGTGACAAAAGAGCCAATGAAAAAGCTGTTCTGTCATGTAGGAGGAATAGACTCAGAATACATCCCCCAACTCTTCCATTGATGAAAACCTATTCATTGTACCCCAGCTCCTCTATGTGGGGAAAAAAAAATCTTCTCTACATAAAGCATGAACTTTGCAAGCCTAAACTTGTTGAATTTCCCAAGCACTTTTAAAAATTTGAATGGTGTTCTGTCCCATTCTTTCTAGATAGTGATCTCTTAGGGCTCGTCTAAGAGGGAAAGTTGTACTGGTATAAGACAAGGTGTGAATTTTAACCACTTTAGTTATATTGGCATAATGCCTGTGTGGACATTCTTATTCCAGTATTAAAATGTCTTTTCCTGATTTAATTTATGTTTCCTTGTAAGATCTTTAAATAAAAAGTAATAAAGTCCATGGGAGGAGTATACCAGTAGAACTGAAGTGGTTTTACAATAACATTATATTAGTGTCAAGGGTGAAACTTTCCCATGTAGAAAGATGCCTAATCTTAAGTACGTGCTTAAACAATTTGCTGAAAAAGGATGAGGTTACTCCCATGTTTAAAGTTAAAGAGTGTGCTTAAATCATACTGAAATCACTGAATTAAGCATGCGCTTAAGTACTTTGCTGAACCAGGGTATCTGGTATGCCTGCTTTATTATCTTCAATTAGAAAACCAACAAGGACTTGTAAATATTGACTCTTAAAAGCTTTCTCATATTTATTTATTGACTTTAATTTTGAAGACAAATGACTTTATTTTATCTACACTTCTGTCAACAGCTGAATTTCTGATGTTTTAAATGTTAGTGATGGGCAGTGGTTAAAGTATAATCTGGCGGGCCCCGGAACCATTCTAAATTTCCAAGGCCCCCTTTCATGCATGTCCGAGCCCCCTTCACCATCCCCGGCTACTGTTCCCTCAAATGCCTGCCCCCCCCAGCTACTCTCCCCACCCCAGCTACTGCCCCCAAAACACCCATCCCCCATCATTCCCCTTTCCCCATGTTCTCCTCATCCCCATTCCCACAAGTCCTCACTCCAGCCCTCCTAACCATTTACCCTTCAGCTCCCCCATCTTCACTTTCCCTCTTCAGCCCCCCAACCCTCTCCACACCTCCTCAGCCCCCTTGTCTGCATTCCCGCACTCCACTCCCTTTCAGCACCCCCAACCCTCTCTGTACCTAGCCTCTACTCTCCAGCCTTTATGTCATCATCATATCATAGGGCTGGAAGGGACCTTGTGAGATCATTGAGTCCAACCCCCTAGGAATTGAACCCAGGACCTTCTGCATGTTAAGCAGAGGTGCTAGCCACTACACTATGACCTTCATGGTCCCCTCCCCACGCCTTCTCTGAGAGTCAGACAGACTTCCTGGCCAGACAGACTCATCCCCCCCGCCGCCCCCAGCTCTTGGCTAGTGGCCGATGTGCTGCCTTCCTGGAACTGGGCTCCCTGGACTTCTCCATAGCTGCCGGGCACAGGCAGGAGGAGAGCAGCGCTCTGTGATGAGGTCATCACTACACACCCACCCCTTCTGGGAGTGTTTTGTAGCCATGGCAACGTGAAGCAGCCCATGGGGGAGCGGAGTCTGTCTGTGGGCGGGACGGGGAAGGTGGAGCAGGGGGTGGGGAGGGTGCACGGCGGGGGCAGGCAGGTGGGGGGAATGCACCGGAACTCTGCATTCCAGCTGCTGTTTCAATTTTTAGGGGCCCTGGAACGCTGGCATCTGAAAATGGCGGGCCCTGGAACGGCGTTCCAGTGCATTCCCCCTTTAACCTCTGGTGATGGTTGAGTTTTGGGATGCTATTTATTTTAGTTGGAATAAATACCAGAAATTTATCAGTACTATTCTAATAGTGTCAGAACTAATGGAATCATGTATGGTCCTCGGAAAATAAGGCTTCTAATGATAGCACAATTGAGTGCTGCATCTGAGAGATTCACTTTTTGGGTTCAACAGAATGAATCCATATTCCAGTTTATATGCTTTTTCTTGAGTGGTATTCTTACGAGGTTGGACTTGCCAGCAAATTGTGCCTCTTCTCCGTATTTCTCAGATAGTTTTGTTCAGCAGCAGGTTAAGGCAAGCAACCATTGTATGTCTGAATGTGAAAAAAATTGATGTTTCTAAGAAGCCTATCCTGATGCTGTTAAAGGAAGGTACTTTATTTTTAAAAACAAGAGGGTTCATTGACGAAGGCATGATCTTTCAGCTTACACTGTTATAGACTTCTTTGCAAAGCCTGATTCCTTAAATGACAGTGCTGTGGTGGATTGCTCCACCCACACAGAGCCCCATCAAAATTAAGTAATGAGTCTCTCTGCAGATGCAGCAGTCAATTTGCACTTGATTGTAGGATTAGGGACCAAGATGCTACAATGTCCTGTCCATTTAGCACTTCATATGTGATGGCCTTGAAAAGGGAAACATACAGGAATTTCATTACTATATCTATCCTGCTATGAATATTTTCCTGCTATAAAACATTCTTGCTATTAAAAAGCAGTGTTGCAAAACAATATATATTTGCAAATATCCATTCCTGGTCTCTGCTCAGCAGCTCAGAGTCTGTGAGAGTGCTTGCCAGTGAACATGTAGCATTCCCCATCTCTTGTTTTCTGCTTTTAACTGTTTCTCTCACCAAAGACTGGGCATAAATCTGCTTGAACCCCATATGAGTAATCCTGATATGATCATTTATTACTCATCCTATCACATACATTTACAAGATTGTTTGAAAGTCTGCAACTGTCTTCTCCATGTGGTTGAGGAGATTTCGTCATTGGCAGAGCTTCCACCTGCTGATGAGAATCCAAAAGTCCAAATCTGTGGGAGTGTCTATACATCAAAAGCCCACAAACCTTCCCACCCTGTGCAATTTTCAAATCAAATAATCTGCAGCAGATTCTGGCCTGAGGAGTTTGCTAGTCCAAAGCAAGGCAGAGCTTACCTTCTTCTGATTCCCTGAGAGAATGAAACAATTGTGTGCATGGAAGGAGGGAGAAGAATGAGGAAAGCAGGACTCAACCTAACTAGTGTTCCTCCTGCCGCCGTAACTCACCCTATATACCAGCCTAATGAATTCACCTTGCCAGAGGTGTAAGGCTTAGGTTTACATGGTCTGTAGTTACTTTGCATTGCCTGTTGGCTGTCAGCATGGCTCTGACAGCTCTATGCATTTAACTGCTCTATGGCATTTCGGCTTAGTGCAGTTTCACTTCTGGTAGGGTCTGTGGTTTGAAACTGATCCTCCAGGGTAGAGGAATATTCCAGCTGTGAGTCCCACAGTGCTGACAGTGAGAGGCTCTGCCAGTGCTGAGAGCCTGGACAGTGAGCTTTGTGTGCAGCATGCAGCTGGAGCATCGCTACCCAGTGCTGAGAGCCCAGGCTCCCTGCTCTCTGTGGAGCTTCCAGCCCTGGCTGCAGGGCTCTGAGAGCCTAGACACCTAGCTCCCCATGGCACTCTCAGCCCACTCCTCCTCCACCTTTCATAAATCAGTGGAAGTACTTGTGGTGAGGGCATGCACCACTGGCCAAAATGAGGGTGATGTAGACATGAAAAAACACAATAATTACTGTGGTGACTGTAAGTCAGCCTAACATAGGTTGACTGAATTATGTAGTGTAGACAAGGCCTCGGACTAGGTGTGTTTAGAAATCTACCTATCTTGTCAGAGCTACTAAGGTACTGTTACTGAGTTCTCTTCCAATTACCAGCCTGTTTCCAATGACTCAAGTTGAAAATTTCATCCATATGTTGAGGAGGATGAATTAAAAATTCTGTCTTTCAGCTCACAGGCAAAATGAATCTCTGTTTTATTTTTGTAGGAAATACTCACAGACAAAATGTAGAATGAGGTTGTATCATGTCACAGCTATTGTTCAATGCTGTATATTTTGGCACTCATGCACACCTGCTGCAGTACTAGTGTTCATATTTTTGCATATTTAATAGCATGAGATGAAATTCCCCACTGGCTTCAACAGGCCAGGATTTCACAATGATTTAATTGATACATTTTAGGCCCCTTGCCCAGTGTAAATCAAGAGTGGGCGTTCAGTATACCGGAGTACAGTAAAATGAAAGCGGTGCATAATTAGGGTGTCACATGTGCTAGAATGAGTGTCTTTTACATTTGTGTTATTTTGAAGAGATACAGGCTGGTGGTGACATGCAAGTGCTCATAATAGTATTTTTTTTAGTTAGACTGTAAATGTGAATGAAACCTGGTATAACTAGGCTTAATGATACAATGTTCAATGTCAGACATGAGAAATATTTAATACAAGGCTCAACAAAATTGCCATTTAGCTAGGAGCTCAGCTTCAAATTAAGGCACCTGGATGAGATGACCCCACTGCTGAAAAGTGCTGCTGTCATTTTCAGTGGCAGCACAGAGTCCCTCACTGCCGAATCCCCTGAGCGGCACCACAGGGACTGCCGGGTCTATTTTTAGTCACTGTGGGCCCTCCACTGCTGTGGTTCTGTAGCAGAGCTGGATGTCATGCTACAAATCCTAGGCGCCAATGGCAACCTGGTGCCCGGGGTTTGTTGAGTCCTGATTTAATAATAAGTATTGAAACTTTCACAGAACATTTCTGAGGAATAAGCTCTAAGCACTCTAGCTACTGCTCTACTGTATTTCAGCTAAGTGTAGTTGAAATGAGCTCTTTGGTGGCTACCATTATCAAATAAAATATTTACAAAGCAGAGTTTCCTTGAATCAGGAATGATAATTTTGGACATTTAGATCCAAACTGCTGGTGTTGCAAAGGATGCTGCCTCTTCAGAACAAAATTATTCCCAAGTATATTTCATATATAAACTTTCAAATGCTGTGCTCAGCAAAACTATTGCACTTATAAGATTTTTCATGATATAAAAAAGTAGAGGGCCAAGTTGTGGCAGGGACAGAATATGCTGAGCAGCATTGTGTCTAATTCTCATGAAATCTTATTTATATGTAAATTTGGTCAACTAATGAATACACTTTGTTTCAACTTTTTTAGTGATTACTATTTATAGTAAGTCCTTTGTTCCCATACTTCTGTTTCTGTTGCATCTAGAGTACAATGCAAGGCCTTCTTAAAAATAATTCAATAGATGCCAGCTTCCTCTTGCAGTGGAAGAATTCTCTTTCTCAGAGTGCTAATAGAAAAAAAAAACTGGTTTGGTGTTTGTGATTATGTCTCCCTCTAGTGACTGGTCAAAGATATGCTTTTATGGTCTGTTCTCATACTAACTGCCTGTGCTATTTTTACATATTAATTCAGTGGTTCTCAACATTTTGCAGGTTGTGACACACTTTGTGGCGTGTCACAACAATACAGAACACATGAGCCCACCCCCAAGGCCAAATCCAGCCATCTCCCCAGCTCCTGTGACACAGTAATGTGTCCTGACACAGCAGTTAAGAACCACTGTAAATTCTTTGAGGCAGGACATTGTCCAGCCTGTGAGGCACTTGGGCATGCAAGAAGTAGTGCACAGTGGACACACTTTGTGTTAAAAGTACAGTATAGTTGATAAAGAATTAATAAATGATTAATTGGTTTTGTAGTGAACTTTGTCAATTTGTCTTATAGTTATAACTATCCATAACATCTTGTACAGATGTGCTTATAGCTCTCTGTATAGTATATTATTCATGCCTCTTACATACTTGTAATTGCAATTAATCATTCCCTAGTCCTTTATACCCTTAATATAAAGTAAGCCCTACATTCCAGGAGTGATGCTTAGAGCTGACAGAGTAACTCCTTTGGCTCAGACAATAGGTACTGAAGGTTCCAGCTGTAGTTGCTGCCAACAGGAGTGGCGTCCATGTGTCTGTGTCAATACTCCATCACATCACTTCTTTTAGTTTCTCCTGTTATCCACTTCCATGTGTTGTTCTGAGTCTTTGAATTAGAGACGGGCTTAAGCTGCAAACTGCAGGTGTGGTGCCATCTTTTACCTAAATTCAGAAGGACTCAGATCAGGAGGTTTGGCTTGGCTCCTCTCTACTACAGAAAGCACCATTGTGAATGAACTGAGGTTCTGTGGCAGGTTGGTTTCTTGTCGCAGTATTCATTTTGGGTTCAGAATTGAGAGCAAGGTACCATTCTTGAAGAGGGAGGAAGGAAGGTTCAGTGTGCCAAGTGGGGGCTCTGTAGACTTGTGCTATTCCCTCCTCCACCACAGACTTGTGGCCTTGGTCAAATCACTTAACTTTCTGTATCTCATCTGTCAAATGGAGCTTAGAGCACTTTCCTACTACATGGGAGCGTTGTGAGGGTACGTATGCTAAAGGTTGCGACCCCACTATAAAAACCTTAAGAGTTCTATCTCCCCATCCAAATGTTTACGTATATGCTTAACTCTAAGTACAAGCTTAAATCCAATTATTTTAATGGGACAAGCACATGCTTAAACTTGAGCAGGTGCTTAAGTACTCTTCTAAATAAAAAGGATTTAAGCATGTAAGTCCTTAATTAGCAGGGAGCAGAGGGGCTTGGCTAAATGTAGGTGTGGAATTTTGTGGAAAAGGAGGTAGGTAGTTCCACCTCCTTCCTTCAGTAAGAAGATTGGGAGATATTTCTGATCTTTTATCACTTAGCTGCTCAGCCATGCCATAGGGCACTATGCACCCTCCCAAAACAATGTAGCATACAGAATATAGTAGTGGATTACATTACAATATGCTATATTCACTTGGCCAGTATTGATACCAAAATATGACCAACAGTGGTTCAATTTTACTTGTATTTTATTTAATCACTTGGGTATTTAAAACAAAAATGGGTAATCACAACATATAATCCATGTACGCAGGTTATGAATTTATAATGGTTGAAAAGAGTGCAAATTTCAATATTGGTTTCATATACGGTTTTCCAAACAAAATGGAAGTCATTCCTGCAAAGCCATTTTGTTGCACATCAAAGAACCCCAATTTTCTGTTTCTGTTAAAGCTGCTGCAGCTTGCGAGGAGAAAATGTAGTGATAGCAACTTTCAAATCTCCATGGAAATGAGTTTTAATTGGCAGTTTATTATGAATTAACATTTATACTGAGGTAGCACCTAATGCCCTCAGCTAGGCTGATGCTTAAAATAGCAGCAGTAAGCTGTTTTCAAAACCCAGGAATGCTGTATGATCTGCCCTGGATTTCTTAGTTATTGCTGAGCTGGAAGGAACGATGTGCAGCTCTGTTTTTAAATGGCATGTCACCCATTTCCTGAGATTTGTGGATGGCAATTAGGGAAATGGGGGCATGTACTGGGGGAAGACAGAGACTGATGGGATGACTGGTACTTATTGTCTTTTCCATGAAGAAAACATATGTCTTTGCAAGACATCATGTTCATCCCTTTCCAAGATACACCTACACGGCATCCTCATGTGTAGCAATCATTTGCACAAGGCATTTTTGGGTGAATCATAAACCGGAGGGGTGGGTGGGAATGTGGGTGCATATGCATATTCAACTACATATGTATATCTCCTCATTCTTCTTGCTTGCACTCCCCTTATAAACAGGAAAGTCAGTGTCTTAATTTAGAAAGATGACCTATGTTCACAGTGGGGACAAAAAGTCAGGGAGACCCCCCACTAAACACATATAGTGTGTCCAGTGCTTGAACTCACTGAAAGTCTCATGCTGTGAATGTGGTCTCAGCTTCCTGAATTCTTTGATCCAAACAGTTACAAGCATCCAAGATATGTTGTTTCACCAGTCCAGACAGCATCCTGTGCTTTAGAACAGAGAAATGTATTTTAATTATATTTGTCTCTCTTATGTTAAATCATTATACCCACAACACTAGTACTTTTGCCATGCAAATAGACTTGAAATTGTTATTGCTTCTTAGTTAGTTTTTGAAAGCCTAGATAATGTTCATTTTTCTTAAAGGGATAACAAAGTTGAGAAAAAGGATTCACACAGGGCCATTGTTAAAACATTCCCTTCATAAAACTGAATACAAAGCTATAAATCAATGCATTTTTGAAGCACAAATGCAGGTAAAAGATAAAGGTTATTACATTGAATAATCTGAGCCCTCTGGTACACATTTCTCTGATATGGCTGTCAAGGGATTTTTGGGCAGAATATGCCCCACGAAGGGTTGACATTTTTTCTTTTTGAAGAATCAGAAAGCCTTTTAAATCTGTGTTTAAATATGCACTTAGAAATATTGAAGGTACCCAGCAAAGGAGAAGAAATGAGTTGTCCTTTTTTCTTTCTCTGTGATGTGTAAAGAAAACCTGAAACTTTTCCCATGTTACTGCTTTCTTTCACATTTTTTCTGCTGTTTTATATTTTAGAAATTCAGGTCCCACTTACATTGGGTTTTTTCCATTCACTGTTCTTTGGATGAGTAGGGTATTGATAGGGTTATGGCATCATTGGTCCCAAGGGAAAACCAGTCAGTTATGAGCTGATACATTTGATTACTTCTGGTTTTGTTTTGTTTTTAAAAACTCATGTTTTTTTAATTATTATTATTTTTGTTACTGCTAATTAAATTTTTGGAAGAAAAGATCCCTTTGCTAAAGATCTAGTGTTCCATACATTCAGTTTCAGGAAGAGAGTTTACAACCACTGTTCTGGGGCTACACTGGACACATTACTGATATTTCTAACTTAAAAACAAGCAGGGCTTTTTGTTTAGTAGTAGATGGTGAATGGTTGATATAAATAGCAACCAAAACAAAACACAGCTGTATATAATTAATGTATGTGCCTTTTCTTTGATGATTACTTGAGCTTGCTTGTTTGTGATCATTTCTTTAAATGAAAGTGATAGTTTCTTTAAATGTACTCAGACGTAGCTTTTCCTGAATTTTGATAGAAAAGTTCCTTTACAAAGTCTGCAGTGCAAAAAGGTGGCGAGAGGAGAGAGCACTACTTATTTTTTTTCCCCCTAAAATTGCTGCTGGATTAATGCCTGAGTAATTCTTGCATACTATATTGTAAAGCTTCCACAAACTTTATTACAATGTCATTGGTCTCCTTGGCTTCATGTGTTTTTTTTAAAGGGTTAAATGTTCCTTTTAATGTTCCCACTATCTTGCTTAACTTCCCAGTTTTAACCTTTCCTTCCTACTGCCACATTAACTAGTACACTCACTCATTCCCAATACAGAAACACTGATTCTGTGTTAAGAATAAAACCTCCTGTAAAAATATAGCTAACACAGTTTAATAAAGAATATGGCTCCAGGAGGATTTATTACTCTGAACAGCTGAAAGTTTACATCTTTGTAAGTCAGATTTTTAATAATGAAACACTAGCAACAGCATAGCTTTTCCTGACATCCTCAAAATGCCTGCATGAAAAAGCATAGAACAACTTTGCAGAAGAATCTGTGAACTATGAAAATAAATGATAGAACCCTTTTCTTAACACCATTGTTACTGGTTGTGTCTTACAGCTGATTATAAGGAGAGTTTTAACACCATTGGGAATATCGAAGAAATAGCATACAATGCTGTGTCCTTTACTTGGGACGTCAATGATGAAGCTAAGGTGAGTTCCAGCACAGAATGAATGTGGTGGTGTTATGCTAGTTAGAAATATCACCTTCCATCCTATTCACGTCTTTAACAAGCATAAGAAAGACAGAAGTGAGCAAGTTCCATGTCCTCAGAGCCAACACAGTAAAGGCGTGGTCATCTGCTAACTTAAACTGTGATGATGGTGGAATTGCTACAAGGCAAGGTGGTGTCTGAGAGTAGAATCCTAAGAGGAGAAAACTACTGGAGGAATGTTTCAAACATATCCAGATCCCTATCTACTAAACTGAGATTCAGTGCAAAAAAAAAGGATTATAAAAATGGCATTGCGTGGGTCAATATTTATTGACTTTAAACAATCTCCATAGAAAATGTGCTCAGTTTTATACATAATACGTGGGTGGAGGGTTTTTAATTGCCAGATCTGCAAACCCAAGCTGGGATTTGAGACTCAAGAAGGGGTTTTCCCTTATCAGGCTTAATTGCCTACTAAGAAAGATTATGCATGCCAAAATGTGCCCTCCATGATCTGTATGTCTACCTGGAAATTATAGCATACCTCTTCTGCCTCACAAGTGCATCATAAAGCTTAATTAAACTTCATGAGGTTCTTTACAGTTCTGTGGTATCAAGTATCCAAGAACAGCAGAGTATTTATCATGATAATTCATACAATTGTAGAAACATGGTTTAGTACTACAGTTTCAGAAGAAGGATGAATGAATCTTGCAGGGGTCAGCAAACCAAAAGAGCAGAAGAGCCATTTCCCTCCACCCTCCCACCACAACCGCATGAGCCTGAGCCGGCCCAGCAGCTGCGCTGTGGCCCCTAGCGCTGGTGGGGGGCATGTGTGGGTGGTGCAAGCTCCCTGCATCCCTCCCTCTGCTGACAGGGTGGAGCAGTGCTGCCCTGCCTATCCCCAGCTGGCCGCTCCTCCTAAGAGTGGCTGGTGGAGAGCTGCAGCTTCCAGAGGTGGGGCCCTGGAATGGCTCCTCCGTGGAGATCAGGCAGCTTCAATCCTAATGCCCCCTACCCCCAGTATATCCCCTTTGGCCTCTCATGTCCCTGAGGTGTATTGTACTCTGAGCTCACCTGGGTTTTTTAACCAGTTAGCAAGACTAAAGTGGTTCTAAACATGTACCCACTTTGCGGGGTCTGATGGAGTGAGTCTTTCTACAGAGTGTAACTCACTTCTTTAGTTAACCCAGTTCATGCCCCACTTGGGTTCCACAGAAGAGTCCTGGTCAAGAGGCCTCCCCAGTTCCCTTACTGGACCTCAGGCTGGTCACTTTTTCTTAAGCTGGGGATCCCCACCCAGCTCTCCTCCCTGTGGCTGGCTGGAAACTTAGGCCCTTAGTTGGCTCCTTCTGTAATAAGACTTCAGACTCAGAAGGTTCAGCAGCCCTCCTTCTGCTGAACTCTGCCATGCTATGAAGGAGGAGGTAAGCAGCAGCCTTATGATGCCGGTCCTTTTCTCTCAACTCATCCCCAGCTGGCTGGGTTAGAGAGGAGCATTGCCAAGTCCCTCTGCAAGGTTCTTGGGCCTTTAAAGAAACAGTAACTAATTTTTCCACCCAACACCACTTAATCCTGGGACTGCTTCTTTTCCTCCAATACCTCTTATCTCCTATGTCTTTGCATACAATACCTCCCCCCAAAATCTATATGCCCTGCAACGGGAGGGTCCCTGAGGTGCCACAACCAGTAAGAGGCAGACTACACTGTCACCTATGGATACCACATGCAATCATATATCCATTTAAAACAGCTTTAGACCCACTGAAGGAGAGCTGACATGAATCTGAATATCCACCAGGAGTAACTAGGAAAGAATAAATGTGAGAAAAAGTGATTTATTTGTTTGTGTGTTTCCTGTTTCAGAGGATGAGATTTTTACTGTTGGGGAAAAAAGGTTACTTTTACAGCTCTACAGATTTAACATTTTTCATTTGCTACTTCAGAGGGTTCATGGGGAGGAAGGGAAATAAAAAAATGGGCATTTTCCTTCAACCGTTCTGAAAGGAATTTTTCCCATATTTGGTTGTGTAGGAAAACTCTAATTCCTTTTTTTCCCTCTTTTTTCAATTTGTTCCAAAACAGGGGAGGGGTGGGGGGGATTGTGTCTTTGTACCCAAAATAAAAAATCTGACTCCTGCACAGCTCTATTAGAAGGGAGCGTTCCAGCTTGCAGGAACAGATGCAAATTCTGACTCGGAAACACAGTTAGTCAGAGATTACTAATTACTTTAATTTGATTGATTGAATTAGTCCATGTTGTTAATTTGAACTAATAAATTCGAGTTTAGTTTGAACTAACCTCGAATTTATTAGTTCAAATTAACAAATTCGAGCTAACTTTTCCTAGTGTAGACATAGCCTCTATGAGTACCCACACCAGGAACAAATATTTGATAATGAGCTTGTAAGCTAGCGGACAAAGGTATGATGTGTTGATGGTTTGAAGTTGAAATTAGCTGAATTCAGACAGGAAATAAAGCATAATTTTTTAATAGTAAAGGGAATGAGCCATTGGAAAAACAGCTTACCAAGGGCTGTGGCAGATTCTCCATCACTGCCAACTTTTCAATCAAGGTAGGTTCTAGGAATTATTTTGGTTTGTGTTAAACAGGAAGTCAGGTAAGACAATCTTAATGGTGCATTGTCCCTGGAATCGATAAAAGGTCATATTCTCTTAAAAAGCCAGTCTCATCATTTCTGGGCGTGGGCTCCTGATTTGTCTACTTGGCACTGTCAATCATCAAAACGGATGTTACCAACCCACAGTCAGCCAGCTCCCCAGGGGCTTTTAGAGTGGTAGGGGCTCTGCCATTCCACATGAGATAGAAGCAGAATGGCCATGGGAGCTTTCTCACACTATGCCTCTCCAGTCATCCCCTTTCCATACTATTAAGAAGATAACTCTCACTTAAACCGCAGGGAATGTAAAATAAAAAGAACCAGCAAGTCTTTTTAGGACAGAGCAGTACTGCTGTACAGGAAGTCTAGGAAATCTGTTTACTGCCGGAGTTGCTCATTGAAATTCATGTTGGGAACCAGGTACCTGGAAATCATGGTATGTTCATTGACATGATCATCAAATATTTGTTCCAATGTAAAAATCTGTGTATTGACAAGAGATGGTTAATAATAAAGGTGGGGGAATGCAGGTAACAGGTGTTATGATACCATGATAGGTACAACTTTTTATGAGTTATGGCCATACACTAAAATGTTTTGGTCAGCACATGCACATTGTGAGCTAGGGGTGTCCTTTCCCCTGCTCATGTGTACATGCTTGTTCTGGTTCTCCTTGAGCCAGCATGAGTATAAATAGCAGTGTAGCTTGTAGGCGGCAGCGGAGGCGCGGCTGAGCCTTGTCAAGTAGAAACCTGCCTGAAACCAGCGAGTATTTACTCAGCAAGACTCAGATAGTTCCTATACTCAGATAGATCTTTTCTTTCTCTTTTTTCTTATAGCTGCTGTGCAGCTGATTTAGGGCCAGATCTTCCTTCCCTCATTCAGCCTGAATGCAACAACTTAAAGAGAAGGATATTACTCAGCCTGAGTAAGGGAATCAGTATTTGCCGTCAGCAAGGCAAGGGTATCCAAAAAACTTTGACGCAGAACCCCTATTTCATCTTGCGTAAAAGAAGCAAACATGCACACAAAGTATTCAGGCAGAGACTTCTTTTCTGTCCTCAGTTATAAGAGAATTACAGCCTCAGTAAAAACAAGGAGTCCTGTGGCACTTAAAAATTAGTCTTTAAGTGCCACAGGACTCCTTTGGTGTGGTTTTTTTTGTTTGTTTGTTTGTTTGTTTTTTTTTTAATTTGCTAGCCTCAGTAAAATCTGCTTATCTTGTGGTAATCCTTGATTTTTCTAGTGTTCCTGATTGTAGGTCAGAAGAGGCAGAGGAATCATTCTCCATGATCTTGATACATAGCACACTGAATTCAGTGTGAGGCTCTTCATCAGTGTTAGTGGGCTTTGGATCAGGCTCCACAGCAGAAGATTCATTTTCTTTTGCCAATTAAAGGTCTTTCATGACTCAGTCCTACCACCACTGAAGGCAACAGCATCAGCCTATTCACTTCACAGTCCCTCAGTCAGCACACATTTCCTCCTCTTTCTCATTGGTGACTTTTCTCACCTATTCAGGTGGAAGCTTGCATTCTACTGTAGGATTTATTGGCTAGTTCTGGGTCTCAAAGGAGCCAGAAGAATAGATTTCCAGCCATATTAAACCTCATCTCAGTTTTCTCAGCAGAAAAACACTGTAGATATAAAGGGAGTGTCACTAGAATGAGAAAAAAGGATTTTTCATCCCCTGGTTTACTTCACTCATACAGAATATCTATGTTTAAGAAAAAGGTGATTAGCTGTTTTCTCACCTACTTTAACATGAAGGCAGCCTTTTGTGTCAGTAAAGCAAAAAAACAAACAAAAAAAACCCCAACTAAATGTGGAGTGGCCTTGTGGATTTATAAAGCTAATATTTCTGTAGTGTCTGTCCTGCTGTACAATGGATGTGCTGTAGTCACAGCTTGGCTGGGTGACAAGGATCTAGAGGAACTTTGGTAACAGCATAACTCTTTCCCCCTCCGCCCCCAGTAGTAGTTACATTTTCAGTTTGACTCATGATAACATTTGAACTTTCACGGAAAGTCATTAAAAACCAGACCACACTAGAGACATGGTAACATTTTTTCTAAAGCTGCACACACACTTAAGATGTAGCTGAAAATAAACTGGTGCCTTGAGCATGATTAATAGAAAATGAATTTAAGTATTTAGGACTGAGCTACATCTGAGCTTTCTCCATGATAAAAATCATGCATACAGACAATTTACTTTCAACTGTTATTTACATGAAAGTCAAGGCACCAATTCAGTGCACAGTTCATAAAGGAAAATATCACTTTAATGCAGATACAAAACAGCATGTAGATTGAACTGAGGTTAATATTGATGTCCATAAACTATAGAATTGGCATGTGGATAAACAGGAATTGTAGTAGGACATTGTTCACATGGGTACACATGTAGGGCTTGATCCCACAAACTCATATTATTGGCAGCAGTATGTACTGCTAGAAGTAGTCCCTGTCCCATTGTAATCATCTGGCCACTATAGGTTTAATCCAAAACCCTATGAACACAGGAAGCTTTATAAGGACTTAGTGGGCTTTGGCACAAGGCCTACTGTGATAATAAGCAAGACACTCAGTAAGTGATTGAAAGGTTGGGCCCTGAGGCATTCTGGGGCAAATTCAGCCCTAGCACAAGTGGTTATAGCACTAAAAATCAAGATAACAACAGTAATACAGAATCTCCAATAGAATCTCCACAGAGCCAGGGTTGTTTACATTGCAGTGTGCCATGCATTTCTGTATACTCAATAAAGATAATGTGGGTTTTTTCTTTTCTTGTGAGGAGTGTAGGATTTATGATGGTCTTGCTAAACCTTCACATTCCCTTACATTAAGGAAAAAATTATTATTTATTTTTTGTAGTGCTGTAGCATGTAGGAGCCCCAGGCAGGGACCAGGACCCCATTGCGCTAGGTGCTGCACAAACACAGAACAGAAGGAAATCTCTGCCCCAAAGATTAGTCGCGCGTGCGCGCGCGCACACACACACACACACAATTAGTTTAGAGATGCAAGTTATAGACATTTTATGCTTGAGAACTAGTAGCAGAACTTCTGTAATATTAGGCTTGGTGCCATGTTTAATAAATCTTCCCTTTATATATGAATACAAGGGAAGGTAACAACAGCTTGTGATTGCAGACCAAGCTGAAATTTCATTGTACACAAATGGTTCGGTAAATTTGCAGCTGGGATTCAGGGCAAATGGCATTTTTATGTAGTTGCTGGGGTGGGGTGTAGGTTAAGGAAGCTTCAAACGAGAAATGTAAACATTCTCTGGAGACATTAGTATTGAACTACAACAAAGGCGTTACCTTTGTGTAGAATTTATAAGGTAATGGGCAGCAAGAGAAACTATAAAGCTGCACTTATGGTGTATAAAAGGAATGATGGGATTGATTTTTTTTTTTTTGGTAGTTTAACTCTTTGGTGTCACAGTATGGAAAACAGTGTTTCAAAAGCTGAAGACTGAGCAGTTCTGTAATAAACAGCCCCCTGTGGGTGTAGATTCCATATGTTGCCAGCAGGGTTCCCTGTAAGCTGTGTGGCAGCATGGAGGAGCAGCCCCTGCCACTGACCCACACAGGGAGTGCCACCAGCCATGCAGGGCTGGCAGCCACAGTCCCTACCTGGCCATGAGGCAGAGTCTTCTGGCCAGCTAAGAGCTTCCCTGGGGCTGGGAGTTTTTAAAACTCCTGCCAGGAGGAGCTCTGGCTGAGCATGCTCAGAACATCTGAGCGTGGTCAGTCAGTGCTTCCTCTGGGTTGAAGGAGCAGCCAGTAACCAGATGAGTGTGCCGAGGTTTGGGGGGAAGGTGGGGTTGGGCCTGCTGGGGGGTGACCAGCATAGCAGGTGGGGGTGGGTTAGGGTGGGAGAACAAGATCTGGCTGGCGGGGCTGAGTTCAGAGGGGCACAGGATTGGGCTGGCTGCAAAGGTGAGTGGGATAGCAGGGGGAGTGGGTTAGGAATTGGGCCAGCTTGGTGGGAGGTTTAGCTTTAAAAAAAAAAAAAAAAATGCTGCTCAGTGAGCATCATAAGTTGCTCAGCAGCATCAGCAGCTGAAAGGGAACATTGATTGCCAGCACTTATGGTGCATCTACACTTATATGTTAAGTTGAGTTAAGGAGGCTAATTCGATGTAACCTGCTCCCTGGCCACACTGGCATTTTATTAAGTCAAATTAAGCCTTTCCTTAATCTGAAATAAGGATACGCAAATTCGATTTAATAAAACCTCCTTTTACTTCAAACGAATGCTTAATTCAAAGTTATTAATTCGAAGTAACCTAGCGTTAGGTAGGCGTAGTGTTATTTCGAATTAAATGGGACCTTGCAGGCAAGGGCCACACCCACAACATGGAGCAGGTCTGGGTGAAGGTTAAGGTGCTCTGACAGGCATACCACCAGGACAGAGAGGAGAGGCTGTGGACAGGGGCATCCCCCACGACCAGCAGCTGCCGTTAGTTTGAACAGCTGGACACCTTCCTGAGCCAGGAGGCCAGCAGCCTCCCAGCCACCAGCATGGACTCTATTGAGCCCCTGTCCCTCGACACTGACCAAGACAGGGGCTTGGTGGCCAAGGATGTGGTGCTGGAGGAGGGGGGCACCAGACAGCAAGAGGCCACCTTGCCAGCCCCAGACTCTGTGGTCAGCCTGGAGCTCATCACTGCCCTGATGGAGCTCCCAGCTTTGGAGGAGTAGGAGGAGGCTCCCCGCTGCCAAGGAGGACCCAGGCAAGGGGACAGTGTGCGCAACACCTGCAGCACCTGCTGGTGAGTACTCCCTCCCCCTCTCCCTGTGGGCAGGGCTGGACACACCTGTGGGACAAGCACTGCAGGGAGACATGGCCGAGGGACAGGAAGAGTCCTGGGTAGTGTGGGGGTGGAGGCCCTACCACAAGGGCAAAGGGGCTGGAGACCATGTGGTTTGGGTCCCAGAGCTGAGCTGTAGGGAGATGGGCTGGAAGGCCAGGCAGCATGCACCTGACATGGCTGGCACATGGCCTCAGGAGAAACCTCTGGGGCAGGGCTGCCTTCTGCCTGCCAATATGGGCATCACACCTGACCTGGGCAGCACAGCATGGCAGTGCATACGAAGGGCTCCCTGTCCCAAAGGGAGGGGATGTGGAAGCAGGCGGATAGCCAGTGGACAGCAGCTACTCTCAGGCTGCACACCACACTAATTAACGGTAGGCACTTTATTCTCTGCTTCTGTCCAGCAGCCCCTGCACCCTTGCCTGGTGGCATCCCCAGGGCACCACCAGCCCCAAGCACAAGAATGGGGAGAAGGGCCCAGTGCTCTAGGGTGGACAGATTCGAGGAGCTGATCCACATTACCAAGCAGATAGAGGCGTGGATGGCAGTGTGGCAGTACCAGGAGGATGCCCACCAGCGGGTTGAGCAGAGGCTGCAGAGGGCCAAGCACAGGCTGCTCGAGAGGCTGGTCAACCTCTTGGAGAGGCAGACCCAGTCCCTCGAGTGCCTGGAGCAGCAACTGGTCCTGCGAATCCCTGCCCTGCACTCTACCACCAGCCCTCATTGGCGACAATTTAGGACACAAGGCAGATGCCTGCAGCCCAGGGAACCGCCTGCTAGTTGCCTCTAGCCCCGGCCCTGCACCCTGACCCTCCTCCCCCATCAAACCCCTTCCCCACAAATTCCCCAACCCCTGCAGCTCCCACCCTATCCTTCCCTCAGTTCCCACCCCCCAGATCCCCCTGTAAAAAAAAACACCATAGCTAGTTATACAGCATGTTGGGGTTTTTATTGGTGTGGGGACGGGGAGATGGGTGGGTTGCTGGTGGTAAGGTGACAGTGACGGGGCCTGGTGGCAGGCTCACCCCTCAGCATCCCTCATGGACAAAATGGACCTTCAGTGTGTCCTGGATGAGCATTGCTTGCCACTGGACCTGCTGCGTCCAGGGCAGGGTGGTGTTGGGCTGCTTGTACTTGCCGGAAAGCCACTAGACCTCAGCCTCCCAGACGTGGGGGGCACTTTCTCCCTGCACCTCACGGAAGTTGTGCAGGCAACAGCACACACTGATGGCCTCCAGGATGTTGCACTCACTGAACTGCAGGCAGGTCAGGGAGGGCACTCCAGAGTGCCTTCAGATGGCTGAAGGCACGCTCAACAGCTGTGTGGTGGCGGTGGAGCCTCTGACTAAAAAGGTCCCTGCTGGCATCCACATGGCCTGCATATGGCTTCATAAGCCAGGGCATCAAGGGGTAGGTGGCATTCCTCAGGATCATGACAGGCACTTACACGTCCTTGAGGGTGATGGTGTGCTCAGGAATGAAGGTGCCCACCTGCATGTGCCTGTACAGGGCGGAGTTGCGCAGGATGCGGGCGTCGTGCACCTTCCCAGGCCAGGCCACGTAAATGTTGTGGAAGATCCTGCGATGGTCCATGAGGGCCTCCAGGATGACCAAATAGTATCCCTTCTGGTTCACATAGTCCATGGCCCAGTGGTCTGGGGCTCGGATGGGCATGTGCGTGGTGTCCATGATGCCCCCCTAGTTGGGGAAAATGAGTCTGGTGAGGCCGTCAAGGGTATCCTGCAGGTCGCTGGGGGCGACAAGGGGTGGCAGGACCTGATTGATTGCTTGGCACACCTGTATGAGGGCAATCCCCATGATAGACTTGCTGATGATGAAGTGCTGGGCCATGGAGTGATAGGAGTCTGAGGTTGCCAGCTTCCAAATGGCGACGGCCACTCGCTTGTCGATGGTGAGGGTGCTGGGGAAGCCTACTCCAGAGCAGAAGCAGTCTTCCCAGTATCTGGCAAGTGTCACACAACTGCCTGACAAAGCGCAGAAGAGTGTGGTTCATGACCTGCTCAGCCTTCATGTTGCCAGGCACAATGGGGAAGGTGCTGAGGTCACTTCCTCTTTTAAAGGAGTGGCCACAGGAGGGGGGAACTCAAGCTGTGCCATGCTGGCACACTTCCCACAATGCACCCCTCCTAGCTCACCATAGCCCCTAGTTCAACTTAGAGAGTCCAGTATAGACTCTCTAAGTTGAATTAATAAAGCATGCTTTAATTCAAATTAGGGGTCTAGTGAAGACACTCTAATTTGAATTAATAACTTTGACTAAAAGTCAAAGTAACTAATTTGAATTAACTAACTTTGTAAGTGTAGACATAGCCTTAGAGAGAAAGGGCCCACAGTTTGTAACTCAATGTTGTGAAAAATGGCTATTGGTCTTTTTAAAAGTGAGAAACATAAATAGTGACAAAACATTTCTACATAACAGATTTAATAACTGTAAACCATTACAGTGTATAACTCAAGAGACTAAGGTAGGAGTCCTGTTGGCTGGATTAAATGCTGAAGGGGAAATTAATCCTTGAGCCTTGCATTCTCTCAAGGCACGTAGTGTTATTTTTTGTCTTGTACACTGCTAATTACCCTGCCATTGTCATCAGATGATGAGTAATTGTTGCATAATTGTTGCACAGGAGATAAACTCCCTTAAAAAGGTAAGAGATTTTTGCTATAGGTTCCTTATGTGAAACAATATAGGGTGTTTTGGGCCAGTTCAGTCAGCTTCTCATGAATCAACTGTTTCTTCAGTTCTATTTTTCATTGTCCAAGAGCACTTGATCGCCCAGTAGCTCAGTGAGCTAATGGATAGAATGCTCTCATTGTCTTATTGCTCAGATATGTTCCTCACATCCAGCAGAGCCCTGGCTAAAGCTCTCTCTGTGCCAGAGATACAACGAAAGCTCTTTCCTGGTTGCAGAACATAGTAAGGTCCAATTTATACCACATATTGGAGCTGTATTTGTAAATGAATTGGCAGACAATTGCCTGTAGTCAGAATTCCAAAAATGGTTGTATGGTGTATTAGCCAGGACTTTGGGGAAAACAACAGTGATTTTCTAGCTTATTACTGTTTTTCCAAGTCTGTGTTGTCGAGGCATGTGATTCTACCATGGAGGAGTCCAGGGCAAAATGGCTTCTGCACCAATGTTCCCTGTAAGCTGCGCCAGTGCACGGTGGCGCAGCTGCCTCTGCTCACTGGCGCAGCAAGCACTGACCCCAGCGCAGAGCTGGGGTCAGGGCTGGCGGGGAGCAGAGGAGCCAGGGCCGGGGCTGGCGGGGAGCAGCGGGCAGCAGAAGCCGGAAGGAGAGGAGCCAGGGTCGGGGCTGGCGGGGAGCAGAAGCTGGGACCAGAGACGCTGGGGTTGGGGCTGGCGGGGGAGCAGAAGCTGGGAGTGGCGGGGAGCAGCAGGCAACAGAAGCGGGGAGGAGAGGAGCCGAGGTTGGGGCTGGCGGGGAGCAGAAGCCAGGATCGGCGGGGGAGCAGAAGCTGGGACCGGAGATGCCAGGGCTGGGGCTGGCGGGGAGCAGAAGCTGGGAGCGGAGGCGCTGGGTTGGGGGCTGGCGAGGAGCAGAAGGAGCGGGGAGCAGCGGGGGTCGGGGCTGCCAGTGAGCAGAGTAGCCGGGGCTGGCGGGGGAGCAGAAGCTGGGGTTGGGGCTGGCAGGGAGCAGAAGCGGGGAGTGGCGGGGAGGAGCAGGCAACAGAAGCTGGGAGCAGAGGAGCCAGGGCTGGGGCTGGTGGGGAGCAGAAGCGGGGAGTGGAGGTGCTGGGTTGGGGGCTGGCGAGGAGCAGAAGAAGTGGGGAGCAGCGGGGGTCGGGGCTGGCGGGCAGCAGAAGCGGGGAGCGGAGCTGGGTTGGGGGCTCCTGGGCTGGGAGCAGATTAGAAGCCCAGGATAAGCTCATGGCACGCGGGGGGGGGGAGGGTTGATGTGTAAGGAAACATCTTGTTTCCCTTTCATGTTGTTGCTGCCCCATAGGTCAGTGGTTCCCAACGTTTTCTCTGCCATGGCACTCCTTGCTACCTTTAATTCATTTGAGGCACACTGCCATGTAGTTTCCGAATGAAGCCATATATTTTCATGAGCCAATGAGCCAATCCAGAGCGCTCTGAGTAGTTTTTCAAAAAAATTTGTGACACACCTGTGTGCTGTGACACAGTGGTTGGGAAACAGTGGGCTAGGTAGACACAACACACACATTCCACCCAAGATGCAGAATAAACACAGAGAACTGTATAGAACCTTATGTTACTTTATTAACACCCAGCATTTCTACAGCACTTTCCATCCCAGGATCTCTCAATGGCTCACTATACTAGTCAATTTTAAAAGGGATAGCTGTGTTAGTCTAGTCCAGTGAAAAAACAACAAGGAGTTGTGTGGCACTTTAAGACTAACAGATTTATTTTTTGCATGAGCTTTCGTGGGAGAAGATCCCACTTCCTCAGATGCTTC
>ML681998.1:17976319-18002149 GCA_007922195.1 Podocnemis expansa
TCATGCTTCAGTGATCCCAAGAGAGGTCCCATTCAAAATGGAGAACCTCTCTTCTGACAAGTCACAGCTTGTTGCTGAAAAGACTAACAAGGTCCTTCACTCTATGAAAGATTGCAGGCAATGCTCAGAACACCTGGCACTTACACCCCTCGAGCAAGCAGAAGACTATTGAGATTCCAACCTTACACAAGACAATTTCCCTCTCAGTCACAGCACAGACAGCAAGATACACAAAGATGGAGACAAAGACCATATAGAGCAGGGGTCTCAAACTCAAATCATCATGAAGGATGCATGAGGACTAGTACAGGGCCATATGAGGACTAGAACATTAGCCTAGTACCTTAGCCTGAGGTCTGCACCACTGAAACCTTTTCATACAGTGATATTGTAAATATTGGTAACAATAGTGTCGTTGCAGACCACAGGAAATAGCTTTAAGGGCTGCATGCAGCCCTCAGGCTGTGTGTTTGAAACCCCTGATATAGAGGGAGACAATCCCAAGAACAGTCAACCTCCTCTCAGCTACCCTGTCCCAAACAACAATTTTGAGGCATTGTTTGAGAGTCTGAAAAAATCTGAAAAACAGAGCCACAGTCACCTATAACAAATTTTGAATTCCCTTTCTGCCAATTCTATACCAATTGGGTAGGCATCACATCAGACAGATGGGTGTTAGAAATTATAAAACATGGTTACACCATCCCATTTACATCAACTCCTCCCAAACATACCACTTCTATGTCCCTCTTCAGGTACCCATTGCATGGACAAATTTTGTACCAAGAGATGGATCACCTCTTACAATTAGGAGTGAAAGAGCAGGTACTGTTACATCTGAGACTTAAAGACTTTTATTTCCACTACTTAATAGTGCAGAAAAAGAATGGAGGATGGAGACCCATGTTGGATCTCAGACACTAAACAGATTTGTAAGACAGCAAAGATTCAAAATGGTCAAACTCTCCACTATCATCCCAGCACTGCAGAGAAGACTGGTTCTCAACCTTAACCTACAGGATGCATATTTTCATGTAATTATACACCCATGCACAACCTTTTATCAGGGGTCCAATTCCTTCAGCCCCAACCTTCTGAGATGATCACGAAGGATGCATCTCTCCTAGGCTGGGGAGTGCACATATAGAATCATGTGGTGCAGGGCAAGCATTCAGTAGCAGAAACAACGCTCCACATAAATATCCTCGAACTAAGAGCAATGCCTGTTGTCACTTCCTACCCATTGTAAAGAAAAAGTTCATCAAATAATGACGGACAATGTTGCTTGCATGTTCTACATCAATTGCCAGGGAGGATCAAGATTATACTCTTTGTACAGAGGCCAAAAAGCTCTGGAACTTGTGTGTAAGACTCATCACCATCATGTCAGCAGCATACCTTCCTGGCAACATATGACAACCTCAGCAGGCATTTTACATAAGCACAAGAATGGGAGATCAATGGTCAGGTTCTGGAACATATTTTTTTTACCATGGGGCTATCCCACTTTCACCTTTTTTGCAACTTGGCAGAAATGCAAATATCACCTATTCTGCTCAAGAGTAGGCCTCAAATCCAGCTCATTAGGAGATGCCTTCTTGATAAACTGGAACAAGAGACTTCTGTGCACCTGTAACCCATGTGCCTAAATAGGTGCAATCTCTTTTAGGGACCCTTAGGGCTGGGTTATGTTGCTGGGCAGATTTTGCAGCCCAGAAACCAGAAACTTCTGGTAAGAGGGTGAGGGAGCACACTGAGCATGCTCCACAAGTTTTTGTTGTTGAGCTGGAGTTGCATAACCAGGGAGAAGCCTGAGAAGAGAAGCCTGGAGAGGAGCAAAGGGAGAGCTGCAGAGGACATTGGCTGAGTGTCTCAGTGAAAGGAGCTGAGCAGGAGTGGACTGCAAGATGTTTTCTCCCTGCTTTGGACTGCTTTGCAGGGGAGTTGTCTGCAGCAGAACTGAGAGTTGGATGGCCAGTGACCTGACTGCATGGTGCTGGCTGCACAGGAGGAAGAAAGGACTGCATGGCATCTACCTGAAGATTCCTGCAACTAGAGAGGATGAGGATTGCTTTCGTTTTGCATTCAAGCCCCAAGGACTTAAAAGACTGCAATTGAGATAAGGGTGACTCCACCTGAACTTTGGGACTCTTGGGTTTCTTACTGTTTTGTTTAAATGTATTATGGTTCTTTAGGATAAGGTGTGTTTAGTTAGTTAATAAAGTTCATTGTTACGTTTCTGTTGAGTAATAGTTTAATGTGGGATGGAAACTCTGAGCAGTCTTCGCTGTGAGTCCTTTTAACAACTGGATCCTGGCTCTCCAGTTGCTTTCATCAGGGGTTTTCTCTGTGAGGCATGGGAGAGGGGCAGTTGAATGAATTTGAGCCCACCCTAGCAGGTTACACACCTTCACACCAATGACTAGCCCTGCAAATAGTGTAGTGGCTAGCACCTCTGCTTAACATGCACAAGGTTCTGGGTTCAATTCCCAGGGGGTTGGACTTGATGATCTCATGAGGTCCCTTCCAGCCCTATGATTTGACTTGTGATACCAAGGACTCTACATATAATCAAGATGGACAAGGCAGTGGTGATTAAGATAGCACCAGTTTGGCTCAGACAGGTATGATTTTCAGACCATCTCATCATATCTATCTACAACTCGATCATATATCCACAGAAACAAGGTTTGCTCTCACAAGACCATAACCAGATATACCACCTAGGCATTCAGAAACTCCATGTAACAGCGTGGTTCCTGAATGGTTCCATCTTGAGGAGCTACAGTGCTCAGAAGAAGCCAGGCATGTCCTTCTAAATAGCAGGAAACCAACAAGAAATACTTACTTGCAAGAGTGATGTAGATTCCTCACATGGTGTCAGAATTGACAGATACAACCATTATTTTCCTCCATTCCTGAAATCCTTGACTTTGCCATAGAACTAAAAAATTCGGGACTATCTGTTAGTTCAATTAAGGTGCATCTAGCAGTAATCAATGCTTTTGATGACAGGACTAATAAAACTACACTATTCATCCATCCCATGGTAAAATGATTTCAGGCTGGGCTACAGTCATCTGTAATCTCATAAATCTTTAGGATCTCAATTTAATACTTGAAGCTCTGACAGGATCACCTTTCAAACTGTTGGTGACATGCTCACTATTATTCATGTCCATGAAAGTGACATTCCTTGTAGCAGTTATCTCCAGTAGATGATTGGGGGAAATGGGTGGCTCACCCACCTTAGACAGTCTTTCACAAAGACAAAGTGACACTTAGGCTGCGCCCAAGATTCTTAACAAAGAATTTTGAGCTTTCATATCAATCAACTCATTCATTTACCTACCCTTTACCCGAAACCTCATGATAATGCACATCAAGCTGTTCTGCATACACTTGGCATTTTGTGTGGAAAGATAACCATTTAGAAGATCAGAAAAGCTTTTATATCCATCACAGATGGTTCTAAGGGTCACACTGTACCCAGCCAAAGAATATCCAAATGGATAACAGACTACATTCATCTATGTTAGATATAAAAGGCACACTCAACCAAGCCATATCTACCTCAGTGGCATTCTTAAACAATGCACTAATTACAGACATATGTAAAGCTGTAACATGGTCACCATCTCATGCATTCACGAGCATTATGCTGCAGACCACACTTCTACTAGTGATGCTAATGTGGGATTCACAATAATTCATCTGTCCATATGTCAAATACTGAAGTCCCTTCACCAAATTAGGGGTACTGCTCTTCAGCCACCTAGAGTGGAACACCCACAGGGACACCACTTGAAGGAGAAGACATGGTTACTCACCTGCAGTAACTGATGTTTTTCGAGATGCGTATCCCTGTGTTTGCTCCATTATGCACCCATCTCCCCTCTACTTTGGAGTTCTGCACTGGGACTCAATGGTAGAGAAGGAACTGAGGGTGGTTGGGTTGGATGCACGCTGCTATTGGCACCAGTAGTGCTGCAAGACAGCACTCGCAGGGACACATATCTCACAGAACATCAGTTACTGCAGGTGAGTAATCATGTTTTATGAGTCAATATTAGAATGGGGTAAAGAGAATCTCCACTGAGTTAACTGGGTTCCTTTCAATGCAGAGATGTGCTACAATAACTAGCATGGCCAGTGCTAAATTGTTCTAGGAGGAAAGGTGAGTGACAATGCAGGTATCAGGGGAGGTGATAAGGCAAGTGAGAAGAAAAATACTAGAGAGGGTTACAATCTGGGTGGTCAAACAGAAAAGGTTGACCAGGTTCCTCTTTCATGTTGTTGCTTTTCCCCTCATAACGAATTCCAAACTTGTCTTCATCTAGTTTGAGGAACAGTTTATATGGGACTGTATGTTGTCACGGGATGCACATCTGTGCATCCCTGGGCTATGATCTATGTAACTTTTCTATTCACTTTTGCAATGTAAATGTGTAGTGTGATGCAAGATGTGCCATGCAAGGTTCCCTTGTTGATGCTGTGACTTATTGTTGTGGTATCATGTTTCCTGCAGTATCATGTATGTGTACAGGAGTGAAGCATGTTACATAGCTGAGACCATCAGAACGCCCTCTGTGAGGCTAGAGGATTACATGACAAAAGCAGTGCAAATTTAGGTGTCTAGCTCAGGCAAAAGAAAGGAAATCACTGCAGCCCAGGAGGATGGGGATTCAAAAGGAAAGGGAAAGGAATGCAGACACTTTGAGAGGTGGTGAAGTGGGTGGCTTTAGCCAGAGAAAGACCATCTTAGAAGCAACTGCAAGATGCTGAGCCTATCCACATGGCGAGGAGGGCCTGAGCTGGCTGAACAATGCCAATAGTCAGTAATGTGGGTAAGATTGAGGAGAATAGATTAAAGAACAATCCTGGAGTAGTGTTAGTAGACCTGCATGTGTTTTATATCTTTTATTTGTTAGTGGTAACTCCTGACTCCTTTATTAAATGATTGTGCATCGGTTTTCTATATACTGACTTAAAAGCATATTCTAATTCAATAAACTAGTGTTTCTTTTACCTACAGCTGTGTGTACTTTAGGGAGCGTGACTCAGAGAGGCTGGGCCCATCCATTTCTATGTCAAATGGATGGACAAAGGTGTGTGTGTCTACAGTGTTTGGGGGAAGGGCCTCCCAATCTCTGTAGGACAGGAATTCTAGGAGGGGTGTCTGGGAGCTGGGGGTGCTCCCTTGAGGACAGTCCCATAAGTGGCCAAAGGGTGCACACTCACTGCCTGGGACCAATTACATGCAGGAGGCTAGCGTGGACTGACTCAGGAGTGAGTAGTCACCTGGGAAAGCAGGGTAAGTCAGGGTTCAGAAGTGAAGATTGGGGGTCATAGCAGCACACCAGACCAGATTCTGGGAGCAGCCTGTCACATATGTAAATGCGCTTTAGAAAGGGATCAAAAGTAGATGCTGAATTCATAGTTCTCAATAAAACAAGTGGAAAGACTGGAGTATAGTTCAGCTTGTGTGATTTCATAGAATATATATAACAGAAAAGGCATCTGCTATAGAATAATGTGTTTGCAAATAGCAACTCTACTGTTTGGAGCAAAATAGTCCATGTTTCAATTTCTAGTCCTGCTGCATGTGGTAGTTTCGATTTCTTGTTGTACTCTCTGCTGTCTACTGATCTATTTCTAGAATATCAGTCACCATGGTATCTAAGCGCCATCCTCGTTAGAGCAGCTCAGTGGAGCCAAAAACTCTGTGAAAATTGAAAATGCACTGAGAAATAATTTAAGGACCCCTGTGCATTCAAATAATTCATGACTTCTCAGACAGGTCTTCCACAGGCAACTCCAAGGGAGAACCATGTCATCTCCATTGATGCAAAATAGGAAAATAAACTAAATTCCAAGAAGATGTACAGTCTCCTCAACCCACCATCTTGTAAATTGCTTTTCCAGATCAAAAACCTTTAAAGGGAAGCTAATAGAAAAATGTTCTGAGGCAGAAAGCTGTTCTGAAAATCAATTATCAATGTTAATTCTAACCCACGGGTCTGCCCACATGGTTCAAGAGAGACATTATGCACAGTCCACCAATCCTGACCATCATACATGTACCATGAATATACAGTCTTTGGCCAAAAGAAAGATGAAATATTACTATGCAAGATCAGATATTGAATCTTATAACCTACATCTATTATTCTCGTTGAATTTCTTGTTTCTGTAATAGGACTTTTGAATGCCATAGACAAGTGAAAGAATGTTGCAGCAGTTAGCCTATCTTCTCTGGTATCTAGTAAGGCAAGTGTTTCTCCTACTTGCCAGAAATGTAGGCTAGGGAGAATACACAGTGCATGTAACTGGATATGATGAGGCAGTGCTTTGTCTCATGTGAGCACATTGTGCTTCAGACCTTGTAGATGAGCAAGCTGTCGGGTGAAAACAAAGTGGACACAGTGTGCATTTCCCCTCCCATTTTTGTTGTTGTGTTTGGTCCTGTCAAGTTCAAAAATATAGATTTAAATATAGCAGCACCAGGTTCTCACCTGCATTAAGGCTTTAGCAATGTAAAGGTGGTGTTTGTGCCCCCTTTGAGGCACTGTCAGAGCAGTGTAACAGAGACTAAGGCAAACTTTTTGTATTGGTGACTCCTTTCACATAGCAAGCCTCAGAGTGCAACCCCCCCTTTGCCCTCCTGGCACCTGACCCCTGTGGGCCTTCCACTTCCCCTTTGCCTCAACTGCTGCAGTCCCATTCCACACATACCTGGGAAACTGACCTGCAGAAACAGATCTACTAGTATTGCTGCTAGCCCCCCTTCTTCACCCCTAGAGGCTGTGATGTGGAGCTAGGAGCAGCAACAGGGCCCTTGTGTTCAAGTCACTTTACTTGGGCTGTTTAAGAGGACAGCAGAGAGCAGCAGGTCACACACCCACACACACCCACACCCACACCCTCCTAGAAAGCATGGATGAGGAACACTGGGGGAGTGGGGCTGAGGCAGCATTTGCCCTCTCTTCCCATGTTTCTCCATCAGGAGGAAGCAAACCAGTGGACTAAGGTAAATGTGAGTAAGGCCCCCGTGTTTTAAAGAAATTTGTATCTCTGCCTATACTTAACCTATAGAGCTGGGCAGGCTGGGCTGTAAACTGAAGCAGAATAGCACTATCAGTTTCAAAATCAGAGTTTCAGCTAGGGCCCTTCCCTGCTGCCCTCTCTTCACTTCAGTTAAAGTTCAACTATTTCATTTGTAAATGCGATACAATCAAGTGCAGAAATGCTGCCATGCCATTAGCTCAGTCAGGCAAGCAAACTGTGCCAACTCCATTATAAAATACCTTGCAGTAATATTAAATCCTGCAGTCAGAGTGCAGTGTTCCCTCAGCTCTCCCAGAGCTACTCCAGCACAGCTCTTTTTTCTGGGTGCCAGCTAGCACAAGCCTATTAGGAATTGGCTTTATGAAAATGTTCCAGGTTAAACAAATTTTTCTCTGTTGGTGAATGTAGGAGGCCTCTGCAATTCTGGGATTTCTCTGGCTTTCATACAACTCTGGGGATCCCTACTGCCCACAAGTCTGTCCTATGCACCTGGAAGGCCCCACCACCAGCTTGTATCTCTGCAGATGAGCAGGCCTTGATGGAGACTGCCAAAACTCTTCCTTTAAGGATCTGTTAGTTTTACTCCAGAAGTTTATGTTGTCATAACTTAGGAAATTCATATTAGTAGTTTTCCTTAGTATTGTCTGACTATAACAGGGGTGGCCAAGCTTATGGAGCTCAAGAGCCACACAAGTTGACTATTAAACCTTCGAGAGCCACACTGAGGCATATACCCATATACTTTTACCTACTCCAAAATTGCTAAGTTTAAAATTCATTGCACACTTTATCATAAAAAGAGGAAAAATATTGATCCTACTAATGTCAGATTCCAATAATTACTTAAGGTTACCATGAAAACTAGGCCGAATAGGTAAAAACTTAGCTGCTGCTCGATGTAGAAGACTTCAGGCTAGTGGAGAGTTTTTTAAAATCCTGACCATGCTGCACTTCTCACCACCACCCCGACCCCCTCCTGAACTCCTAGGCAGGGGCTGCTTTCCTTAATTGATTTGCTGACATTCTTCTGGGAGCCACAATTTTTCATTCAAGAGCCATATGTGGCTCCCAAACCGCAATTTGACCATGCATGGACTATAAAGTGCTTCATTTTCATCGATGGGAAAGTGATAAATCTAATCAAGTTAAAACTTAATAAACACAAATGAATACATGATGCACAGGTATTTCAATGAGAAATAATTAAAAACAACTGGAATTTTAGTATCACATTTTTATCTTTAATCTGGATTGGGAGAAATCAGCATTCCAGAGCAAAAATAATAGTTTATTATTTGTGTTGTGATAATGTTTAGAAATGGAAGTCATGGACTGGGACCACCTTTGCTAGTTGCTGGCAAATACAGGACAAAAAAGTGGTCCCTCCCCAAGGACCTTATGATCTAAGTATAAGGTAAAAGACAACAGGTGGATACAGAAGACAGACCAGGGGAACATAGGGCTATGTCTACACTGGCAAATTAGTGTGGACTAAGGAAGCTTAGTTAAGACTCATTTAGCCCTTGTTCTTAGTTCGAACTAGGCAAAGCTTAGTCCAAACTAATAAATACCAAGCTTAGTTTGGACTGCCATGCTTAAAGTGCGGGCAAGACCCAAACTAAGCTATGAGTTCAAACTAGTTGCATGGTCTAGTTCGAACTAACATGTTAGGTCAAACTATAATGCATGGTTAGTTCGAACTAAGAAGTACGGAGTTAATTTGAACTAGCCTGAGGTTAGTTCAGACTAACCCTGGACTTCTTAATTCAGAGCTGCAAGTCTGAACTAACTTGGGCTAATGTAGACATAGCCAAGGACACAATAAGATAATATTTTTCAGCACACTGCCTGTCTAACTGTTCTCAATTTTTATGTAAACTTTATGGCAAGAAAGAGTGTAAAGAAAGGGTCTGAAGGTAGAGAATGAGGTAAGTTTGCAGATGTTTATGAGGAGTTTGTCCCAAGCATGTGAGGCAGCAAGATTTTCTTTTAAAACATGAAGAGTGTGGGGGGCATAGGCCGTGAAAGTGAAGACAAGTAGCTTATGTTTGACGGAGAAAGGGGCACCAGTGGAGGGGTGCAAAGAGAGAGGTGCCATGAAGCATGGTGTCATCACATCGGAGTGGGAGAATTCTGTCTGCAGTATGTATTTAGTTGAGGTTGGTCCTGCTTTGAGCAAGAAGTTGGACTAGATGGCCTCCTGAGGCCCCTTCCAACCCTAATCTTCTATGATTCTATGGTCAAAGCAACAGACTATAAAAATAATCTTTGCAGCAGCATTCTGAATGGGTATGAGCAAAGCAAGATGGACTTGCAAAGGCCAGAGAAGAGGACTTTGTAGTTATTGAGACGCAAGTTGATGGAAACGTGGATGAGAGTTTTAGCTGCGTAGATGGATGGGAAAAGCCACAGTTTAGAGAAGTTATGCAGGCAGAATCTGCAAGATTTAGACACAGCCTGGATGTGAGAGGTCTGAGTGAAAGATGATGCCAGGTTATTGACCAGAGTGACAAAGAATGTGATGGTGTCCATAGTGACAGGAAAATGAGAGGGCTGGGGGGCAAAGGGGGAGGGTGCAGGGCTCTGTTTTGGAGCATGATCTGATGGCTGGACATGCACAAGGAGATGTCTGAGCCCTGGGCTACACTGTCAGTGCTTTTCGGCAGCAGTCAAAGGGAGATATGTAAGTTTACTTAAAATAATTCACGTACCTCCCTTCAACTCCCAACATCAACTCACTGCAGTGTCTGCAGTGTGCTGAGTCGACAGCAAATGGACTTGTTTTGACTCAGTGTTATGCTACTTGAGGGGGTGGTCTTCAGGAATCAACTTCCCAATCAATCTGACAGTAGTGAATTTGTCACCATCAGCAAAGACGTATCCAGAGAGAGAGAGGGGCTGAGATTTTAGTTTGGATAGAAAGAGATGGGTCCAAAACAGAGAGTAGATCATCAGCATTGAAATAGTAGTTGAATTTAATAACTATCTTTTTTTGGATGTGTCGTTTAGTTTTGTTTTTAAATAAAGATGACTTGCTTTACACTTTTGCCAGACATTTTCCTTTGGTCTCAAGAGTCTATATTTAATAGCAATTTCAAAAGAATAGTTTCCACAGCATTTTAAGGTAATTTCTGCTCTCCATCTCTTCATTTTAGATTTTCATCACGGTGAATTGCCTGAGCACAGATTTCTCCTCACAAAAAGGAGTGAAGGGGCTTCCTTTGATGATTCAAATAGACACATACAGCTACAACAATCGCAGCAATAAACCTATCCACCGGGCTTACTGCCAGATCAAAGTCTTCTGTGACAAAGTGAGTGAATAGAACACTGTGAAAGATGGAAGGAATCTTGTTAGATGGATGTAGCCCATCTCCCAAGGTGTCTTGTTAGATCGACGTAGCCCATCTCCCAAGGTGTCCCTTTTCTCTCTCAGGTGCTTGCTATCACTAATATGTGGAGTGGCTTCTCCTCTCTCCTTGTATGGGTTGGGGGTTGGGGCTTGGGTTCTTTTTCTCCTTCAGTGCATGCATGACTCCTCACTGCGCCCTACACACAGGGACATGGTCCTTTGAAAAATCAATGATAATAATGCAAGCTGGAAAAGAATGTCAGTCCTGGGACACAGGACAAATACCAGCACAGAAACACCCTTTCAAAACCAACAATATAACAGAGGGAGGGGAACTTTACTGAGAACAGGAATATTGGTTTTCGAGAAGAGAGATTAAGATTAACTAATAAACATTTATAAATAAGACAATTTTCCGCCTTCTAATGCTAACAAATGCTTCCAGCCGCACCTCTCTCTGGCACCTTATCAAGGTGGGTGGCCAAAGCTGCATATGTGGAAGTGGAGCATTGTAGCTCAGTGGCATTAACTAGCTTAAACAAAAGACAGCTTACTTTTTCTTTACCCTAATGGGGTGAGGTCCTCTTATGAATCCAACCAGGCTCACTGGTTTCCTGGTGTGAAATTCTCCTAAGGTCTTGACTGACTTTCGGTAACTGTCACTGTGTCTCTCTCTGTCTTTCTCTCTCTGGAGATTGGTTGCCACAGTGCTGCTGCTGCCTGATCTAAGCAGCTAAAGTCTCAGCAGAAAAATGCCCTTCCAGGGACCGGAGAATTCATCATAGGCTCCCTAAACTGTACGGTCTCTCAGCTCCAAAACTCTACAAAACTCCCAAACTATGTTCTTTGTCAGGCTGTATGTTACTGATTAACTTGTTGGGCACTGTACAGCCCTGGATTCTCATTGGTCCAGCGGATGCCTGGCCAGATTATCCATGCAGAAGCCTCCCTAAGTGGCCTTAGCAGGCATTTTTAGTTTCTTCTGCCCCCACCCCTAACTCCAGGCGTGCTGGGAATAAAGTCAGAGGACTCTAGTAGCCACCTTTTTTATAGTTCTCTAGGTAGGGCTCCTTAAGATATGTCTACACTGCAATTAAAAATCCAAGGCTGCCCTGTGCCAGCTAACTTTGGCTTGCAGGGCTCAGGCTAAGGAGATGTAGACATTCAGGCTCCAGCTGGAGTCTGAGATCTAGGACCCTGTGAGGTGGGAGAGTCCCAGAGCTCTGACTGCAAAATGAGCCTGAATGTCTGCACTGCAAACAGTCCCTTAGCCTGAGCCCTGTGGCACAGGTCACTTGCTGGTGTAAATGGTGGATTCTCTGTAACCTGAAGTCTTTAAATCATGCTCTGAGCACTTCAGTAGCTCAGCCAGAGGTCATGGGTCTATCACAGAAGTGGGTTGGAGATGTTCTTTGGTCTGTGATATGCAGGAGACCAGATGAAATCATCCTGATACAGCTTCTGGCTTCAATGTCTGTGAGTCTATCCACAGCATAACAGCTTCAACAGGAAAGACTGAGCCCCGGCCTACACTGAGGGGGCATTTTGATGGCAATCAGAGGGAGATATGGAAGTTACATAAAATACCTTGAGTATCTCACTTTGACTTCCTGATGACTACTTACCATGGCATGTCCAGTGTGCTGAGTCAATGGGAAATGGCCTCCTTTTGACTCAGCATTACTCCACTTGAGGGGCTGGATTTACTTAATCAACTGAGCACGTCTTCACAGACCAACTCAGTCAATTTGGAAGGTTGATCTGATGGCGGTGAATTTGCTGCCGTCAGTGAAGTCCTACTCTGAGGGAGACCCACATCAAAATGTCCCGTAGCCCAGTGGTGAAAGACTCTTAAATAGTGGGAGACCCTGTTCAAATCCTTTCCTCTCCTCTGGCAGAGAGGGGAATTGTACCTGGTCTTCCACTTCCCGGGTAAGTGCTCTAACCAGTGGTCTAAAAGTTATAAGGTTGGCATTCCTTCCTCCAACCAGAGTTTGAATGAGTCCTAACCCAGTGGGTGTGTTCAGAGGCTGCCAGTTGGATCAGGCTGTGCACTCCCCTTAGGCGAATGAACACCTGTCTTCCCCTCACTCACGAGTTGCTCGGAGGCTGAGGCAGGTAACTAACATGAGGACACTTAGAGGGAAGCATCAGTACAGAGGCCAAGAGGCAGAAACTTAGGCTCTCACGAGGTAAAAGGGAACTTTTACCCTAAAAACTTCTTTGCCAAGTGAGTTTAGGCCCTCACGAGATTCAGCAGAGCTTTAGTGGAGCCTAAAACTGGGACTTAGGCACCTGAACAAGAGACATGGGCAGCTAAGTTTGAGGTTTAAGTGCTTAAGTACTTTTTTGGATCCTGCCCTAAATGACTTAAGTACCTAAGCACCATTGAAAGTCAGTGGGATTCAGGCAACTAATCACTTAAGTGCTTCTGAACACTTTGCTCAGAGTTATCATTGCCATTTTACAGACAGGGACAGAATGGTTCAAAGCATGCTCGAGGCCATGGGGAGTCATCTATTAAAGTCAGAATAAGATCTCAAGTGCTCCAGGCTCCCAGGCCTCTCCTCAGATCACTATACCATTCCCTCTCATTTTTCCCACTTCCTCCCTCTCAAATTCTCCCTTCCTTCTCACACCCTCTTGACAACAAAATCTTTGAAGGCTAATCAGGCAGTTTTATGAGTGGAGAAAAAATGTTAAAGTAATGAATATAAATATATGCTCTGAAGTTGTTGTTAGGTCTAAGTGCTATATTTTTAATTGTAACTTTGATGTCAGATATTTAGAGATTTAGAGCTACAGCTGGCTGTTAATAGCTCAGTGAGTGTTTTTCATTTATATGTTTTTGAAAAGCAATTAGAAATATCTGAACTATTAAAAAAAGTGAAATGAAAGAAAAACTTCTAGAACATAGCCTCCTCAAGGGTGACCTGTGGACACCACTGGGTAGAGATTTGAATGATAAATGTTCATTACTTAGACAGCCACCAAATTAATACTTCACATTTCCAGGATCGGAAGCAGGAAATGAATGCTGAGAGATTTAATCAAAACCATCTCAATCTGAGAAAAGATTCCAAGGGTAGTTAAAGTGTTACATGCATCAAAACTTTGTTAAAGATGTGGGCTGAAGGGCTCATGAGAACTGGGAATAGGATATAAAACCTTTTAACTTTCAGGTTGTCCAAAACCTGGGGTCTTAAACATGTAGCCCGCGGGCCACATGCGGCCCCTAGCGCTATTTCCTATGGCCCGCAATGACACTATCATTCCCAATATTTGCAATATCACTGTATGAAAGGTTTCAGTAGTGTGGCTCTTGGGCTACCATACTAATCCTCATGTGGCCCTCTACTAGTCCTCACGTGATTTCAGTTTTAGACCCCTGTCCTAAAGGCTGGTATTGACTGAGATTCATCCCTCTTTGATGGCTGTTTAGTGGCCTGTGTGAAATGATTTGAAGGGGTCTTAGGACTGCTCTATACCAGGGGTCTCCAACCTGTGGCTCCAGAGCTGCATGCGGCTCTTCAGCTGCCTCCTTGCAGCTCTGGGTCCCCTCCTGTCACCAGGGGACACTGTGGGTGGCCCATGCTAGACTTTGAGCTTCCCCCACCATTTTGGGACCCTGTAGGGGATCCACTCCTGGTTCTAGGCTCCCTCTCCTATCTCTGCCAAGGGACCCTGCAGCAGGCGCCCTGGCCCAGCTCCCAGTTTCCCCTCACCCAAAGGCTACACCATTGCAGCTCTCAAAACACTTGATTATTGAAGAGATTTTTTTAAATGGGTCTTCTTATCTTTTGGGTTGCCAGTCCCTGCTCTATACTGCTGAGTGATTTTGGTGGCAACCAAAAGGAGATATGTAAAGTACTTAAACTACTTTGTGTATCTCCCTCCATTGCCTACCTTCTACTTACCATGCTGTCTTCAGTAGCTTGAGCCAGAGGGAAACCCCTTCCCTCTGACTCATGGCTGCTCCATCCACGGGGGTGGTCTTCTAGCATCGTCTTCCTGATCGTCTGAGTGGGTCTTCATGGACACGATCAGTCAATCAGAGAGATCAGTCTGACGGCAGCGAATTCTCTGCCATCAGTGAAAACAAGCCCTTAGTCCAGTTCTTTGTACACTAGAGTTTACTTCGTTAAACCCAATATCGTAATTGTCACTTTGCATTGAGACTGAGCCTGATTCTTGACTCCATCATGCTGTTGTAAATCAGAAATAAGTCCACTATCATCTGTTTGAGTTACACTGGTGAAAAATGCTTGTAAGTGAGGTCCCAAGTACTGGTTGGGCACGGAGGTTACTGTACATATATGTGTAGTGCTAATGTCCACCTGGTTAACTCCGTTAGTGCCAGTCCCTTCTGAGTTTTGATGGACAGGCCTGGGTTCTTCTGGATTCTGTCTCCTGTCCAGCAGGTTGTAACTTCCTTGTTTTCTTCCCAGATTAATTTATTTGGTGGTACCTCTGCCTCCCCCACTATCTCCTGGCAGGGTAACCTGGGCAGCTTGGGAGGAAAACTCTAATCACAGGGTGATCCCCACTTACTTGCCAGGTTGTTGGAGACTCCCAAGAAATAACACAAACACAATATATATTCAACAGCACAGTTGTATTAAACAGGAAATAATCAAAAGAGGGTAAAACGCTCCTCTTTGGGTCACTGGTGCCTACACTGTTAATGCCAGGAATTTCCCCAGTTCCATGACCTCGTAGAGCAAAAGTAAAATTTAGTGGCACATTGGTACACATAGGTCATAGGCACCTTTGATGGCCTATGACAACAAAGTCCTCTGTAGCTACAAAGTAACCTTACTGTGTTCAGTACAACCCACAAAACTCACATATGGAATAAGGAGATAAGTTCCTGCACAGGTTTAATAGGCAGCAGGTAATAAAGACCTCGAACACCTGACAACATAGTTCAGGGAGCAGGGAGTCTCTCAAACAATTCCTCTGACTATGTAACTAAATGATGGTGCACTCAGAACTCCACAAATGACCCTCAGGTTCAGAGATGACTTTGGACTCCTCAGCAATTGCAGAGGGGCCGCTGATCACAGTTGTCAAGGATCCTCCTTATGCAGAAATTAGGCGGATTCTGTTCCCCAGATTTCCCCTTGCCACTAAGGTGTGCAAGGCTCAAGGTGCAAATGATGGCACCTCCAAACTCTAGTCTCCTGTCCTAAGGATACACACACTCATGGCAGGCATTGAGCCTGGAACTAGTAGCAAGAGCAGCTCTTGCCACATGGTAACTGAGCTGATCTAGGAGCAGGAAGGCTAACTTACCTCTGTGGAGTAGGCAGTTTTCCAACACAATTCAGAACATTGGGGAGTTAAAGGGAGAGCACCAGGGTTAGGGTTGTTTCATCCAGGTACCTAGAGGCCAGTTCTCCAGGGGATCCTGCATGCAATCTTGGGACTTAAAGGCTCACCCCATAGCCAGTCTTCCCGTACGGTGGCCAGTTCCAGACTCCTCCAGAAAATGGTTTCTCACCATTCATCATGATCCCACAGGTAGGCAGCTCACTTCCTGTTGGTCAGGCTAACTTTTCTCCCAGGCTTTTACCTGTCAGTTGTTTGACTCTAACTCTCCACACAACTTCTCTCAGGAACTGCTCCTCCTTTGACCATGTGCACGGGTGGCCATCTCAGTATCTTCCTGTGTGCCCCCCACCATTACTGCTTGAAATAGTCTCTTTTCCTCTTGGCTGCTTAGCAGCTTCTGAGTCTGTCCTTGTGCCCCAACCCCCTCATTCCTGCCACGGACAACTCCCCCTGATTTCCAAACACACAGAGACCCAGGAACCAAGTAAGCTCCCAGGGGCTACACATGGTCATTCTTGCAATGGGGCAGCTTCTTGCAACTGGCAGTCAGACTTCCTGTGGATTTATTCTGCCTGTTTTAGAGTGACTGCGGACCAAAATGCTCAGTGGGGCTGCAGCATCAGCAGCAGATGGTTTTGCATCCTGCTGAGGCAGTCAGAGAAATTCCGTCAGCACAAAGGAAAATGGAGAGTTGGACATGAGCTGAAGAGAAGAGTCAAATAGACAAAGATAATGGATTTTTACAGTCCAGAGCCTTTCTGGTTTGATTTCTCACACAATTCAGTTATGCACGACCTAGTGATACAGAAAGGAATTACTGCTTCAGAGGAACAGAAAATTTCCTTCTGCCTTTTGCTGCTCATTGCCATGGCTTTAAAACAAACAAACAAACAAACAAGCAAACCATTGAAACTAGTTTTAAATAGACAAACACACCATCTCTTTAAGTCTTTGCAAAACAAACACTGCAGCATCATGCTGGGGGACAGATAGCCAGAAAAATGAAAGTGACTAGGAAACAATTTGGTTATTTTCATTTCCCCAAAGGGAGAACTGTGAAATGAAACTCTCCTTCCTTACTGGGCAACTTATTCTAGGGGCTAATCACTCTGATGGTTAGGAATTTTTTTCTCATGTCCAGCCTAAACCTCCCTTTCTGTAATTTACGTAAGCCCACTGCTTCTTGTCCTATCATCAGCAGTTAAGGAGAACAGTTTTTCTCCTGTCACCTTTTAGGTACTTGAAAACTGTTATGTCCCTCTCAGTCTCCTCTTTTTCAGACTAAGCAAACCCAGTCCTTTCAATTTTCCCTCGTAAGTCAAATATTCAGACCTTTAATCATTTTTGTTGCTCTTCTCTGGATTTTCTTCAGTTTCTCCACATCTTTTCTGAAATGAGACACCGAGAATTGGACACTATACTCCATTTGAGGCCTAATCAGCATGGAGTAGAGCAGAAGAATTACTTCTTGTGTCTTTCTTACAGTATTCCTGTTAATACATGACAGAATAGAGTTTGCTTTTTTTTGCAACAGTGTTACACTGTTACTCATATGTAGCTTGTTGCCCCCTATGACACCCAGATCCCTTTCTGCAGTATTCCTTCCTAGGCAGTCATTGCCTGTTTTGTATATGTGCAACTGATTGTTCTTTCATAAATGGAGTACTTTAGATTTGTGCTTATTGGATTTCATCATCTTTACCTCAGACCATTTCACCAGTTTGTCCAAATTATTTTGAATTGTGATCCTACCCTCCAAAGCACTTTCAACCCCTCCCAGATTATCATCTGCAAACTTTATAAGTGTACTCTCTATGCCATCATCTAAATCATTGATGAAATTTTCAACAGAGCTGGACCTAGAACTGATTCCTGTGGTACCCTGCTTGTTACAGGCTTTCAACATGTCTATGAACCATTGATAACTACTTTCTTGGAGTAGCTGTCCAACTAGTTTTGCTCCCATCTGATAGTATCTCCATCCTTCATTCCCTCTAATATTTTCCTCTAGTGAGTGAAGCGGTTAATGACCTGAGCAGTAGATGTTGGTTGTATTAATGGGATGGGCAGAAACCCTCTGCTACTGCCAGAGGGTCGGTCTCAGCAGTAATCTTGGCGGATGGGCTAGTGCTGTGATTACAGGTTTATAGTGTACATTAAAACAAACAAGTCTACTGTTAACTTTTGTTTATTTACAACTGTTGCATGCACTGACTGAGATCATAAATTCATATGTGATCTGAGGGACCAAGTGTGGGGCATATGGGCTAAGGGTGTATGGAGCACAGCAAGGTTGCCCATGAATTACCTGGAGATTTGAATATTAAACCCATAGCCCAGAAATAAGTAATTAAAACTCATAGTCTCAGAGTCAAACACAGAGTGGTGGCAACCTTGGGCACAAGGCATAGGGCATCTGGGGCTCAGGGTGTGTGGGGCACAAGTCATGAAATGCCAAGTGCAGGATATGGGGCACGAACTGCAGGGGGTGGGGCACAGAGCATATGCGGTGTGTTCTGGGTTGTCTCTGTGTCCCTGAATCACTCACCATGGAGTTGGGATCCTCAGCTTCAGCTGCTGGGGGTGCTTGAGCACATGGAGCCAAAGGGATGCATTCTGTGAAATGATCCCTCTGTGGGCACTGGCATGTGCAGTTCTCACATGGAAATGGGTACTTTGTAGGTTACCACAGCACCAAGTTGTCCTGGCCAATATCAGGACTTCATCCCACACCACCCCGTGCAAAGCGCTGTCCAGACGTGGATGTAAATTAGAGCCCTGCTGTGCCAGGCGCTGCCCAGACCAAGATTGGGTCCCTGCTATGCATTCACACTGCACAGGAGCAAGACAACAGAATCCCAGAACCCTACAGTTTCCATTTGTAGAGTCCTGCAGATCTGTGGGTATCTGTTGCAGATCCAGGGGTATCCACATCCATGGATACAGGTGCAGATAACCACAGACCCATTGCTGTGGATTGATCCGTGGATTCAGATTCTATTTTTGTTTGCCCAGGGTGCGATCCATTGCTGCAGCTGCCACTATGATCTGGGTCAGCAGCACAGAGGGGAACAAGGAAGTCCTCCAGCCAATCCTAGCTTGGCTCTGATTGTGGTCTGCTAGCCAATGAGAGTCTCAGTCACAGCAGGCTGGGGCTTGGAGGGTCACTGTTCACTGTCAGTTAGTCAGCATGCTGGCCTTTGATTGGCTTATTCCCCATGACTTCCTTGCCCACTTCATCCTTTTCTTGTTTGCAGTTCTCATGACACACTGTCAATCAGAGATTTCACTGGTGGCCAGTGAGCCTGGAGATTTGAATATTAGACCTGTAACCTGGAAATAAGTAAATAAGCTTAATCTGAACTAATTTAGCCCGTGTCTACACTAGCCTTTGGCTAGTTTGAACTAAACTTAGTCCGAACTAACAAATTCAACTGGTTAGTCCAGACTAAGCACTTAGTTTGAACTTTAAATTCAAACTAGTGCGATATAGACATGGACTTATGACTCAGTTCAAACTTTTTTAGTTTGAACTAAGACAGTAGTTTGAACTAGCCATGCTGACTAGTTTGAACTACTTTTTTAGTTCGAACTAGTCAGCACGGCTAGTTTGAACTAAAAAACTGTGGTTAGTCCGAGCTAACCTGCGGTTAGTCCAAACTAACTGGGAACTGCTTAGTTCAGACTAAGGAAGTCTGAACTAAGGTTTGTGATGTAGATGTAGCCATAGGTAAAACATGGCATTTGGATTGTGGACCAGATAGATACTGTCACTGAGCAGCTGCAGATCAGATGCAGATCCATATTTTTGTATCTGCGCAGGGCTCTACCCATTTGCACGGTTAAAAACAAAATGAAGGTGAAATGGTGAGGAAGAAGGCTTAAGTATAATTCAGGCAGCAAAGTGCCTTGTAGACACTTAGAGGCAGGTTCTGACGGGCTTCAGGGCCAGAATTTGCCTGGAATTAAAGATAGCCCTGGACTGCTGGGGAGCAGAGATGCAGTGCAACTACCAGCCCCATCTCAGCCTAGGTTAGGGAGGGGACCGCCCTGCTCTCCCTGCCTGGCCACCCTGGGGGTGGTGACCCAGCCTGCCCCAGCTCCTCTGCCTGCACATGCGCAGCAGCCCCAGCCCAGACTTATGATTTTTTTTATTTTACTGCATGGGAACCCTGCAAAACAACTCATTCTGTTGAGCAGAAAGAACAGCAAATGTGGAAGATGCCCAGCGTGGCTTAACAGAGAACTCTGCACTGAGCTAAAGCATAAAAAGGAAGCTTACAGGAAGTGGAAGTTTGGACAGATGACTGAGGAGGCATACAAAGATATTGCTCGGGACTGCAGGGATAAAATCAGAAGGACAATTGAAGTTGCAGCTAGCAAGGGATGTAAAGGATAACAGGAAGGGGGTCTACAAGCATATCAATAACAAAAAGAAGGATCAAGGATGGTGTAGGTCTCTTACTGAATGGGCCAGGTATCCTCATGGTGGAGGATGAGGAAAAAGCTGAAGTGCTCAATGCTTTTTTCACTTCAGTTTTCACAGGGAGGGCCAGCTCCCAGCCCTCTGCACTGGGTATGGCAGATTGGAGAGAAGAAGAGAGGCCCTTGGTGACGGAAGGTCAGGTTAGAGACTACTTAAAGAAGCTGGATGTGCACAAGTCCAAGGGGCCGGATGAACTGTACCCGAGAGTGCTGAGGGAGTTGGCTGATGAGAGAGCAGTACCACTGGCCATTATCTTTGAAAACTCATGGTGAACAGGGGAGGTGCTGGAAGATTGGAAAAAAGCAAATCTAGTACCTATCTTCAAGAAAGGGAAAAAGTCACAGACCTGTCAGCCTCACCTCAATTCCTGGAAAAATCATGAAGCAGGTTCTTAAAGAATCCATCCTGAAACACTTGGAGAAAAATAGAGTGATCAGGAACAGTCACCATGGATTCACCATGGGTAAATTGTGCCTGACCAACCTCATTGCGTTCTTTGATGAGATGACTGGATTTGTGGATGTGGGAAGAGCCATTGACATGATATACCTCACCTTTAGCAAGGCTTTTGTTACAGTTTCCCACAGCATCCTCGTTGGCAAGTTAACAAAGTATGGGTTGGATGTGTGGACTGTAAGGTGGATAGAAAACTGGCTAGATGAACGGTTTCAGTGAGTAGGAATCAATGGCTCCATGTCTAGTTGGCAACCAGGAACAAGTGGTGTGCCCCAGGGGTCGGTCCTGGGGCCAGTTCTGTTCAACATTTTCATTAATGAGCTGGATGATGGGATAGATTGCACACTCAGTAAGTTTGCAGATGACACCAAGCTGGGGGGAATGGTAGACACACTGGAGGGGCAGGGACAGGATTCAGGGAGACCTTGACAAATTGGAGCAGTGGGCCAATAAGAAACCTCTTGTGGTTCAACAAGGACAAGTGGAAAGTCCTGCATTTGGGATGAAAAAACCCCATGCACTGCTACAGGCTGGGGAGCGATCAGCTAAGTTGCAGCACTGTCGAAAAGGACCTGGGGGTCATGGTGGATGGGAAGTTGGATATGAGTCAACAGTGTGCTCTTGCTACCAAAAAGGCCAATAGCATACTTGGCTGCATCAGTAGAAGTGTTGCCAGCAGGTTGAGGGATGTGATTGTTCCCCTCTGTTTGGCAGTGGAGAGGCTGCATCTGGGATACTGAATCCAGTTTTGGGCACCTCACTACAAAAAGGACGTGGACAAATTAGGAAGCGTCCAGTGGAGGACAACAAAAATGATCAAGGGGTTAGAGCACAAGACTTATGAAGAGAGACTGAAGGAACCAGGTTTATTTGGCCCGCAGAAGAGAAGACTGAGGGGGGATTTGGTAGCAACCTTCAGCTACCTGAAGGGATGCTCCAAGAAGGACGGAGCTTGGCTGTTCTTAGTAGTAACAGAGGACAGAACAAGGAGCAATGGTTTCAAGAGGCAGCTGGGGAAGTCGAGGTTGGATATTAGGAAAAACTTTCTTATTAGGAGGGTGGTGTAGCATTGGAATGGGTTCCCTAGGGAAGTGGTGGAATCTCCATCTTTGAAGATATTTAAGGCTTGGTTAAACAAAACCCTGGCTAGGATGATTTAGTGAGAGTGGTCCTGCTTTTTTTTGCAGGGGGTTGGACTAGATGACTGTCTAACCCTATGATTCTGTGATTCTGTGAAAGCTGAGCGGTGGTTTGAAAACAGCTGTGTGGCTGTGCAGCTTAGAGGGAACACTGGCTCCTCCTAGATTGTACTTCCTTAGTTTGTTAAGGAGAAGGTGTTGCAAGACCGTATCAAAGGCCTTACTAAAGTCTAATCTTGTCATAGTCTTGACACTTATTTGTGACCACCTTTCCTCTGGATTTGGGATTGAGTATCACATGGATGGCCATCTTTTCAATCTGTGTCATCTTCATGCTAAGACTAAGGTCACCAGAACTCTTATTAATGACCTTTATTATGCTGACGACCATGCTACCCTTGGGCATACTGAATCTGACTTGCAATCCACCCTAGATCTCTTCTGAGGTGCCTAGATCTCTTCTGAGTACTCTCCCTCAGCATTGGGAAGATTCAGATGTTCCACCAGCCTGCCCCAGCACAGGTTGCCCCCTTTTTCCCATGAATTGTCATTAGTACTGGAAAACATTGAGCATTTCCTTTATCTTGGTAGCCGCCTCTTGCAGATATCCAATCCTAATGTGGAGATCAAACAGTGTATCCTTCAGAAAGTTGCTCCATCGTATCTTTGTTAACAGAGATCTGTGGATGGAAACTAGGATCTTGGTCTACTGTGCAGTAGTCATCTCCACTCTTCTTTATAAGTGCAAGACATGAGTGAGCTATCAAAGTCATCTTAAGTGTCTGAAGTGGCATGAAGAGCCCTTTGTTAGGAAGATTCTTCATATCAGATGGGAAAACCAACATTCACTGGGCTTGGCAATTTGTTTGGGTGACAGATACTTGTGTTCTAAAGCAAGACCTCTTCTCTCAATTTAGTCTCAGCAGCATCCATGAGGGATAGAGGAAACGCTGTAAGGATACACTGAAAGTACACCTTAAGAAGGGAGGCACTTAACCCCATGAACTGGGAAGAGCTGACTGGCAGTGGACTGCAATGGTGTCATATCATACATCAATCCTCAGCCCATTTTGAAGAGAATCACTTTGCTAATAAGGCTGAGAAAGGGCAGAGGAGGAAGGAAAATGTACAGCATCCCAGCCAGCAGTTGTGATCTCTCCAAGCAACCACCTGTCACATATGTGGAAAAATCTCCAGAGCTTGAATTGGACTCCTCAGCCATCTTAAGCCTCCTCAATGACTTTTCCCTTGGCTGAGATTATCTATGTATTGAGGGATAGCAAGCAGCAATGGCACAGCTATGGTGTTGCAGTTTTATTGCTGTAGTATGGCCATTATCTATACTGACTGAAGGTTTTTTCGCGCTGGTGTAGGTAATTCTTCTCTCCAAGAGGCCATCACTAGGAAGCCAGAAGGATTCTTCCATCAGCTGGCTCATCTATACTGGGGGTTAGGTTGACCAAATAATGGTGCTTAGGTGTGAAGTTTTTCACAACTCTGTGTGACACAGCTAAATTGACTTAAGTTTTTAGGTGTAGTCAAGGCCTTACTCAAATCACATGTGCATGTGGCTAATTTTGAAAACAAACTTTGAGTGGAATGAATATACTGTAACTGAAATTCACTATCAAAGTACTATAAGCAGAATCATCAAAGAAACAAAATTGTATCCAATACTGCATTTTATGTACAGTGATATTATTTACCCAATGGTTGCAGTTCTTTTATTTATCGATTATATAGCACCTTGAAGCATAAGAGTAAAGTGGTAAACATGGGAAAGGCATAACCGGTGATCTGTGCCTTTCGCCTAATCACTAAATGTTTTCTAGTGCTTAGTCCATGTTCTTGTCCACCAAGTACTGTACAAGCAACCTTCATGGAGTTTTGTTTTGCCACGTGTTAATCCTTATGCCATTAATGCTGCCTTACAATGTGCAGAGCATTCATGACTTCTTATGATAAAGTGATATAGTTTTTATGCCTTAAATAAAATTGCATAAGTTGTCAGGGAAACTTACCACTAAGTCTATTTATATGCATGTATTGTGATATGCTTTTACCACAGAGAATTAGGGTTCCAGAAGGGTTTGATTTTTTATGTTATGGTTCTATTAAAATAGTCAAAAAAGCATTTGACTCATGACATTTTGTTTGCAGTACAATATTATGTTTCCGTCCAAAGTCAACAGGCCTGACCCAATATTCCTTATTCAAACAAAACTCCCTTTAATGTATTGTTGTTATCATTCTTTCCACTCCTTTATACTTTGACACCAGCGATACAGGTGGAAATGGATTTTCCTTTGTACTGTATCATAGTGCATCAACCTTCTGTGCTTGATGGAGGAAATTTGGTTTCTATGGGCTTTATCCTGCAAGGCATTGAGCATTGTGGCTCTGATTCGGCACTTAGGAATATACTTAACTTCGAACATGGGAGTATTATCCAGTACGTTTAAACTAAGTACCTTGCTGGATTGGGGCCAGAGTGCTGAGCATCTTGCAGGATAGGGTATTATAAGAATTTCATATGGAGGCTGGGGAAGAAACGCATTCAGATAATTTGAAATTTTCTTACTGGGGTTTAGCTGTATTACTAATAAATAAGAGAAGAAATAGTGTACATGTTGCAGTTATACAAAACTTGGGCATGAGCTATTAACACTTGCCTTGTTGAATCCATTCATAGAAGAAGACCAATAGCATTAATGTTACTAAGAGATAAAGGTGGCTGGGTCAAAGCTCCAAGGTGATTTATGGATCCAGACATTCCACAAATTGAGGAAGTTTGGATCAGGACCATGCCACCAGGGAGGCAGCCATGGTGAAAATAATCCAGCCTATGTTGTTATATTTTGGAAGAATGGTAATGCATAATGAAAATACATCTTGGATGGGATGCACATCCATTTATATGATTTGTCTGGCTGTAGCCTGATTTTCAGCTTAACATTTCTGGGCTGAGAACTGTTGCCACTGCAGAGAATCATTCAGTTAATGTTAAAGCTCTGATTTACCAAATATCAATATTAGAAGATGCAATCACTGAAATCCACCGGCAGGAATCCTGAGCTCCGCTAAAACTCTAGGATAACCCATTGTTTCATCATCATTCTAAAGCAAAGATGAGCAGAACAGGCCTGATTCACCATTGCTTTGCACATTGTGTCATCAGTGGTACCTACCCAAAGTGAGTGCAGAAAGCTAACAATTTTCACTTTCACACATGTAAATAACAATGCAAGGTGCAAAGCTATGGAGAATTGTATCCAGTGATGTGCTGTTAAATACCTGGTTCATTTTGGTGGTAGGCAAAGTGATTATTTTGGCCGCAGTCCTGCAAGATGCTAAGTACCTAGTCAATGTCCACTGAAATCAACTGGAATCTTTCCATTTATTTCTGTGGTTGTTGGCTCAAACCTTGCTGTAGAGTACTGAGTGCCCAGAACACCTGCTGAAGTCAGTGTATTTGCAGTGCACTTTTGCCACCACCTGGATGAATGTCACTAAATCAATCCAAACTACACAGATTCTTTCCTGAGATTCTCTCTGTCTTTGAAGATTTGGGCTATGTCCACACATACATCATTATTTTGAAATAAGTTATTTCAAAATAAAGTCCTTATTTCAAAATAAGTTAATTTGAATTAAGAAAACGTTAATTCGAATTAAGGGAAAGCCTGCTTTCGAAACAGTTGTTATTTCGAAATGCTTATTTTGAAATAAGGCCATTTGGACATGTTGTTTCGAAACAGTTGTTTTGAAACAATGGTGTTGTTTTGAAACAACATGTCCAAATGGTGTTATTTCAAAATAACCATTTTGAAATAACAGCCATTTTGAAATGAATGGTGTTTAAGCTGTTTCGAAATGACAGTTCTTATTTCAAAATGAGAGAGCCTGTCATTTCGAAATAAGAAAACATCGTGTGGACATTCAGTTTTTTATTTTGAAACAATGCTTTTTTGACTATTTTAATAGAACCATAACAT
>ML681998.1:18002249-18037149 GCA_007922195.1 Podocnemis expansa
CTGCTTCCCTGGCCTCCCTGAACACCCCCCCCCAAACCCCCTTACTTGGCCGCTCCAGACGCCGGGGTCCCCGCCTTCCTCCAGCCCCCGCCCCGGACAACTCTCCAAGACGGCCGCCTGGCAACACTGGGGCTCTGGCCTGCCGCATAGTCAGGGAAAGGGCTGGCTGGGGCTGTCTACCGTATTCTCCCGAGTATAAGCCGAGTGCCTGTTTTGAAGCCAATTTTCAGGCACAAAGTTCTCGGCTTATACACGATGATATACGATAATACTAGGTTTTATTATATCGATATAACTTTCCTTATATTGAAACAAGACAGCTCCTCATTTTGAAATAAGGGAATGTTGTGTGGACCTACCATATTTTAAATCGAAATAAGCAGTATTATTTTGATTTAAACAGTGTGTGCGGACATATCCAGCCAGGACAATGGGGAAACTACCTTTAACTTTGAAAAATAATTAGCATCAAATAGAGGTTTGGCAATTAGAAAAAATGTACAGTGGGGACCCATTAACGCACGGGCATCGGGGGTCAAGTCCCAGCGACCATGCATTAAGTGGACTGCGCATAAGCAGGACTAATACTCCCCCTAAGCTCTGCGTATGTGCATGCAGCAAAAAGCGCTTGCTGCTGCACAAATGAGTGCTGGCAGTGCAGAGCCGGCAGCCATGGGCCCTAGCCAGCCTGAAGACACAATCTTCGGGCTGGCAGGGAGCAGCGGGGATTCGGATGCATCCCCAGCTTCTTCTGGATGAGCAGGGAAGCTTCCGCCGCTGGGGCCATCCGGATCCGCTCCCTCCCCTCCCCTCCCCCCTGCGACTTGCCAGTGCGGCAGAAGCTCCTCCACTTGTCTCGTGGCAGCTGCAGACGGATCCAGATTTCCCCTGCCTGCAGGCAGTGGCGCAAAGCTTCTGCCACTACTGGCAGGCTGCAGGGATCTGGATCCATCTCCGTCTGCTGCCAGACAAATGGAGGAGCTTCCACTGCACCATCAAGCTGCGGGGAGGGGGCCGGATCTGGATGGCCCCAACAGCAGAAGATTCCCAGCTTGTCCAGAAGCAGCTGGGGACGCATCCGGATCCCCTCAGACTGCCGGCGGTGGTTAGGGTTACCAGATGTCAGGGAAAAGGAGGACATGTCCTCCTTTTTTACTTTCACATCCTCCGTCTAGCAGGCATTTAAAAAAGACATGATTTTGCCTGGCTTTTTACATACAGGGGTTCAAGCATGCTGGAACACTCAAAAAACACCCTATTTTTAGGGGGAAGCGTTCCAAGGCTCACGAAAAGAAAAAGGCAGCGCTGCTAAGGCTCGCTCCATGTTCTGTGACAATGAGATCAAGTGTTACACATTTTCCCACAATGCTCACGAAAAGAAAAAGGCAGTGCTACTAAGGCTCACTCCACATGTTTCCTGCCCTGGCCAACTTCCGCTTGTAGGCAGCGCGCATTACTGAGTCCCGTGTGTTAAATTGCTGGCTTGGGGGGACATGACCAGAGCGTGTGTTAACCGGATCCACATGCTAACCGGTCGCTTGTTAACGAGTCCCCACTGTACAAAGAAATTGTTTACAGGCCAAATTAAAATAGCTAGGCTGTGTGTTAGCCTGTTAACGTTAAGTCAGTGCAGAATTTACCCAACCATGCTCCAGATTTCATTGAAATCAATGGAGTTACTCTGGATTTATCCTGGGTATAACTGAGATCAGAATCTGCCCATGCAGTTTTCAGTTGATTTGTTATGTTACAGTGGAACTGACTCATGGTTTGTACTTCAAATGTTTTCGCATCTCTGTTGTACCATTTGTCAGCACACTAATATTGTATTAGTTGAACTGTGATGAAGAAGAAGAAGAAGCTGTTTCAGTGCCAGTGAACATTGGAGCTCAAATGACTCCTACATGGCTTTTCCATTTGCAGTAAAGAAGATATATTTTAATGGTCAATTGAGTGGAAACCATAGGGGCCATTTTGAGTCTAGATAAGCAATTTTGCTGTGTTCTTTTCTTCTGCTCATTTTCAGTTTGCTTACATCAAGGCCAATTTTTAAAGAAAAATCATGCTTAGACATGAGAGACATGATATAAGCTGTGTGGCTTTTCTGCAGCAACATGGACACTATGGCTGCGTTCACACACACGCATTATTTCGATACAAGTTGTGTCGAAACAACTTGTATTGAAATAATGTCTTATTTTGAAATAACTTAAATCGAATTAACAGTTTGTTAATTCAAATTAAGGAAAAAAGCTCAAACCGAAATAGCAGTTTCAGGCAACAGTTATTTCGAAATAAGTCACTGTTGTTTCGAAACAACATGTTCGGACGGCATTGTTTTGAATCAATGTCGTTGTTTCGAAACAACAGGTGCCATTGTTTTGAAACAACCGTGCGTCGTGTGAACAGGGTATTTCTTATTTCGAAACAACCTCTGTTGTTTCAAAATAAGAGTGCTGTGTGAACACAGCCTATATTTCAGTGAACATATTAGCTATACTTGTGTAACTTTGTGCTGTGAATGGCAGCATAAAAAACAGTTGTAATATTGTATCAATTACCTTCCAGAGTAATTATGCTAAAGGTCAAATTCTCTCTGCCCTTAGTTAAACCATAAACCGTGAATCTATTGGAATTGCTTTGAAGTAGCTCCAGACTATGATGTGTCAATTGACATCAGGAACACTACTCTGGGATGAGACACTCACAGCAAAACACCCTTTTCTCCTTTAATGAGCAAAACTTGCATTGATGCAAAAAGTAGAAGCCCCTTTCTCATTAAAAAGAAAGAAGTCTTCTTAACCCAACATCACCTATAGTCATGTTTTAAAGTTAATGGGATTATCCTGCCTCATTTGAAGGCAAAGGGAGTTTTGCTGTTGATATCAATCAGAGCTGGATCAGGACTTAGAGCGGGGTCAAAAGTTGCATTACACATCTTAATTTTTAATGATAAATAACTTCAGGTTTTTTTCTCCAAATGAAAGTTTGCCCTTTTCACTTTCTGGGTTGGCTTTTGCTACCATCACAGTCATCAGACATGCCAATGATGGGTCACGTCCAGGGTTCTCAGTGTACAAAATTGTTTTGTTCTCTTTTACTTTCTCTTTTAGCTTGATTAGTTTAGTTCTAAATAAGTACATGTGAATTTTACTAGCATCAAGAGAATATTTTCCACTTCAATTAAAAGAAAAGAGGATTTTCTACTTTTAGTTTAAAAAAGCTGTGATACTGTGTTTAATATCGAACAGTGACTTTTCTTGGAGCATATAGATTTTTCTTTTGCTTAACAATATGTCTGTACTTCTATTTATACAACAAATTCAAGTAACTTCAAGGGAGGTTTTGCTGTTTGTTTTGTCAATAACAAGGCTTATTTTATAAACTCCTGAGGAATGTATTTACATAACATCCCAAGACTGCAAAGCTCTTAGGGCTCATTAGGTCAACACTATGCATTTTCAGAGTCTGTATGTACTACTCCATGTCTTTAAATGTCTATAAATAGCCGTCTACGTGCTTGAAGGCTGTGGTCTGTACACTGCTACCCCTAAGGACTACATTAGCTTTCCCACCATTGCTAATTATAATAACATCTATCTCTTATTTAGGGCTTTTCATCACTAGAGCTCAAAGCACTTTACAAAGCTAGCTATTAGGCTAATGCAAACGAAGGTGATGCTAAGGCATAGCTAAGTGTAGACAAAGTTTAAAGGAATGTCAGTCCTGTAGGGTTCTCAGTTTAGTGCATAATGGAACAAAGCATCTAGGCACATCAAAATGATACAAAGTTGACTGGTGCTGAGTTTTCACTTGCCTTGATTTATTTCACACTAACGTGGTTCTCTTTCTGGTTAAGCGAGTCTGTTGTGCTATGTGTGTGGTGTCCAGGCATCACAAAAAGTAGTATTATTAGTTGATTCTTGTAGGATAATGGTGGCATTTTTGGTCTCAGGGAGCAGAAAGGAAAATCCGTGATGAAGAGAGGAAGCAGAACAGGAAGAAAGGGAAAGGCCAAGCATCACAAGCCCCATGCAATAATTGTGAGTAAGAAAAGGCCAGTCCAGACTGTACTAAGTCATGCTGATTATGCCTGTTGTCATACTAACACTGCTCTGTGATCCCCATCAGCAGGTGAAGGGAAATTGTCTGCTCTCTCGCTGCAAAAAAAGAGTGACATCACCTACTTCAAAACAATGCCTGACCTGGATTCCCAGCCAGTTCTCTTCATACCAGATATTCACTTTGGAAACCTACAAAGGACTGGACAGGTAGGAAACAATGAGATGCACAGGTGTCTGATGGGTATCCGGCTGTATGCTAAAAGACGTGCTTCAGAAACTCAAAGGAGGGGTTTTGGTGGAAGCATTGTTTTGCTTTTTGGGGGGGGGGGGGGGAAACATTGCTCTTGAGCAGCCCTGTGGTAGAGATGCAGAAGGGAAACCTCAGAAGAAAGAGAAAACGCAGTTCTGTAGGGGAGGAAAGAAATTAATTTAATATTTCTAGCTATTTTAACATAACTATGAAGGGAGCAATTCTTTAAGAACTTCAGAATAGGAAGTTGGCATGTGACTGAGAGAAGCATTCTTTTCTTGTCTGTGCTGACTGACTTCAAAGAGACAAGATGGGTGAAGCAGTATCTTTTATTGAACCAGCTTCTACTGTTGAAAGAGAAGTTTTTGAGCTTACACAGAGCTCTTCTTTTGGTTTAGGAAAGGTACTCAGAGTGCCACAGTTAAATAAATCCAAGATGGGACAGATTGTTTAGCATAGGTAGTTAGCACACAGACTTGCTGACAGGGAGTAGGAGGTAAAAGGAGCAATTGCCTAGCAACTCAGTGATTTTAAAAGGGCCTGGACCACTTATGGTGGGTGAAGCTTCCCTTCAGGGATGCTAGCTCCTCATCCTGCCTCTTCCACCTGTGGCAGGCCTTGCTCTCATCCCCAACCCTGCTTAGCCATTTGCCACTGCAGAACCCCTGAGCCACACTTGATCTTGCCGCTCATTGTGTCCCTACACCCTCCCAACCTCACCTCCCACCTTGCTCAGCTCCCCTTGTCTTTTCCACATCTCCCCTCCCACTTGGCCTCCCCACCACTGTCTCTCTCCTCCCTGCTCACCCCTTGCTTGCCATGTGTGTGTCCTTTGTCTCCTTCCCCACTCACCCCCCCCCCCCCCCCCCCCCGGTTCCCCCCATCCCTCCTTCCTCTCTCCCTGCTTAGCCACCCCACCCAAGAGAGGAGGGGGACTGAGCAGGGAGGAGAGAATATATGGCAGTCACTGCAGGACGGGCCTGGGCAATGCAGGAACAGAGCATGGCAAGGCGGCTGATGGAAGAAGTTGGATGGGGAGCTAGCCTCGCCATGGTCATAAAGCTCAGCCATCCCTTTCTAGGGGGATTGAAGGCCATTGATTCTTCTCCCCTGACGCCTGGAACTGCTGTCCACTGGTCTGTTAATACATATTGTAAGAGATTTTAAGAGATAATGTGCCCCCTGGTGGTAAAAGAGGCACCACTTCCCAGGATGATTTTTAACAATGACATATATAATCCAACATTAACTCTATGTTTGCCACTGCTTTCTGCACATCTTACAGTCACAGGAAGCAGCTGCCCAAGCTTCATCACATAGCTCTGATGCCTGTCACCTTGGTATCTGTATTTCCTTAGAATAGTCTTGCACTCATGGAAGTCTTGATGATGAAGCTCTAGAGATCAATAGTTGTGCTAACAGCCATGGCCACAGTGACGCATGAATTAAGTACCATGAGTCTTGATAATGAAACTGTGGAAATCAAGAGTTGTGCTCACAACCCATCGCCACAGTCATGATTTTTCTTAAGACGCATGAATTAAATACCACAGAGGCTTTGCTGGCTTGAGTTGTTAGACCCACTCCTTTAGCTCATTGGGAAAGCTGCAAGCTGAATTCTAGCTCCATCAGTGGCTTTCTCCTAAACATGAATGTGTTAATTGTGTATTGCTTAGTGGAGGGATTGAAAGCTTTGATTTGTATATATTTAAAGACAAAATACTGAAATTTACAGGGACTGCCAAATCTGTGCATAGATGTAGGCACATCTCACTAAAAATCTAGAAGGAATAAAGACTAAAGTGACACTTAGTATGAACTTATCATTAATTTTTAAAGCAGCCAGAAATACAGAAGAGACGAAAAGACCTTAGACATCATGATCATAGCTGCCAATAGAATTATTCACCAGTAATTGAAGACACCCACTTATATGTTAGTACTTTATATCCTTCTGACTTTCAAATGCGAATGTGTATTTACATTAACACTTAGAAAGGTAGAATTATTCCTTACTATATGGAATGTAAATAATTTTCCAAATTAAAATGGAATATATCATATTCTTTCTGGCTGTGTTCAGACGACAGATTTATTTTGAAACAACACCCGTTGTATCGAAATAAAAATGCTTATGCCCACATGATGTACTGTTATTTCGAAACAACGGGTCCTGTTGTTTCAAAATAATGGCTGTTATTCCGAAACAGTAAAACCTAGCAGGAAAGCAAAATAGCTGTTGTTTTGAAATGGTTGTTTCGAAACAATGGCGTTCGGACACGTTATTTCGAAACAACACCATTGTTTCGAAACAACTGCTTCGAAACAACATGTCCGAACAGCCTTATTTCGAAATAACCATTTGGAAATAACAGCCGTTTCGAAAGCAGGCTTTCCCTTAATTCGAATTAATATTTTCTTAATTCAAATTAACTTATTTCAAAATAAAGACTTTATTTTGAAATAACTCATTTCAAAATAACAGTTTACATGTGAACATAGCCTCTGACTGCATGCTCATAGACAATATTTATCCCTATGCTGTAGTGTTGTGCACTAGGCTTTCTGGGTATCCTAATGTTTTTCTCTTAGCTTTTCCATGTTTTGTGTTTTGCAAAACATTTTTTATGGTTGAAACATGTTTTATTGTAAGAATATTTTGGAGTCACACAACACCTTTCATCTAATGATCTTTTACTACTTTAGAGATATTCATGAATGGTGGGTATAAGAGGCTGGGGGGGAGGCTGAGCCTCTCCAAAAGGGTGCCACTACACGCTCCTGCTCCACCTCTCTGCCTTGCCCATGCTCCACCCTTGCTCTGTCCTGGGCCTGATCCTGCTCAGCCCCCTCCCAGCACAGTCCAGCTCCCTGCACCCTAGCATATACCTGGGGCTGGCTGAGCCTATGGGAAACGACCCAGCTCCAGGTCCCTCCTCATCAGACCCCCCAGCCTCCTTCTGGCTTTCCAGGTCCAGTGGTTCCTGACCCACGAGGTGCCCCAGAGAATGTTGGCCAATTCCCCCCACCTGTGGACCTCATGTGAGCTGTGGGCCTGGTGCAGATGCTACATGGCAACACCCCCCAGGGCCAACAGTGCTGGGAGTAGTGGCTGGGAGCTGGGGAGAAGGATGCATCTGGGTTCAGGGAACCTATGGACTCCTAGTTTGCCTGGCAACAGCATCCCTTCAGCTGGTCCCAAGTGGATCTGGCAGCGTGTTCTGGAAGCTCCCCTCCACCCCCCTTGTGCTGTGAGTGGGTCAGTGATGAATGGAGCAAGCTCTTTGGCCTGGCTGGTGATAGCATGATGACCACAGTCACAGTCCCCTCAGTGGGACTGGAGGCTGAGCCAGAGCAGAGCCTGGGGAAAACACACATGGTGAGGGGCTGCTCTTGGCCCAGGGGACACCCTGGATCACATCACCATGGAGAGCCCAAACTGGGTCCTGAGCCTACATGCAGCCCTGCAGCTGGGTGCAGAGGGCTGAGTGAGTGCTGCCTGGGGTATTCTGCAGGTCTGGAGCTGCCAGACCTGCATAAGAGTCTGGCAGGAGGCTGGGGGTCTGGTGAAGAGGGCTCCAGAGCTGGGGGGCTTAGTCAGGTCCCAGGCTGCACCTAGCTGCAGGGAGCTGGCCCTGCCTGGGGTTAATGGTGATTGTGCTGCTCATCCAGGGGCAGTCCTGGAGTGGGGGCTGAGCAGGAAGTGGGCCTGAAGCAGCGGGTAGACAGGACTTTGGGGGAGAGGACAGGACAGGGTGGGGGAGGCCACAGTCACAGCCTCCTCAAAGGCAGCAGTCCCATGCCATCCATGCAGATATTAATGAATTTAGCTTCAGAGGACTTCTTGGTGGTAGGTTCAGTATCATCAGCCCCATAATACAGCTACAGGGAGGTTAAAGGTCCATTCCTGCCAGAGGGTGAGTGTCCTCAGCTTTCAGTTTCAGTGGAAGCAGTACCTTGCATATTCAAACCATAGGAGATTTACCAATGTCACTCAGGAAGCCTATGGCAGGACTGGGACTAGAACTCAGGTTTCTAGTTCTGTGCCTTAGTGCCTAGTTTTGTGTTAGCAGAACAAGTTAGCATTCTTACCTACTAGTATTTACCTGCCTTGCAGAGAGCTGTGAGGACTATAAAACTTTGGAAATATGGCGAATGCGCTGTAAATACTAAGCGTTATCTATATCTCTGCTACAGATGGTGAGTCAGGGTCCTGCTTGTTGTAAATTGGCACCACTGAATTCAAGCTGTGTTGGTTTACAGAAACTGAGCATCTGGTCCTGTATAAAGATGTCCTATGTTAGACATCGATGTGTGCAACATGTACTCCTACCAACTGCATGACCATTAGTGTCCTTGCTTTTTATTTGTTTTTATATTTTAATTAGCAGCCTCAACATCAGGGCAATTTATACAAGTAGTAAACTGATTTTCAGTATTATAGTTTCTGAAAGATTTGGAAGAATGATGGAAACCAGACTTGAGGATTCTTGTCAAAATGCATTGAGTATTGCAAATTGTATTGCATGCTTAATAGCAGTTGTTCTAATCCGTACTTTCTTCAGGTCACCATTAAAAACTTAGTCAATTGTTTTAGATAAGGGAAAACAATTGACAGATGCAAAACTACAAACTGTATCTCTCTCTCTCTCTCTCTCCTTTTTTTTTTTTTTGACCTTTTTTGTCACTGAGCAGAAATCTACTGTGGCAATAAACTTGCTCTTTTTCCTCCCCTACAGATTTACTATAACACAGAGGATGAGAGAGAAAGGTAAGACATTTCTTGCTTTACAAAAATTTGCAGCCAGTAGTCCAAACCCATGGAAATCAGGCACATAACCACAGAGTCAAATAAACCTTAATCTTTTTTCCTTCCTGTTTGTGTCCATGACTTGTGAAGTTGATAGGGGAAAGGTTCTTTTATTTTGATTACTGTTTTCCTGCACATGGGCTTGCTTCTTTTCAAGTCTCTTTTTATTGTCCATAATAAAATAGAGAGTATTAAGCAGCAAGGGTCAACAAAGGATCAATACAACAATGTATGTTGGATCATAAGATTAAATAATAATGTTACATTTGTATTAATGCCTTTAACCTTAAGGAACTCCAAACCACCCTAAAAACTATCCATATAGGAACTGCAAATAGGAACTGTGCATCTAGGTGTGCAGGGAGCTCTTTGGTATAATGTAGAAGCTGTTTAACTGTGCAGAGCAACCTGTGCTATAACTGTGGGAGACAAAGTAACAGATATCCAGTACAACTGAAGAAGGGTTTTAAGTCAGCTGAATATAGTTAGGTTAGCGTGTTGGGGCCAAATCCTGCACTTTTGCAAGCACAACAGAGTTTTAAATGGTAGCAAGTGGCCTAGTCTGAGCTTTGACAGATCCTGAAGATTCTGGCTCCATCATTATAGTACTGTCCCCAAATAGCACGCAGAAACATTAGTTCATTATCAGCATAGAGGAAGGTTGCCACCTACTTTATCACCACCACCATTGCCTGCAACACCTTTCATTTCTCTGGTGGCCTCCCAACCAAGGTTTAACCAGGACAGACTTCGTGAATGCTGCTTAGATATGGTGAGATCACAGGCAGAAGTTTAAGGGTTGCTACCACAATCACAACCCATTTCCATTCTGCAAGTTACAATCTCTCTGCATTAACTTCATGGTCTTCCTTTCTTTCTCTGTCATCTTTACAAACAAGATCATGGAGTGGCCTTTTAAACAAGTGCAAAGAATAGCATTCTGGTGTACTGTTGAGCACAGCTCAGCCATATAAATCACAGAGTATTATTGGCCAAGAGAAGCAAAATCCTGCATTCAAACTGATTGCATTTCTCTCTCTGTCTGTTTGGATATAAAGTAATAATGCTTCCAGTAACACATCCAATCAAATTTGTAACTGTCTACAGATCAAAAAATTAGTTGACAGCCTTTAATACCTTCCAACATAACAATATTCCTGTCTGATCTCTGCCTATCTTCCCAAGAAAGTTTCACTGTTGACACCCTGGATGATTTATTTTACAGATAGAAAGAAAAGAAATAAAAATGGAGGGGGGTGGGAAAGAGATGGGAGGCACACAGAATCCAGGCAGGGAAGGAGACTAGAGAACTGTGCATGGAGTAAGGGGCAGAAAGGGGTGCACAGAATCCCTGGAAGAGGGAAAGGAGGAGAAAGTGAGGGGCACATCCTGGCATGGGGGATGGTGAGGGATGTTTTTGGCACTCCCTGAAGTAGAGGAGGATAGGAGAGTGACTATACAGTGACATCAGCAGATGAGTCAAGGTTCACCCCGTAACTTTCATTTTTCATGCTCCTTCTGAGTATGTTTAAACAAATATTGGCTTTATAATTTGTATTTAACATCAGAAGCCATATTTGCTTATCATAGTTAATTCTGGTCAATTCAAGAGGTTTGGATAGCGTACAGAGGCATAAGAATCTAAATCCTTACAGTTTTTGCTCTATCATTCCTTGAGAAGCTAGTGGGAGTTTTGGCTGATTATGATGTTAGATATAAAATGTCATGGTTCTCGCCTTTCTTATTGAGAGGGCAGTATTACAACAAAAGGGCTGTGTTGTTATTTTCTAGTAGCAGCATCCTGGTTAAAAGGATGTTCCGGCCTGTGGAGGAGGAGTTTGGCCCACCGCCTTTGAAACAAATGAAAGAAGAAGGACTGAAAAGAGGTAACAATTAATTCCTTGGAAGATAAATGCACTGAGCCTCATTATCCAATCATGCAGTCTAGAGTGAATCAAAAGTTAGTCAAATGAAAGTCAGTGAAGTTACAATGGTATAAAAATAGGGTAAGTGACAGTAGAATCAGGTCAACTGTCATCATACCAACAGTTATATAAGGAGACCTCTTAGAAAATGCTAGTTTGAAAAAAGGATAAGCAGACGTGATTGTATAAAATATAAATTGTCCTGAACTTTTCACCTTGAAACAAACTTTGAGGTTCAAAAAAGTTTCCCTCTCAGATTCTTCACTATTTATTTTTCATTTTCATTCATCTTGGCACTTTCTTGCTCTGGCTAGGATCACAAGGAAAAGGGCCACAATACTCTGGGTCAGATACAGAGATCCAAGCTCCTGTTGGCTTCATTGGGAGATTAACTTGAGTAAAATCTTTGTAAGAACTATGGAATTAGTTCAGTGAGAGAGTTGCTTTCATGGCGCTTTCAGTCTAATGCTGCTGAAGACCCCAGAAGTTTGAGTAATTGAGATGAATCAAACCTGCACATATTTTGAGATTGTGTGTGTGTGTGTGTGTGTGTGTGTGTGTGTTCTTGACAATACTAAGGCAACAAAATACAGAGATGTGCTACACATAGGTGTCCTTACACGAATGTCTTTCTATACACTTAGATCACTGATCTTTCTTTGTTAGCCGTGGAATGATGTACATAGAATCTGTGAAAGGTACAAGATGTACCAAGCAGATACCATTGTCTGCTTAAAATTAACTAGCAGAAAAAAATTTAAAAATCTAAATGAAAACATGAGGTAAGGTCTAGCCAAAGACCCAGATCTGAGCAGACTAAAGCCTTATCAGGTGCAGATTTGGAGTGTTGGCCCCATCCACTGAAAGCGGAAGGGCCAGTTGCAAGGGATGGGTGTGAAACCTCCACACTCACCGTGCCCAACAAATAATTCTCAGCTAACAGGATGGTTACCTGATAGAAGAGAGACGTTTTCTTTGATTTCTTCCATCAAGTGATTGATTTATAATATGATTCATGAAGATCACACAGGTATGCACATAGGAGCCATTATTGCAAAGGTCAAAGAGACCTGTGCAATTCAATTATTCTGTGATTTGAAGTTTTAATATCATTCAAGATTCCCAAGCTATTTCAGGGTGAAGAATTCAACACATAAATCACTTCATTGGTAACAAAACATGAACTAATTAAAATCCAGCAGAGACACCAGATCAGCACATCCTCCGACTGCTCTATTTGCAGCCCCTCCCACACAGTGCTACCCAAAGGTTTAATTTTGCAGATCCCAAGCCAGGCCTCTTCCAGCTTGCCCTCCTGACCTTACAGACTTTCTGCTACCTGGGACCTTTTGTCTGGGGTTGTGCTGATGAACATGGAGCATGACTTTAGGCTGACCTTAGTCTTGGGTAATATTATTTTATCCATTATATCAATAGGCCTTTGGATAACACGTGTTCTGTCCTATTTTAGTAAACTCAGCCACAGTAACTTCCATCCCCAATGTTGTTTCTTTTGTTGCAGCCCAACTGATCAGGTGCTAGGTGTAGCTGTAGACGAGGGCTGTTGTACTATGTTCCCAAGACAGTCTAATCCAAGATTTGGTCATTGATACAGCCAGTGAGATAAATATCATGAAGTGTTATTTAATTACACCCCTGACAGAAGGTCAGAACAAAGCATCAAAAAAGTCCTACTTGAGTCCTCATATTAGTGCTTAATAGTGGAATAAGTAGTGCACAAGTTGTGAAGCCTGGTACATAGAGCTGAATTTGGATTTCGGTACTTTCTGCTGGGAGTAAAAAGCATAAACGGTATGTTCAAAGAGCAGTAGCATAAAAAGGCATTCCCAAGCCATGAAAAAATTCAGGCTCGTCTTTGAATGATCTGACTTCATCCCATTGAGCTCTGAGGGGGTTACATATGCCCTCTGCAGAAATGCAAAGTATTTTAATCAGCATCTGAGACTAGTTCGTTGTTTGGCCAGGCATGTGACTCTTTCCTGTTTAGATTTCTCACAATTTTCAAATCTCTTTCCCATTCAGATTTAACTGGAGCACTCCTCTTAGTTCAGGGGTGTCCAGCCTTTTTGGGTGAGGGGCCACATTGCAATTCTTTTCTCAGTCAGGCAGCCAGTGAGAAAATTTTTGATAGATAAGACATAGAAATTGATCTTATTGATAAACTTTTAAAAAATAATTAGTGTGATATTTGGCATTGCTTTTCCTTGCACTGTGTACAGATAACAAGGGGAGCAGAGGTGCCTGTGTGAGGGGACAAGGCAGAGGAGGGGAGGGAAAGAAAGGTGAGGTGGGGGAACAGAGCAGCTGGGTGGCAGGACTTGATTACTTCCTGATAGGGACCCCACCAGCTCTGCTCTCCTCATTCCCTGCCAAGCACTGCTATTCTGGGGACCACTGTGTTTAGGGGCTCAGCAGTCCAGGGCCCCTAAAAAGAGAAAACAGAGCTAGAACACTGCATTCCAGGGCCCACCATTTAAAAACAGTAAGCCTGGGAATGCAGGATTCAGGCTCCATTTTCTATTTTTAGGGGCCAGAATGCTGAGCCCCTAAATATAGCAAGCCCTGAAATGGCGTTCTGCCATGTTGCACAGGGCAGGGAGTTCTAAAAACTCCGTCCCCAAGCCTGGTCTCCCTGAGCATGCTGAGGGAGACCAGGCTGTAGGCTGAAGCCTCACCTTGGCCCAGGGCTGCTCCCCAAGGCGGCTGGGAAGTGGGGGTAGGTGTGGGGGGGGCAGAGCTGAGGTGGAGGTAGGTGGGGGGGGGGTTCGAGAACGGGGGTGGAGGCAGGCATTTGGGGGTCAGGAGCTGGGGTGTGTGAGGGGGCCGACACCAGCATGAGGGGGCCTGCACTGGCGCGATGGGGGCCTACCAATCTAGGAGGGTTCCAGGGCCCACCAAATGATACTTTAAGCCCTGGAACTGGGGTGTGTGTGTGTGTCCAGGTCAGCATTTTAAACTGCTCAGGGCACTTCCCCTTTACCTGCATCCTGCTCACTCAAAAGGGGCTGAATCCAGGCCATGAACAGCTCTCCAGTCATGCCACACCTTCCTGTGGCTGTGCTGTGTGTAGGGCAGGAAGACAAGGGCCCTGGCCAGCCCCAGCTCCCAGGCTCTTGCAGCAGTACTCTGTGAGCCAGATGAAAACCCTTGGTGGGCCAGAGTCTGGCCCCCAAGCCACAGGTTGGACAAGCCTGTGTTAGTTATAGATCTAGCTTACTATCTGACAGAGCAGGAATGCTTCTAGTCTCAGATTGTCCACCCTGAAGAATGCCACATCTTCCTAGCTTTTGCCTTTAGAAAATCATTGTAAAGTACTCTAAAATAGTTTGGATTTGTAAATATTAGGGTCGTGTGAGTTGTTCATATGGAACGCAAAACCCACCTTAAAGTCTCATCTACACCAGTGGCTCCCAGCCTCTACTTTGCTGTGGCACACCTTGATTCTTTTAATTATTTTGAGGCGTGCCACCATATAGTCTCTGAATAAACTCATGAATATCCCTGAGCCAATTCAGAACTCTGAGGTTTTTTTCAAAAAATTCTATAGCACACCTGCTCAGGGTTGATGGCACACGTAGGGGCCATGGCACACTCGTTGGGAAATACTGGTCTACACTAACAAATAAGGAGTCCTGTGGCACTTAAAAACTAAAAATTATATTTATTGCATGAGCTTTCATGGGATAAAATCCCACTTTTTCAGATGCTTTGAAGATGGGGGTCTATACTGTGAATTTGCAGTGATAGAAACCCCAAGTGTATACATGGAAATTTGTAATAACATATATTAGTGGAATTCACCCTCTATTTGAAGCTGGGGTAAGATCCATTAGCCCAGGGCATGTCTGTACTTGCATAAACCATTCCTCCTGCTTCTTCATTGCATAAATGATATCTTCCTTGAATGACTGGTCCACAAAGGAGATAGTAGCTACTCCTTTACTTCTAATAGTAGAGTATTGTGCTAGGACTCAAAAGATTTCAGGGTTCAACAGCTACTGGTAACCCTTGCAGGAGGCCCTGTTGTACGTGATGTGATTCTGGATTCTCAGTTTCCATTTTATTGTTTTTAAAAACTGGTTTAGTTAACCAACACAGTCAGAAAATATCCCCAAAGCAGGTTTTGTAGTTGAAAAACATGATAATGTGTCAATGATCCATAACCCAAACACAACACATTACACTAATTTTCACACACTGGTTACTTCTATCATACCTTGGTAGGTTTGAAGGCTGAAAGGCATGAGACTAAGATTTTCATTTAAACATAGACCTAAAAGTTTTTTATTGAGGATCATATTTGAACCTGATAGTCTTAAATCAGTAGAGGTTACAGTGCATCCAGGGCTGGGGAGTTAGTAGGCACTAAACCTTTAGAGCCACAGACAGCTTAGCCTTAGAAATTAGAATGTCTCTGATTTGCCTCTACAAACAGTTCAGTGTCTTCTAGTACAATATATAGCTGGTCTCTAATACTGTCATTTATTCTTTGTCAGCCAGATGACATGGAAATAGTTACAGTACGATGGACACTTAATCACATGTGATAGGGCTAGTTTGAATCATATAACCGCATAAATCCATGACAGAATTCTATTCACATCACTAAAACACCATTATGTACAACTCCACATTCTCTGTATGTATAGCAGTGATGCAACTTCCCCATTACCCCTGTAGCAGATCTTTCATTCAACAGAAGGTTCTCTGATATTCTCAGTACAGCAAAGAGATTTAAAGCATGCTCACTAGTAGTATAGCTTCAGCACTAGATTGAGCGATTTTCCTACTTTCAGATGGTGTATTATTACCAAGTCTGGCAGCAGGCCGTGATATTTGAAAAGTTGAAGGTAACCTGGGAACTTTTTCAAGTAGGCACAAAAAAGCCATTCTTGAATAATCAAATAGTGTTACTACACACCATCAGGTAGAGTGGGTTTCCAAGATTTCATTATTAAATGAATTTGTAAGGCATGTATCCATCCATGGGTGCATTTTATGTGGTTATATAGTAGGGCTCTTAACCATAGTAAATATGAGGCACAAAAACATCATGATGCCTTGAAGCCCCCAGCTTTAAGTCAGAGAATGGATGGCAATTGTACCAGCCAAGAATGAGTCACTTGACAACTTGGACAAAGAAATTGCAATTGTTTATAATGTGTCCCAGTTCACAGTTAAATATATTTCCAATGGCACTGTGTTGCTATGGAAAATACCTTTCTGCCTCTGTCTTAAAATTAATATAATTTGGTGTAAAACACCATCCAGACTTCTAATGCTGGATTTTTGAAAGCTAGTCTCCCTTTTTGCATTTCTAGTTTGTGGGTACAAATAATGACGGTTGTTGTTTGTCATATAGAGACCTCTAAATATCCGATAGAAGGCGTGTAGGTGTATGTAATACTGAATTTCCTGGTGGTTTAAAATATACTCTCTTTAGAAAAAAAAGATCAATTTAATACCTCACTTCTGTCTAAAAAAGGTTAAGCTTCTGCAGTTACAAGTAACACCTAAGATTAATATAGATGAAAGAGATTAGAAAAGACATATGTTTTTCTAATTTTCAGTTTGTTTGCTTCGTACATTTGTCAGCACTTTGTGTAGAGTATGTTTCACTGTTTCTCCTGAATTCCCAACCAATCAGTTTCTGCTTTTATCTATGTGGGTCTTCAGCACAGCAAGTGGGGAGAGAAAAAAACATCTAGAATAAGACAAACTATGATAGCAAACCCAGAAAAATTGGCAGGAATCCGAGGAGATGTTCAAAGGCACAAAGGGCAGGTGAAAATCAATGGGAGGTAAGTGCCTAACTGTCATTTGTGCCTTTGAACAGCTCCCCTGTGGTGCCTGAAATCACTTGATTCATTCTGTGAAATTGACTAGGTTTCATATTGAGGTTGCATGTTGAAAGTTGCCAAAGTGGTAACATCAAAAAATGTTACTTTTTTTTAAAAAAAACTTTTTTCTCAGAGTATCAGCAAAAGGCAAATTTAATTTATGAACTAGATTTGCCTTTTCTGAATTCCTTTTCCCAGCTCTTTGGCTAAAGGTTAGTGAGGTGCAAATCTTATACACGTTGCAGAGAGAACTGGTTATCGTTTCAGTTGTTTGACCCTGCAATTCAGTCCAGTGACTGAATAACTACAAAGCAATACTCAGATGCTTTTCATCTGGGGACCTCCCATGTTTCAATACGACCATTAACTAAGCTTAAGTTCACAAAAGAGTAGATTCTTCAAAAATTTAATGTAATTAGTTTAATATGCCTCCTGCAAGTTTACACTGCTGTTTGAAGGAGATGGTTTTATTTTTTAACAACATCTGGCTTTCATCATTTGTGTTGATTTGTTACTGATTCAAGATTCATTTTTGGCTATTTTATAAGACATATTTCATCTGTTAAGTTGTCTGTGCCTGCCCCATATTTGATCCTTGCTTTTTCAGTGCTACTGTATGTGAGGAAGGAGACTGATGAAGTGTTTGATGCTTTGATGCTAAAGTCACCCACAGTAAAGGGGCTAATGGAAGCGGTAAGTATCTAACATTCCCTACCTCATTAATCTTTCACTGAAAGAAAATCTTGAGATTCTCAGTGCATTACTTAGCTACAACACATAGTATACAGACAAAGCCATACTCATACATATTTAAATGGTTCATAAAGGCTTTCTGGAGCATTTCTCCTTATCTGAAATTCCAGCTGTCAGTGGGTCAATGAGATAAGACAGATACATACAGCTCATTTATTGGTCTTGAGAAACTGAGGTAATTAACAAATGCCAAAAAAAAAAAGGGTCAGATTGTGTGTTCCAATACGCTACCCTATGTGGGAAAGATTCAGAGCTCTTCAAACCTTTGCTTGTAGTACCCACATGTGTATCCATAGGTAATATTTTTTTAACGTTAGGATACTGACTGAATATCATTTTTGCTAGGGTTTTGGTGAGATTGCTCTGCTGGAGGGGAAGGGAGTGTTAATGGTTACTAGGAATCCTATCTTATCCTGTCCACTTCTCTCCTTGATACCTTCTGCCAGCAATTCTATTTCTTTGCCAGCCTTTTCAAGTGACCTACCCTCCCTGTGTGAACTATCTATACCTGCTCTGCTTCTCCTCTAATTTGACTTTGCTGCTACTTGTAATCCAGATTAAATCCTAGTCTGATATAGTACCACTCAGGCTCTTGTTCTGGGGTTTGGTGAGGCACAAGGAAGAACCAACCACGTGTCAGAGTGGAGAGGGAGTTGTGAAATGTCAGCTCACCAGTGTACTGTGGGTAAAGTGGATGGGTGAGACAGGGAGGTTAGAATTAGTTAAGTAGAGAAACAAGAAGAGTATGAGAACGGCCAGTAATGGGTCAGACCACAGTCCATCCAAGAAGGATCCTGTCTTCTGACAGTGGCCAATGCCAGGTGCTTCAGATGGACTGAATAAAACAGATGATCATCGAATGGTCCATCTGCGTCACTTGTTCCTGGCTTCTGGCAAACAGGGGCTAAGGATAAGGAAACTAACAATAAGAAGGGGACAGGAGTGCCTGCTGGGAGCTTGTTTCTATGCTGTATTCACTAAAAAAGGTACACTTGTTCTGATAGGGTTAATGCTGGACTTGTTCTTATCCACAGTCCAGCAAGAGAATTCCAGAACAAAATGTGCTGGGTTACAGCCACCTGAAGTAGGGCAGCAGCCAGGACGAACAGACAATGTTCTCATCAAGTAGTTCTAAGGGCCACGAAAAGCTTGCTGTCTAAATAATAATAGCATTATAATGGGATTTGATCTTGTAGCTGTGCTCAAGGTATATTATAACCATGCTACTGCCCTTCATTCTGACAGTAACTTTATACCTAAATGTTCTCTTTATCTCCATACCTATTCACAGGACAATCTGCATTAGAAAAAGACAGCAAAACTAATGCAGTGACAGAAAAGCTCCCTGTTTCCTGTTCATTGGCATGGCTGTGGATTCAGAAATATGCTTTTGGTGCTAATGGAATCTAGTATGGGAGTAAAATGTTCATATTAGGGCTCTTGAACACTTTCAGAAAACAGATCTCATTGGCAGGCAAGAGCAATGGTACAAAGGAGAAATCTATACCAAAAGCCATTTATTTGCACGTACCATCCATGACATATCCCCACAGTCTTTCCAGTAGTTCATTTATGAGAAAGCAAGCTGAATTTTACACACTCTAAATTCAGTGATACGGTTTGAAAAAATAAAGCTCAAACCCCTGAGTAATGAAGAACTTCCTGAGTGATCCTAATTCAAACTCTCCTTTTGTGTTTACATGTTATACATTTTTCTTGATTATCACACTTCCTGGTCTTTGGCATTCTCCACATTTTCCATGACACTTGGCAGGATTTTCCCAGACTTAGGGTTTGTTTTATTCTTCTCCTTCCTATCACTTTCCAAAAGAAGAGTCAGCTTCCTACTCAGATTCCTCTTTTCTGTGCAGTATCAAGTGGTCTCAGGTTTCAGAGGTAGGTGGACTCAAAGACATGATACAAATACTCATCCTTTCTGTGGTTGCTTTTTCTAGGCAGTCATTGTGTGCAGAAAACAGTTACATGTGCCAGCAGTGTTTAGAAAAAGAGATCAGTGAGCCATCCCAAAACTCTGTGTTCGTCATCCAGGCTGAGAGTCAGGGGTCTAATTCTGCCTTTGCTTGAGCTGACTTGAAATCAATGTAAATCCACTAATTTCAATAGAGTATTCCAGAATTACACTATATAGGACTAAAAAGGAGTGTTGCTTTTTTCTAACAGCTGAGAGCAAAATTCAGGCTTCTCCCAAGCAGCGAATCTCTCTCTCATAGTTACTAAAAGGTAACAAATGAATCCAGACAAGCCTGTTTAGACAAACATTGGAATATGATGGGTCAGATGTACTGTCTGAGCGTAACTCCTCATGGGATTCAGCTGCACTGCAGAGGAAAGGCAGTCATTGTAAATCATAGCCAGTAATCCATAAGAATCAGGGCACCACCTAGCCAGCCTGCCCTCCTGAACTGGCCTGTGTGCTTTGTGCACTGTGCTGGCAATCTCCAAGACTTGCGTGGAGTAGGAATTGCTGGTTGCTTGTACCACTACATTCCTGCTGCCCACTGCTACAGGCTGGCTCCCCACCCCCCACTGTGAATCTGCAACCCAAGGAGCCAATAGAGCCTAGTTAGTTTCATGAAATTCACTTCTCCTTGTGAGTTCCAGATGAGATAGGAAACCAAACACAGATTACTGGAGAGAGGAGATATCATCTGCCCCAGAGGCAATGGGCTACAGGACTAGAAAGATGAAATGAAAACAACCAAAATCCATAAACTAACATCATCAGTTTTCTGTGACAATCTTTTGGCTGAATGTTTTCCATTTTCAGCCAGAACTCGGAAACCTTTTGTTTTTCAGGTGTGTGTGTGTGGGGGGGGGGTGACAAATTGAAATTTTCCATGGAAAGACTATGTTTCACAAACAATGTCACTTAGTTGAAAGGCTAATTTTCTATGAAAAGATAGTTTTGATTGTAAATTTTTGACTGGTCCATTTGACTTGCTTCAGCTATGTTCCATGGCACACCAGATACACCCCAGCTCTCCAGCATTACCTCTAAAATGGGATGGGACAGGAGTGGGTCACATATAGCCAGGAGTGAAACAAAAGGTTGGCACAGTTAACTGAGAATCTGGTCTTTAATTTCTTTATTTTTAATAGCTATTTTTTCTGTGTTCATCTCAACGTAAGACTATCCCTACTGGTCATCATATGAGGGGATAATTTTTACTTATTTAGAAGTCTATAGTAAATAAAGGCTAGAATTAGCTAGTAAGGATGGTTCAAAAGTTACCATTCACTGTTTAAATTTTTATGGGAACTGCAAATGCTGAAGTGACTTCACGTAGGGCTTGTGAACATGTTAGCCCGCATTAGAGGGGTGTAACTCCTAGCATGCACTAGCATTTTGCATACCAACTGCCACATGGACCCCAAAGTTCATTTCAAACAGTACTATATTAACTGGCACTGAGGAACTTGTACTGCAAGACACCAGCATCAACATGGGTGAGTTAGAGCACAAGAAGACAGTGCACACTAGAATTTATACTCCTCTAGTGTGGACTAAGGCTTTGTCTACATTAGCATTTTTGTTACTCAGGGAAGTTAAAAAAAAAAAAAAAAAAAGAATTTACTTTGACTGTCGTAAGTTTTAGTGTGAGAAGCACCAGTGCAGACAGTGCTGTTGGAGGGAGATGTTCTGCTGCTGACATAATTACCATTGCTCTCTGGGAGTGGTTTAATTATACCTACTGGAGAGTTCTCCCCCATCAGCATAGAATGGCTACACAGCAGACCTTCCCACGGCACAGGTGCAGCAGTACAGCTATGCTGTAAGGTCTCTGATGTAGATGTGCACGAGGTAGACAATCCCCTACCTCTCCAAGACAACTGGCCAATAGTTAAAGGGTGACTTGTTGAACTAGGAGCCATGAGATGCAATTGAGGAAGGGAATGTGAAATGTGAAGTTCCCCATCTTCAAGCGTCTGACAAAGTGGGATATTCTCCCACAAAAACTCATGCGATAAATTTGTTAGTCTTTAGAAGTGCTACTAGACTCCTTGTTTGTTTTGCTGAACTAGACTGACACAGCTATCCCTTTGGAATATGGAGGGTGACTGTTAAGAAAATGTTCCTCACAGAGATGTCTATTCTACTGTATTATAGTCTCCCTAGGGAAAGAGTAGAAGCCCTGTTCTTTGGGTTTATTATGAGACTGGAGATATCTCCAGAGAATACTTTGTATACCATCCTGCTTTGAACAGATCCCTCTTCCACCAGTCCTGCTTTGGAAGAGGGCGTTAAATGAGATGCCCTGACAGTACGTCTCTAAATTCTCTGGTTCTAGCACATTTGCTGTAGCTGCTCATTTTCAGAGCTTTCTAACTCAGAGACATTCCCATAACCCCACTTTGGCCCCTCTGCATATTTTAAGAAGTTGGCTGAATCCTTAGTGGTTCCTGAGAAATGTGCTTAACTTGATCAACTTCAAGTCTTTTCCAAAGTGCAGCAATCCTGACCTGTTATATAAATCCTGCACCTGCCATCCATGGTTTGACAGACAATACATTCCTCAAAGTGTCTCCTAATAATATACTTAGAATAGAACATACCAAACCACTTTCAACAGCATGTGGTGTTTGTGTCTTAGGCCCACTCAGGCACCCCAGGAAACTTTCGCCTTGATATGTGCAATATGCTATGGATTAGCTTCTGTCAAATGGCCATGGCACAGGGAGATTTTCTTTGGCATGTTTACTTGATGTTTTCTATAAACATTGCCATGTGAAAGATACACAAATTCATCAGCTGTTTTGTGGAGCAGTGTTAGTAGGCTGCTACTATATTGACATTTATGTCATCATTAGGCTTCAGAGTAAACACCCCAGTGAGCTAAAAGGGACAGTTCATACCTCTCACAAAGCTATTGTTTAAGACTATCTGCAGACTCTGTCAGATATAGTTGCACCAGTTTACATTTGGATCACATTTTGAAGGATTTCTTCACAACCAACAGCGATAAGAGCCTTTATTCTTTTTTATTTTATTTATTTATTTATTCCAAATGGAAGTGTGGATTTGGGGACGCACAAGAACAGGCACCACCAGGGAAATGTACCAGCTCACTTAGCTGATATCATTTGGCTCCTGGTCACTACTGAACAAGGATTGTGAGATTCTATGTTTGTTCAATGCCTAACAAAATGGGTGCATGACTATGGCTCCTAGGTGTGATGGTAACACAAAGAATTAATAATTAGAGGAAAGTAAAAGGAGGAAATATGAGCATCTCTGAGAATGTAATGCTTGAAAATGGCACCTGCTCTTCCTGATTTTCTTGTCCTTTCTTGTCCTTTCTTGCTTACAGTGATAAGGAAATTTGCCTTGAGAGTATTTTTAAACCTTCTGCTTTTTTAGCAGTGAGACTTGGGCACGTTTTTTTATCACTTCTGTTTTTCATTTCAGCTAAATTACTTTTAGTGTGTCACCTTTTTAGCCTTAATCTACTGTATCTGTTTCTTTCCTCTTCTTCCAGATGATGTGCACAAATATGGGTATGTTCACCTTTTGATGCATGTAACCCCCTGCCTTTTGGGATGAGAATAAAAAGCAGTTAGCCTCCCTGAGTAGCAATACTGACTGTGATTAGTTTGATATGAATACCATCTAAGACTCTAGTGCTGCAGTATGAACAATGTGCTTGCAGCAGCCCCCTTTGATCACAAAGCTGGACTGGAGTCTAACTTTGCGAGCAGTTACATGCTGTTAACTATGGATTCTGTGTCAAGGCAAAACCCTCATCTCTCAAGCATTCTTGATATTAGCAGACCATTAACTGGGTTTTAAAGCAAACCAATTAAGTGCATCTTCCCCGTCCTGCTACAAACAGTGCCCTGAACCTGCAGTATAGCCCTGGGAGATGGTGAGAACCCCTACTCCCATGGAAACGAGGGGGAAAGGAGAGTGCTTGGAATATTGCATGATTTTAACATTGTTACCCTAGCCCTTTCTCTCTCCCATCCCTTCTTGTGTTTGATAAACTCATCTGCTATGTGTTGTGTACGTTAGCTTGGTGAGCTCTTTGGGACAGGGATTGTGTTTTACTACATGGCTGTAAAGTGCCTGTAGCAATGGGCCTTGATCCTGCCTCTTGGCAGTACTGTAATACAAATGATAACGTGCGACCAGGCCTAGCATTAGCTGAGCCAGCACCATTTCCAGAGGCAATGAACTTTGTCAGAGCCATGTCTGAGAGCATCATCCCAGCAAAGCACAACCCTAATAAAATTGACACAGCTTGCAAATTTCACAACCCAGTTGGAAATCAAGCTACCAAAATTTAAACACATCACACTCCCCATAGGGTGTAAAACTAGTAGTGTGGATGGTAGCAGAATCTCTTATCAAGCCTCCTTAATCTACTCTTGCTGTTCCTACCATGCCCATTCTTAGGAACTGTTGTAAAGTGGTGCTAGCCAAAGCCGTTTGCAATTCCCAACATGTTTTGTTGGTCCTGCAAAATCTAGAAATTATACTGTATATTCTTGAGCGCCATCTGTTGGTGCCTTATCTATTAACTATTTACAAGTAACACCCATCACACATCATGTCCAAGCACTTCTCAGATAAATTAGATGAGTCTTGCAGTGTCCCTAATGACTCCTTAGAGGGGTCATGACTGCTTCTTGATGTTAGGAAGTCATGTTTTGATTTCTGTTAGTAACATTTTCGTTTACTTTTGAGAGTGCCTATGATGCTGGAGTACTGTACATTTGTTGCTCTTTGTTCTCCAGCAGTTTATTCTCATTTACCTTTTGAACGTCATGCTGAGCACACACACAGACCTAGGGCTTTCTGATGTCTAACAGTCTTGCCTCAAAACAAATTTTTAATTGTGCATTTCACTTCTCTAGAACAGCAGACAATGAACCATTCAGTAGTTCATTTCACCTGGGAGAGGACAAAGAGTTTGCTTGGATGTTTGAGGTGTACTGTTGCCAGGAACAGTCTGTGACAGAGAAACGCCATGTGACATAATTATTTTCTCTTTTGCAATAATCTGATATTAACCCTCCTTTAAGGGAAAAAAGACAAGGAGTCCCCCCAAAGAACAAAGTAATAATTCTGAAATGAAATGGAATTGGCATGAGATTCATAGATGCTAGAATTATTATCTCCATAAACATCAAAGGCATTTATCATGCTGTGGTTTATGCTTCTATAATGAACATCAAAGGAATTACCAGGGAACTGCTACATACTGGAAAAGGCTGCCTGAGGCATTACAATGGAGTGGTTTTATCATCAGTAATTTCAATTAGCTAAGATGTTACTCTTCTAAAGTTCTCCTGTATGTTTTAGACACCCATGGGCACATCTCAAAAGATGTTTTGAAAGCCCTGTGGTTTAGTGAACTTTTCTGATGTGCCTTAGAGAATCAAAATACAGCTGTTTGGAAAATTTCAACCAAAGAAAAAAAAAACTAAATTTTGATGAAAAATGTAAATATACACACATAATATTCCTTGGTCAACCAGTTCTAATTCATGTTGTGGGCGAGCTAGTCCCAGCCCATCTTCCATCCTGTGAGTGGGGTCTCACTGCAGACATGTGCTCCAGGAATAGCAGGAATAGGAGCCTTTTCATAGAAAACATCAGAATGAGACATGGCGTTGAATTATATGTAAGGTTTATTAATGGCCTTGCTAGGCGCACAAATGTTACTCAAACCAGGAAATGTTAACTGTTGGCACAGAGCACTTGGAGGAACTTTCAAACTGTTTTGGTGGGTCATCCTTAAAGATGGTTATAATTGCCAAATTTCTTGGTGTTGAACTGCTAAGTATTTTTATTAAAAAAAAACTAGTTATTTAGAATTCTCTGTCTCCAGATCACAGCAGTTTTAAATTCAGCCATGTTGTCCATGAAAGTCAGTTAGTGGTGACCTTTTTAGTGTAGGAGAAAAATAATAGAAAAAAAATAGAAGAACATATGCTAGGACAGTCTGCATGAGTAGGTGCTTGAACATCTTATCCTCAAGGTACATAATGTTTTTCCTATTCCTGATTTGTATTTAATTCTTTGTTGTTATCTTTGTTTAATGATTTCAGATATCTGAGAAATATGGGCTTCCAGTGGAAAAGATAGCAAAACTTTACAAAAAAAGCAAAAAGGGGTAAGAGAAAGTAAAATATTAATGAATTGTTATGATGTTATGTTACGGTAGTGCTCAGAGCCTACAGCTAAGCTCATGATCTCATAGACTCTAAGGTCAGAAGGGACCAATATGATTATCTAGTCTGACCTCCCGCACACTGCAGGCCACAAAACCTCACCCACCCACTCCTACAATGAAACTCAGATCCACAGCTGAGCTATTGAAGTCCTTAAATCATGATTTAAAGACTTTAATACAGAGAATCAACCAGCAAGTGAGCCATGCCCAATGCTACAGAGGAAGGCAAAAAACCCCCAGTGCCCAAGCCAATCTGCCCTGGGGGAAAATTCCTTCCCGACCCCAAATATGGTGATCAGTTAAACCCTGAGCATATGGGCAAGTCCACAACAGCCAGTCAAGAAGAACTTCTTTGTAATAACTCAGAACCCACTCGATCCAATGCCCCTTCCCTGGTCACTATCATACCCATCACCAGTAGTAAAAGACAGACAATGGCCAAGCTACACTGTCCATCGTATCATTCCCTCCATAAACTTATTAAGCTCTGTTCTGAAGGCACCTAAGGTTTTCACCCCCACCACTTCCCATAAATGTGGCAAAGGCCGAGGATATGGAAAATGTCGATCTCTAGTTTGTGTCTGCAGCATGTAGTTTCAGTAATTGTAGGCCAAATGGGGTACAGCTGTATATCAAGCCCATAGTGGAGTGAGAGCTGAGTCCTGCATGGATCATATATGTAATATTTGTGATATATTGGTCTATATGGTTTCCCAGCTTTTAATTGGTGGGTGCGTTCAGAATGACTTGGCAGGATGTAGTGTTTTCCTGAAAAAGTCTATGGCCCCATTGCTGAATATACTGCATGTTGACATGAGGTACACTAATTGCATTATGTAACTAATGTATTTTGCGTGTCTCCAACCCAGCAATGTAGACCAGGCCTTAGGCAAGGAGGTGGTAGCTGTGGGAAAGGGCGGAGCAATGTGTCCTCTTAGAATGCTGTGTACATTTAGACATTTTATAATGATTCAAATATTGTGCCAATAAATTAAAAACAACCAACCTTCCACACTCTTGCCATCAAACCTCAATGCCCTGACTTCCAATCTTTACTTTTAAATAACTACAACATTCTAGCAATGTCATTTAAAATTAATTGGTGCCTATTTACAGCCTTAATTCTACCTGAATAAAGTTTGGTCTGGGAATTTCTGTGCTTTTTAAAACACAAACTGAAATATCTTTATTTCAGCTTCTTCTAACCCCATTTTCATATGCTACATTTCTTAGAAGAAGCTATTTTTATAGAAAAGAATGAGGAAAATGTGTTATATTCTCACATACAAGCTGGCCTTTATGACAGCCCACCATGTGTGGTGTAGCTCAGGCTTTACACCCAGCTATAAACCATTTTCAAGATATCATTGACTCACATAAGTCTCATTAAAGCTGTATGATGCAGAAGTTTTGGCTGTGCCTCCACTTCTAGGCAGTTTGTAAATTCCACAGATGTCCTGCTCCTGGAAGTTTCCTTTGGTCCTGCAGAGCTTATAAGCACACGGCAATCTCCCACTCAGGCTGCTTTCTGTAGTCCGGAGGTTAAAAGGAAGGAAAATAAAGCAAACAAACTAAATCCATTCTCCCATCCTCATTGAGCTTTCACAGTGCAAGGCAGGGAGAAGGGAGGAATATTGTGTTCTCTTCAGGAAGTGGAGATTCCCCGCACCCCCCACCCCCCATGAGGGGTGAGGGCAGGGCCATCTCAGAGATCTCTTTGCGTCCCTTGTACCCTCCAGACCAGTCACTCCCAACCTTTTTGGCTCGAGGGCCACAAATATAATTTTTGAAACCCTGAAGGGCCACCAGTCTGTTCAGTTAAATTAAATTAAAATTAAATTAATTAAAGTAAAATTAAATTTTAATTTAAAATAAAGTAATTAATTAACGTGATTAAATTAAAATCAAATCTAGATTTATAATTAAAATTATTTTAAAATATTTATGGCATTTTAAACTGACAGACTTTAATCAACATTAAATAGCAGATATTATGGAACGTTAGAAGGCTGGAAATTTGGGAATGCTTTAAAAAATAAGGTTTGGCTTTCTAGCAGCAGCCCAGCTTCCAGTCACATGCTGGGACTGGGTGGGAGGCAGGTGGACGCAGCGTACTTCCTAGCCAGTGGCAGGGGAATGTGGGCCACTTGAAAAAGCTCTGCGGGCCACTGGTTAGGAATTCCTGCTCCAGCCCATGTCAGTTTGGGGTAAATCAGAATGAGGAAGTGAGTACATTTAATGAGGCATCATTGCTTTGGGCAAGTTTGCAGAATCTTCTCTTTCATTGGTTATGTATGCAAGAATACTGATGTCTGCATTTGTCACCAGTATCTTGGTAAACATGGATGATAACATCATTGAGCACTACTCCAACGAGGACACGTTCATCCTGAGCATGGAGAACACAGTGGAAGGCTTCAAGATCATGCTGACTGAGATCTAATCCAGCGCAGGGCCCTTTCCTGAGGACCCAGAGCATTTCATCCCTGCTGCGAAGAAGAAAATTTCCACGGAACCTTGCAGACTTGTCATCACTGATCAGAGAAGCTGTTACAAAAATGCTTCAAAGTATCGTTCACTCTGTTATTCACCACTAAAAACAAATCCAAGGAACAGTGACTTGAGTTTGTCAAGCGTGAGGCCACATATGTTAACTTGGTCCCTTATTTATTGTTCTTCCTTCTTCAATGTACAAGGGATTATCAGACCCAATGCTAATGTGAAATAGCAATTTTTTAACCCAGAGATTAAAACAGCACAAGTGCCTCCTGAATTAGGAAAAGGCATTGTATTGGTCCAACCTGGACACTCTAGTTGAAATCGCTTTAACATTAGCTCCCTCCACGATCAATTGCCAAAAATTCTGATGCTAGTGATTTGTGCAGTGCTAAAGATGGGGAACATGGCCAACTGAATTCACCTGCTCAAAATGTTGCTTATTGCTCTATAGTGCATAGACTTTGCCAAATACCTCCAGTAGTTCTCTGCAGATAGCAATGAGGACATGTAAGTAAGGCATCCAGCTATATTTTAATTTGTAAGTAAATTGGAAAAAAAATACCATTTTAACCTTGTACATAATGTTTATAATATGCAATAATATATTTTAACCTACTGTACATGGGCATGTTTACTGCCACTATGGTTTTTGTGTTTCGATTAGGGTGAACCAACTCTTTCTTCTCCTCAAGGCATAGATTTCTGTAAGCTGCTGAGGGGTGAGGCTGTGCTGGAAAGCTGATATTCACAGCTGATTCCTGGGTTGGTCCGGTATTTATACTGGATTTTTTTTTTGCATCATGTCAAATTCCTCCCTTGACTTCAAAGGGCTAAGTTTGCGGATGAATTTGGCCCATAGCCTCTAATGCTTCAATGCACCACAATTATTTGGTGGTTCTATGAGTGTGCCTCTCTTTTTTTCTGCACAATCCTTTCCTTTTGGTCTCAGTGCTCCTCCATTTCAGTCATGTTATTGCAATGGCCATCTACAGAAGTTTTTCCCAAGTTAAAGGGGCCTGATGCTATGTAGTTTTGCACCTCATGTTGTCATTTACATTTTTGCAAAAGTGAGTACAAAATGCTGCCATTCTGATTTGGTGGGTTGTTCCTTTTTTTTTAAACTACTTGCTTTGTACAGATGTAGGCACCCAGCTCTGCAGATACTTGTACACATGCTTAACTTTATGAGTGTGTGCAGTGTCACTGAAATCCATACTTCACAATAGTATCACGTGTATATACATTTGCAGGGTTGGAACCCAGACAAAGTTCAGCCAGAATCTGCTTCTTGCTAAATTTCTGTCTGCACAGTACATCTTTTATTTCTTTCGCTTTCTCCTCCCCATCTGTAGTTCTCTCCTCATTAACTAGTGTTGAATGATGCGTCATGGTCTTTTCATACTGTGCACAGTCTTTCATGGCTGCTTTTCATACCTCCCAATGACTACGTATCAGAGAGGACACACTGAAGGAATGGGAATCTTGTGGTATTTGAATCTGACTTTTGTTTGGAGCACAAATCTACACTCAGTTGGGCCAGATCTTTGTTTCTATGGCTCTTCACAAAAACAAGTGAATTCTGACAGGTTGAATTCAGGCTTGGGTTTGATGCACAATTTGTTTTTGTATTTTTCTTTTGTGAATGGAAGAAATAAGCCATGTTGTTTGGAACTCTAAGGGTATGTCTACACTTGCAAGGTAGTACCAGTTAAGGAGGCTTAATCTGAACTAATTTAGTGCCTGTCTGCACTAGGCTTTCATTAGTTCAAATTAAGGAATTCCTTAATTCAACTAATGAAAGCTTGCTTTGAGTTAGTAAGACCTGGCGGTTAGTTCAAACTAAGCCCTTAGTTTGATCCTTAGTTCGAACTAAGGGTGGTGTAGACTAGGATTAACCCTTAGTTCAAACTTAATAAATTTGAATTAAGGGCAGTGAGTTCGAGTTAGCAAAGTGGACTGATTTGATTTAATGTTAAGTCGAATTAGTCTACTTTGTTAATTTGAACTAATAAGTTCAAGTTTAGTTGGAACTAACCTCAAACTCATTAGTTCGAATTAACAAATTTGAACTAACTTTTCCTAGTGTAGACATAGCTAAGGTATCTCAACAGGGTCTTTCAGTCAGTCACAAGGGCCAAGTAGGGTTACTCATGTGCTTACATACAGGTAACCCTGTGGGTAAATGTAAACAAGCATAGGAGCCCTTTGATATTGTTTGAACTCTTTTATCTATTTTAATAATCTCTGGTTTTTGAAACTGAACAGCTTAGCAATGTGCATCATTGGCAGATGTAGATGGGGACTCTGGATTCACCACACAGTTGTCAGAAAGAAAGAACAGCAAAATTTTCACATGTGATAGCATATGGCTTAGGGGACTCCAGTGGTGGCATCACAAGAACCTCAAGCCTTTTAAAGACTACAGCTCAGTGCTGTGCTTTAGGAATTGCATCTGCTGTGGAAGGTGACACACAGGCCCCCTGAATACTCGCAATTAAAAGTTTGCTGGTTCACCTTTAAGGGTTGTTGGTCAAAAGGAGGGTTTCAAGTCACAGGAAGGCCCCATGTCAGTAACTAATTCTCTTAGATCAATGGGAGAAATCCCTGGTGCAGTCTAAATGGCCACTACCTCATTGGTTTAAAGGCTTCAACAATGTATTTATTTACATTCAGACTGGTTAAACCATGTGTATACTTACATTTCCTCAGACAGTATGATGGACATGTATCTTACATTTAAGTGAGTGAGATTTGGCTATGGTACAACAGAGGACAAACATATCTGTGTTATCTTTTTCTTTCTTTGGGCACCTTGTTTAAAAAGAGCAAAAACCTGTTCCTGCAAGAGCAAGATCCCGACTATCAATCAGTGCAATCTGAAAGGCAACTTGTTCATGGAGAGCTTTATGCGAAGGGCAGCTTACAGACATTACGTTAATGTCTAAAGACAGACAGACCTGCTGCCCCCACAAAAGAACAAAGTGATAATGCAGTGAGTAGTAATTCCTGACTTCTCATTGTTTCATTCTGTAAATTTGTTTGTATATCCGTCCATTGAATGCCTTATTCTGAAAGACAAAATAGGCAATTAATGCTGCTCCAGCATATTTCAGCTGCTTATAGTCTAAAGAAAATGCATAGACTCATAGCCACATTTCTGTTAGGGATAATGGGGAAGGGGCAGCTCCCACCCTCTCAGCAAGGTTAGCAGTAACTACAGTTTGGTATTTTTTTGGAGAATTTCTGCCATCGAAGGTCAAAGACTAACAAAAAATTGACATTTCTTCCATGTGCGTGTGTGTCCCTGCTCTCACTTCTCTTGCACAGTATGTTGATCAATGACCTATAGACGATATGCTTTTGGACACCTTTCCTGTTTAGTTTCCTCTATTTAAATATATGAATTGTTTAAAAGTTGCAGAATGAGTCAAATTGAGGGATTCAGTTCTGTCACTAACAACAAAACTGCACAGCAATTCTGAATGCACCGTATTGTATGGCACAGAACTAAAACCAAATACTCTTACTTAGACTTTTAAAGTGTAAAGTACATAAAATGTTTCTTCCCTACCCTACTTCTTTTACATTGTGATAAGATACAAACAAGTGTGTTTGTGCCAAATTTTGTGACAGCCCCCCCCCCCCCCCCCCGGTAAGCAAGGAAGCTTCTGTATAAACAGTGTGCATTTATATTAAGGTCCTAGCGCATGTAACTTAATAGTGTTGTAAATGGGAGAGGGGATTAATAAACTATAAATACAGGTATTTTATTTTTTTGTACATTTTTCAGAAGGAAAAAATAAATATTCATATGTAAGAGAGCCTAGTGTCTGAGACGTTCATTGGTGTATAATGCATTATTAGGTACTGGTTTGCCGTTTCCTAGTTCTGTTTCTAAGAAACTTCCTAAAAAATAGAAGGAGTAGTTATTACAAAGAAAACATGAAGGAATGATGAAAATACAAATTACTCAAGCTCTGAATTCACTACTCATGTTTCTGTAAGAAGGGATTGGAAGTCATAATAGCTGCCTTAATTCATGGGAAGCAAACCACAGTATTATACTATTATAAGTGCTGTCCCACATGGTTCATAAAACAAAGGGGTATGTGCATGTGGGAGGGCGGGGGGTGGTGGTGTTAGTCTGGGGCACTGCCCCAAGCTCTATATCAAATGGATGTCAGACACGCATTTTCAAAACTAATATCATTCACCAGCAAAAAGTGTGTCCTAGAGCTGCTAAGCAGGAGACTCCCAACTCCCTTTGTACCTCTCCATCCTCCTGGTCAGGTTGGAGATAGGACTTTAACAAAGGAAGGATTGGGCAGGCTTGGGTGCCAGGAGCTGCTGGAAAACGGGCTACTGGGAAGAATCGCAGGAACTGATGCAGAGCCATGAGTGGAACAGGCCAGGCCTGCCTGATGGTACAGCTGCCCGCAGGTCTGAATGGGACTGAAGTCAGAGCAGAAGGGCCGAGAATAAATACAAAACAATACAGCTGGGCTCCAGTAAGAGAAATGGTCCTGGTCTGGTATGCAAGCACCAAAGAGCGGCCTGCTGAGCACCGACTCATAGTTGGATGACCCCAGGGACCTTAAACATATGGGTGTCGTTTGCATCACCTTTTAAAGGCTGTGTATCTCCAACCGTTTTCTGCCAGTTCTAGTAGTCTACCTTTTCCCTTAGCCCTACAACTGAGTGAGACCAACCAGGGCTAGCATCTATACAGCTACGTGGCTGATGCACCTGCTGTACTTGCTTCACAACTGCAGTGCACTGACACGTTCATAGCTCTGTTGGGCTTGATGTAGGCCAGCACTGAGCCACTATAATAATTGCACTAGGCACAGTCCCTCTTTCAGTGTATGCAGTTTTTAAAAGGCTTTTCTGCTCCCTCTGCTTAGCCAGTGTTTTCCGTCACTAGCCTGAAAAATCCACGGCTGGGATGTTTTCATGTGGGGTTTGTAAATGAGTCCCTCCAGCTGCTGCATGGGCAGGTGGAGAAGGCTTGTACGTGGGGCACTAATTGGGAAACTGGGTCACTTCATTGCTCTGCCATACCCTCCCTGAGCTCAGGTAAGATCACCAAGGCAGTTAGGCAGGCATTGTGCTAACTTTAAGGTGCCTAGAAAACCAGTGACATGCACAAAGCCAGACTTGTGCACCAAGAGTCCATGTACGCTGCAAGAAGGTGGGGGGGGGTGGGCAGAAAGGGTATCACAAAAGCTAATACACTGAGTAAAAGAGCAATGTAAGTTAGCCAATGGGCAAGGCCAAAGCTGTGAGTGTGTCCTGAGCGTGGCATCTCCCTCAGCGTATTAGGCACCTAGGTCTGGGCTGGAAGCAGGTGCCTCTGCTAGTGCGTCTCAGCCAGGAACCTTGTCCTGGTGGTAGGTTTATGAGGCAGCAGAGGGGGACGGGCATCATACCTTTCAAGCCAGCGGTTAGGCACACATGCGCGCTGTAGACGACCACCTCATTCCATGCTGCTGCTAGCTGACAAGAAGGGTGCTGAACCGGGAGAGAGGAGGTCGCCTCCTTTTCAAGACATCGGACTCCCGTTGAAGCAGTTCCAGTTTGGCTAATTACGTAACGCCTTACTGGGCCAGGTTGCAAGTAAGCCTCCGCCCAGCGTTTGGTGGTGGCGATGGGGTCGGGGGGATTGCACACGTTTAGCAAGTGGGAAAGCCCTGAGCCAGCCCCCCCCCCCATCTTAATGATGGTTTAAGTGCTAAGCTAACGAGCAATAGTTTCAAAAGGGGTGCGTGCAGGAAGGGAGGGTTGCACAGCAGCGTCTCATGGGGGTCAGGGGCCAGTGCACACACCTGACAGTAGGCAGAGCTTTGCTTAAAGTGCCTCTCTCCATTAGGGTGGGAGGAAATTGGTGACTGCGCGGGGGGGGGTCTCCCAGCCCAGCAGAGTGCTTCTACCCCTCCAGCCCAAAAGTTGCGCAGGCCCTGCCCTGGGGGGGGGGGGGGGGGGGGTCCTGGTAGCCTGTCTCTGAGCCGGTGCACCACATCACACCGAGCACGCATGATGCCTCTGTCTTCCCCCAGGTCCTGCTGCGCATTTAGTTGCAGTTGTCTGGCTGCCTAGCATGGCACTGCAGTAGACAGATGGGTGCATGAGCCCCTTAGTAACACTAGGCCTTCATGCTTCAATGGTAAAAAAATGGGGAAAAGGCCGTCCTGTCAGCATAGTGGTGGTGGTGTGAGGCCAACTACATTAAGCTTGCGAGGTGCTCCGCTACGGGGATGGTAGCCTAAGCTAGGTGCCAGTTATAGGCACATTGCCCAAAGCCCTGCCCTCAATAACCACGCTGGCCATGACTTTAGTGCACTGTATGGCAGCTGCAAGTGGGTTATGGCACAGCTGACCATAGCGCCCAAAGAAGTTTGTTTTTGTTAAGGCTACACATGCCCTCCCATGTTACTGTGGGCCAAGACACTTGTGCCAGTCCTGTTCACGCCACCCCAGGTTGTGTTGCTCTGCTGCTGTGCTCCCGGGGGGGGGGGGGGGGGGGGGGGGGGGGGGGGGGGG
>ML681998.1:18037249-18154053 GCA_007922195.1 Podocnemis expansa
CCAGCTGCAATACAGTGCTGCCTTCAATTTTAGCAATAGGCAAAGTGCCCAACAGGTCCCATTCACACTGAGGCAAGGGCTTGCATCAGCTCGTGCTGGGCTGCCCTGCAGTGGTGGTGACCCCCCCCCCCAACTAAACCATCCCAATCATGGTTTTTCTCCAGCCAGCCCTTAAATAGCGCCAACGATGGCGATTTCACGACCATTGCTCTGTGTTCTGTCCTCCGTTACCACCGAGAACAGGCGAGCTCCATCTTCCTTAGAGCATCCCTTCAAGTAGTTGAGGGTTGCTATCAAATTGCCCCCCCCCCCCCCCAATCTTCTCTTCTGCGGACTAAATAAGCGTAATGCGTCCAGTCTTTCCTCATATGGCTTGTGCTCCAGCCCTTTAATCATTTTGGTTGCCCTCTGCGGGACTCGCGCTAGCATGTCCTTGGCCTTTTTGTAGTGGGGAGCCCAAAACTGAACACAGTATTCTAGATGTGGCCTCACCAGTGCAGGATAGAGGGGAATGATCCCATCCCTTGATCTGCTGGTAATACTTCTTTTGATGCAGCCCAGTATGCCATTGGCCTTTTTTGGCAGCAAGAGCACACTGCTGACTCATATCCAGCTTCCCATCCACCATGACCCCCCCAGGTCCTTTTCTACACTGCTGCTACTTAACTGAATGTTTCCCAGCCTGTAGCAGTGCATGGGGTGCCCCCCCCCCATGTGCAGGATTTTACACTTGTTCTTATTGCAACTCATAAGATTTCTATTGGCCCCCTGTTCCAATTTAGCTAGGTCGCCCTGAATTCAGGCCTTGCCCTCCAGCATGTCTACTGCCCGCCCCCAGCTTGGTGTCATCCGTGCACTTACTGAGAATGCAGTCTATTCCATCATCCAGATGATTGATGAAAATGTTAAACAGGACAGACCCCTGGGGCACACCACTCGTTACTGGTTGCCAGCTAGCCATGGAACCATTGATTCCTACGCGCTGAAACTGTTGAGCTAGTCAGTTTTCTATCCACCTTATAGTCGTTCCCCCCCCCCCAACTGTGCCGCCATGCACCCTCAGGCAGTGTGTGTCCCAGTGTTTGAACTCCTCTGATCCAGCTCCCAAGGTGACACCTGGGGGGGGGGGGGTGTCACTTGCCCACCCAACCTATGATGTGTTAACCCCCCACCCCAAGCCACATTCATATCTCGCTATTGCGTGAGTATAACACTGAATTTGGCCATTCCCCTGGCCAGGCAACCAACATGTGGTGCGTAGTGTGCCAGGCTCATTGTAAGGCTTGAAACAATTGTATTTGGTGTTAGGCACCCAATCAAGTGGGTGTTTAAAATAAAAAGGTAAGCTTCTGCAGTGAGTCCCTGTTTTTAGGCAAAACTCTTGCCTCTGCCTCCGCCAAGGGTGTGGTGTGTTTTTTTGTTGTTGTTTTGTTTTTTTGGTGGGGTGGGGGCCAGGCTCTAGCCTGTGAACGGAGCTGGCCTGCTGCAGTGGTGATGAGAGCCAGCAGAAAGTTTTTACCCCACCTTGGCTGGCTAGGGTTAACAGATGTCAGACAAAAGGCGAGCATTTCCTCCTTTTTTAAAACCTTCACATCATCACTTTAAAAATACATGATTTTTGTCTGACATTATACTTAGGGAGTAAAGTATGCTGGAATGCTCCAGACCATCCTATTTTTAGGAGGACGCGTTCCAGAGCCCCCAAAAACCAGAAGATTACATTAATACTGCATTTTTCTCCATGTGTCCTCCTTCCCTGTCCTTTCCAGGCTTTGGTATCTGGTACTCCTATGCCTGCCTGACTTTCTACAGCCAAAGTGACAGCACATCTTTTTTACAGGGCTGAAAACACCCTCAAACAGTTCAGGCCAGGAATAGAACAAAAATACAGTGAGAGGTTGTCTTTGTGACGTTGTCCGTTGTGACTGAAAGTGACATGCCCAGGGCTAGTTGCAGAAGGCCGATTGCTCCTAAAATTTCTTGTCCACTTTGTAAACATCAGCACTTTAGCTCATACAGCTCCACCACTGATCCAGTGATGCCTTATCCATAACAAACCTCAGCCACAGGCACGTCCCCCCCCCCCCAATTGGTAAGTTCCCTTTCACAGTCATGTAACCACTTTAATAGAAAGGTTATTGCTGCATTTCTGGTATCGTCTGTTAATTTCATAAGGGATAGCCGTGTTAGTCTAGTCCAGTAAAAAAACAACAAGGAGTTATGTGGCACTTTAAGACTCCTTGTTATCTTCTGTTAATCCATCGCTTTAGTTAGCAGAACCCACAACACAGCCAGCTGGGAAGGTAATGGGCTGAGCATATTAGGCTAAATGAATGACAATTGTAGAAGAGATTAACTGCTACTAAAGCGCCAGCTGCCCCCTTGCCTTGTCACATTTACAGCAGTGTGAAGGCATGCTGACCCAGACCCTGCCTCATTCGATGACATGCCTGTTCCAGGAAAAAAAACAAACAAACAAAAAAAAAACCCACAAGGAATCGTGTGGCACTTAAAGACTAACAGATTTATTTTTCACGTGAGCTTTCATGGGAGAAAATCCCACTTTGTCAGATGCTTGGAAGGTAAGTTCACGCATCTGACAAAGTGGGATTTTCTCCCACGAAAGCTCATGCAAAAAATAAATCTGTTAAGTCTTTAAGGGCAACATGACTCCTTTTATTTATTTATTTATTTTTTGCTGGACTAGACTAACACAGCTATCCCTTTGGAAATCTCTGTTCCACCTACTGCTCTTTGTCCAGGGGTGTCATCTACAGGAAACTGGCCCTTTGAATCTGACAGAGACAAATGGCTGCAACCGTAATTTGGCCATCTTTGGAATTGGTAGCTCTTTGCTGTGTCGTTTGCCTTTCCAGCTGACAAGCATTCACTATTCCTCATTTCCCACTCCCTTTTAAGTTCTGGAGATGGTATATGCTCACAAATAACACCTCGTGTTTTGTCTCATGTTTACAAAACCATGCTATACGTTTCCTTTAGCATAGGGCACAATAACATTGTATCCAAAATGTCTCAAACAGTGAATCTGCCATGCAAGGAATAATTTTAGTCCAAAAAATCAGTGCGACTTAGACATGCTCAGACTCCAACCTGGTCCTGTAGCCCAGGATAAATTTCATCCTAAATGCCTTAGCAGGAAATCCCAATGCTAATACAACCCCCTTCCCTATAGTACTTTTGTTTAATTTCCTTTATTAGTGTGAGCTCTATACTTTTCCCAACAGGAAATTTCCAATCCCATGCACAAAGCTGAGTCCAAATGTAGCAGCAAAGTGTTTAATCCTCTTTGGCAGATGCTTACTAAAGTACTGACCGCAAGAGCACAGGTTTTAACTCTGCATATGTAACAAAAGTGACATTGCTTCCCCTCCCGTGCAAAGAAAACTTTTCAGCCACTGAAGTCACATTGCCGTGACTAAGACCCAGCCTGAGGGCCACAGCTGAAATGGGCTAGGAGGAAGCTTGCAAAGATGCAGAGATAGGTGTAGTTTCCTATAAGCCCAGCTTCACTGTTCACCAAACAGGGAGGTGAAGTCAGTAATGTAAGAGAGACAGATTGTTTGAATTCAAAGTGATTAACATTTCATTTCCTGCAGAATGAAGCACACTGCAGAAGCACATATTGGTGGGGGAGGGGGAGTTTCTGTGGCAGGGGATTTTTTAAAAATGTTGATCGTAGGTCATCTTATATTTCTTCTAGGATGTGCGTTAGAAGCAGTGCAGTACTGGTTTGAACCTGTGCTAGTTCAAACTGTGAAAAGTGAAGACAGAGACAGTATTAGGAACAGAATTCAGGCCCTTGTCAAAAGTGAAGACAAATAGGAAAAGAATTCAATGTAAAGCTGGACACTGAGTGTTTTTCTCTCTAAGTTTTATAGATAAATCTCTATCATTTGTTCATCAGGAACCATACAATAGCACTTCCCAGAAAACTAGATGCAGCAGAATATTTATTAGTAGACAGGAACATTTCGGGGCTTCAATAGGGAAATTTGTTTGTGAACCTTGGTATACACCATACACCGATGTTCATAAAGATTGTTCAAAGTGATGCATTTACAAAAGAAAACCGTAAGTCAGAGTTCGGTGCAATCAGTAATTCCAGTATGAAAAAGCACCATGTCACAAAACAGTTTACAATACAAAATTCTTCAAAAGCTAACATTTGAAAACAATATTTGTTCAACAATAACAATATAATAAAAAAATCTTAATTCCCTTCAAATAATACTGTTCATATGTTTGGCACTGAAAAAGAAACTGTCACAGGTGTATCTTTTTTAACCACACAGTGCTGTTTCATGTGTGTTTGTACAAGGAAAACTATTTGCTAAATTTGTCATTTTGCCAGGTGCATTTTTGCACTGCTTTCTCAGAGAAAACATCTGTAAAATGCAGTGGCATGATGTGCAAAATACAGCCATTTACCTCTCAGAAAATTTGTTAAAAATAGAGATTGGCCCATGCCAAAATCTGGGATTAAAACACTTCCCAAACATTAAAGGAATGGAGACCTAAACATCATAATTGGTCCCATCTTGGTAATGGGCTGTACCTAAATCCTAGGTTGATCCAAACCCCCTGATTAGGATTCAGACCCAGCAATTAGCAGTTTGGGCTCATTCTTGTTTAAATTACACAGTTTTAAGTCAGTTACCCCCATCAGCATACAAAAGGACTATGCTAGACTAAGCTAAAGTTGTGACCGACCCATCAATTTTGTTTTGATATAGTCAATAAAATGACGGGAAAGTGATAGCAAAAGTTGACTGACTGACCAGCCTGTCCTATGGGCAGTAAAAAGGCCTGACTGATCTAGTCATGGCATCATGCCTGAAAAGATGAGACAGCTGAACAGCCCTCCCTGCCATTTCATCCCATGGGGGCGACTAGAAGTCTATGGGGGAGACTTCTTTGTCTTGTCCTCAAGCGGACCTGGACACTGGCATGTAGCATTGGGAGCAGCAAAGAGTGTGTGATCAAAAAAGCTTAAAGCTAAGAGATAAATACACAAAAATCAATTTTTCAGAAAGAGTTTGTGTGAGTTTTAAGCTAATCCTTATTAAAAATAAGGATGCAGATTTGTACACTATGTAAACTAATTGATTATTATAATGACTGTCTGTAGCTGTACAAAGGAACGGTTGAGTCTCGGGAACAGGAACATGCATTTCTTAGTGCTGTTTCTGTGAACAATAATAAAAGAAATCAGTTTAAATAGTTTTTATGTCATACGACAAAGATGCAGCTTCTAAAAACACATTACCACACATTAGTACAGTCTTTAAAAAAATGCAAACTAATGCTGCTAAAACTGCATGGCCTATATACAGAAGAAAGTGTCTGACAGATTGGAAAGGATAGTCAATAAAGAAATAATCATTTTCTGAGTAAGTTGCATAATACACGTACATTAGCAGAATGCACTACAAAAAAAAATATTTTTTTTTTTTACACTAAAAATTCCAGAAATGTCCTATAAAACAGCAAACAGCTATCATGCTTAGAAACAGAGTCTATCTACACTAGCACCTGTCAAGGTCCTTCTCATTTTTAATTTAATTGGCTGCTTTCAGGTTTCATTTCAGAGGTTCAGTTTAATCAGTGACCCTGGGCATTTCTAACATGTAGGTATGAGTAATATTTGGGGCCCATATCCCGCAGTTTTGTCACAGGCAAAGATTCCACTAACTTCATGTTCGTTGTGTTTTGCCCATGTAAAGTATCACCATATGACTGAATGAGTTTGCAGCAGAAACAGACAAAATGTGACCCTCAGCATTCTGATGTGAATATACACAGAAGACCAATGATTTCAGACAGTTGTGAGTAAAATAAAATGAAACATAAAACCATTCCATATAGAACTGGTTTAATTAACATTTGCCCTTCTTCTGATATTTCACATTTCTTCCTTGGGTTACACAGAATAGTTTATAAAGGGGTATATAAATTTTCCAACTTAAGAGACTGAAAATGCAAGTGCTCAACTTGTGGAAAGCCCACACCTTAATTTGGAGGTATGTGTGTAGAGTTCATACATAACTGTGCCCTAATATCAAAATGTAGATCTATATGGCTGTACCTGGTAATGTTATTAAACTGATCAGCCTCAAGTGTTTGTGCTAAGGTACGATACTGACCACCTGTTTAAAGTTAAATAGGATTGATTTGCAGAAACGAAAAGTGGAAAATCCAGAGAGAGACTGGAGTGGGTGAAAGAGGAAATTAGCAAGTGCTGATGCAAGAAACAAGTGAAACAAGTCACAAGTGCAACCCTGTGCAGCAAATATTGTGCAAATAAAGCACAGTGCCTAGATCAATTAAAAACTCCATTTTCCCTGCACACTTTTGTTTCTCAGACAAAGCTACCATTAGGATCAACGGAAGTTCTGCTGGAATAAAACTTAAAAATAAGAACAGCAGGACTGGCTCTAGTAAAGTGGTTTTCACTGCATTTCAAACTAGCTATGACCATAATAAACTGAAATGTCAATACGTTAATTAAAATAAAAAAGAACAGTCTTCTTAAGCATTAAAATGGTGCACAAGCTGCAAAATATTTCATTAGCATCTTTAGATCTTTATCAGCTTGAACCTGTTTTCTTTCAAGCATTTTACTAAAAAGGGTCTAGCTGCAGTTGAAATGCTACCAGTTTAACTGCAGAGAGTAAAAAATGATTGTGTAGGGCTCCACTAATTGGCACACAGTGGATATCCACTTTGTAGGGCAAATGCAGTTTAGCTTTAAAGAGGATTTTCTCCGCCAGCTTGGCTAATCACCCTCATCCACCCCTCCAGTGCTCAAGTGGCCAGCAATCCAACAAAGTGACCGTGGCACAGCTCTTGAGGCATATGGGCTGAGAATTCCCTCGGGTGCTAAACACTGACCAAACTCTGGTCTTGTTGAAATCATTAGTAAAACTCCATTAACTTCAACAGGAGCAGAGGCAAGCCTGTGCTGAGTACTTCTGAAAATGCTATCACCACTCTTCACTTCATTATATTTTTTTTTTTTGGGGGGGGGAGCAAAGATTATGTCTTTAATATGCAGCCTGGAGTTTGTGTCATGGTAGTATGATCATGAAATCCTTACTGAAGGCTCAGTCATGATCCAAGGTCTCTTGCACTAATAATCCCTTATTTGGGATGCCAATGGGGGTGGGCAGAGGAAGAGACATTAACAAACACAATCAAAAGACAGGCAACACTACCTCAGAATACTGAAATAACTAACTGAATTGAAAATTCTCCGGCATAAAGCTTTGTTGAAAGACACAGAATTCTCACTTCTTGTACATTGAAGGACCCAGAAAAGTCAGTCTGTACCTGAGACGATGAAATTCATTCGAGGGCAAATGCTAGCGCTTAACTGGGACTGAAGGGATGCACATGTTCCACATGCTTTCATCCCAGGAGTCAAAGAGGCAGCTGTGTTAGTCTGGTTCAGTAAAACAAACAAGGAGCAGAGGCCTAACGACAGTGGGGTAAGTGGGGCTTTGCTCCAGGTGCCAGCTATTGTAAGGGGAGCTTTCTGATGGGAACACACCCCAGGCACCAGATTCTTTAGTTACGGCTCTGACAAGGAGTCCTGTGGCACGTAAAGACTATTAAATATATTTATGGCATGAGCTTTCATCTGACAAAGTGGGATTTTCTCCCACGAAAGCTCATGCCATAAACATATTTGTTAGTCTTTAAGTGCCACAGGACTCCTTGTTTGTTTGTTTTACTCATCCCAGGAGTGAATATCATCTGCTGTGAATTCGAATCTTGATTTCTGAACAAAGGCAAAATTAATATCAGTTCATTTTTCTGATCTTTTCATATTGTTCACTCTGTATAAGAGCTCTCATTTGGCTTGTTCATTGTGCATTATTAAACATTTTAAAAGTGATTTCATAATCTTTTTTACAGTACCATTAAGTAATGCTATGTTCTGGGATAGGGCTATAGAATTTAACGTGTGCATTCCCAAAGCAATGCATCAAATCTTTATGGATATCACTTTGCTTCATAGACTATCATAATTAGGGGTGAGCAGAAAAGGATCTTATACCTCTAAAATGTGGTAACAGCCTCGGCTCCAAAACCACTTCCATCTCAATCTCTTAGATACCCAACATCAACCAAAATCATACTGAAAGAAGGGTTACTAAGTGAGATAATCATATGTAGTGTAGTCAAATACAGTCTCATAGGGTGGGATGATGGAAAGACATAGATCCATCTTTCAGAATGATTCAAATACATACAGAACATCTTTTGTAGCGTTCTTTTCTAGTGTGTGAATGTACAGTACTTCATGCTGATTTCAAGACTCTCTGCTTTTTTTCCTTTTAAATAGTTGTTCACTTACTTGAAGTGCAAAACTTTTTTTTTTTTTTTGTTTTTTGGTAAAACAGGGATCCATATCTATTCCCTCACCATAATTTTATATCAAATGCTCTCAACTGACAATTCAAGATTTTGTCAGTGTGCCAACTTGAAAATTAACCCAGGCCTTCAAGCATCAAGCTAGCTTCTATCAATCTTGTGTATCATGATGGGGAACAAAATTCTGCAGGTTAAACTATCCCCTCAGTTACACCTGTGAAATGCCATTATCTTCCAATTATGCCCCTAGCAACATCTGCTAACCTGGTTGGAGTACTAATTGGACCACAGCAAACAATTCTGTTGATGATGCACATGAAGACACAGAATCCACCTCCCTCTCCTGCAGGCATGGATTCTGAAGCAAAAAAGTATTAAAAACTTACTTATGTCACTGCAACCAGCAGCTCTGGCTCTGAAAACACATGGCATGCAGATCTGTTTATTTGGGAGGTATGATTGTTTACACAGCAATATCTAGGGCTGGAAGGATTTGATATAAATCTATATCTATTTTGAGTGATAAGGAAATCTTAGAAATAGGCTAAGTAAGAAAAATGCTTCTTGAGAATTTACAGAGTTTGATTTAAGGATATTTACTTTGACTCTTTTTGATGTGTTAAGAATTTCTGTTTTTTAACCTTTATAAAGCTTTAACTTTTTGATTGTCAACATATGCTGTCATTAAATAATAGTCTGATTCTACCCCTTCCCAATTTCCCACAACTATGAAAATGTAAATCGATAAATTTAAACAAAAATAGAAAGAGAGACCTTAAAAAAAGCACTGATCAGTCAAAATTGTAAAAAAAAATAAAATAAATAAAAAATAAAAAAATCAAATCTGTGAAGTCAGACTGTAGCTACTTGCAAAACCACACTCTGGGCCTGATTCTCCACTATTTTGCATGTTGGGTAGTCATTTACAGATGTACAAAGTGAATTGGGAACCATACCATTCTGAACTGTTACAGCTGGCTTACACAGGTGTAAATAAAAACACAGTATTCAAGGCAGGGCCTTTTGTCTCTAAAATACTTAGTAAACAACACACAAAATAAAAGATGTGCCAATGCACCATGGGAAAAATATTACTGAAGCAGAACTGCTTATCTCACTCTTCTCACAAGCACTTGCTGTGACCCTGTAGCTTTTAGGAAATATACTTGGTTCTTATGGTGACTGTGTGATTTCAAACTATTGTTCTACCTTTGTTTCTCTGCCTTTTAGAGCTGGTTGTCCAATCTTTGCAAAGCTTCTTATTCTTTTATAATTATATAGAGTTCTTAATATCTCTAAAAACCAATTTCCCACTCTAAAAAAATTTAATGTTTAAATGTCCAGTGAAATACAGAGCAAAGAAAGATGCAGGGTACTTTGTAAACAGTGGAGGAAATATTCCTTTCCACAGGTCTTGCATCTGTCACCTGACACTTCATCTTGTAGTCAAAGGACCAACCCACCATGTAGAAATGATGGTTCTGTAACATGATTCATTAGAAAAATGACTCTAGCCTCAAACCCACACTTCCATCAGTGTAGGTGTAGCTGTCTAGTGTTAGTTTTCTGAGCTGCAACAGAAAATATCTAGGAATGATGGCTGGCTGTTAGCCTTTGCTACTAGCATTTCCCTAACTCTGGGTGTGCTGCTTTGCTCATGTTCCTGTGCTTTTTTCTGAGTCTACAAAATAAACACAGTTTTTAATAAAGGGAGACAATTCAGAGCTTACAAAGTTAGCTTGAAGTGTAGCGATTTATCTCAGAGACTTTAAGGTCAGAACGGATCATTGTGATCAATGGGTTTACCTCACAGACTTTAAGGATCACTGCGATCATCTAGTTCTAGTCTCACCACCTACACATTGCAAGCCACAGAATCTCACCAAGTCCCACCTTAGCAAGTACAAATGTACTGAGAGAGGTCTGGGGGAACAATTGCATTCTTAGATCAACATAGCATCATTGTCTCCAGGTGCCCATCTTAAGGTGCACTTATACATCTTCCCAGAGCAATAACTACGGCGGGGCCAATGGGGCTTTGCCCTGGGCACGCCAGAGTGGCTCAATGGAGCCGCTCTATTAAATGGCTGTTTTTGTGGCCCTCTCCAAGTGTTGCTAATTGCAAGGGGCACATTCCGATTGGAACATGCCCTGGGTGGCAAAACAGAGTGTTATGGCTCTGCATCTTCCATTTAAAGCAGTTATATCTATATAGTTTGCAGTGGTTAAAAGAACAGTGACATTTAGGATATTTAAACAGGTGAGAGTAGAGAGTTCATCTATTGTAACGGAAAATATGGAAACACAACAATGATGGTGAGGAATGTTCAAAAGTCATAAGGTTAGTAGAAGGTGTACTATGACTTTACCTGAAGACCTCTGGGGACCCCGAGATCTTTTAGGTACTTGAGATTCTGGATACTGGAAAAAACTTGTGCTTCAGTTCCCCAAACCCAGAATGCTCAAAAGAGTCTGCCAGGGGCTGTGTTTCAAGTTTCCGAACTCTGAACTCAGAAAAATGAACACTGAATGGCTTTACAGCTTGACCTGTGGTGTTCTGGTATGTGGCAGGCTGCACAGATGACTGGTACTCCCATTCAAGGGTGTGACATCTGCAGAGCTCTCAGCCAAGAACGGTCACCATTTCTGCTCACTAGGAATTCCATGTAAATAAATAGAGTTCTAATTTAGGTACCTTTACAGGTGTTAGATCTACATGCTAAACACAAAACACTAAACCTATTTGGATACCAGATCTGTCAAGTTTCCCAACAAACATATTTACATCAAAAAATGTATCTACAATAAGCAGTATCAATTGGTCTGTGCTGCCTGCAGTTCTGTAGACTCACATGTTTTAATTAATTCCCTCAGAAATTGCTAAGGTGCTGGGACGTTTTGTTTTGGTCATTGTTTTAATGATAATCAGCAAGACAATGAAGAAATGCACACCAGTATTCTAAATTGTTTTGTTAACCAGTAACTTGCAGATACTCAATTAACAAAATTCAATTTTAGATTAAAGTAAACATTTCTAAAAGGTCCTCCTTGCTGAGTAAGAAAGGGATAGTTAATATTCTGAAACAAAATAAATTATCTAAGGTAGGCAGGTAAAGGAATAATCTTAATACATTCTGTAAATGTTTATACAGTAACTGTACCTCCAGTTATTTATGTCCTCTACAGCTGTGGGTCAAATTCCTAGTCTCTCAGTGGAAAGAATTACAAATCAACTGACCTGGGGTCCAATCACAGGTTGCATTTTTAAGCACATAAGTTGAAGCATTAATACACACATGGACTCTGTCAAAAAACAACCAAACAGCAAATTGAGGAACTAAATTCTGGACCAAAGGATTCTTATAATTTAAAAAAAAGAAAAAAAAAATGGAACGCAGCTGCTTAAAAAAAGGCAACAGTTTAATAGTTTCAGTCATATGCAACTGCTTTCACTGTATTAGAAACAAACTAATTTTTAAAGCTATCCACGTCGCATACTTTACTTCAACATTCATAAACGTCAGCTTTTCTGCTTTTGATCCACAAGCCTGCAACGGTATCTGGGATTGCAATTTTTCAAGCTGTTTTAGGATTTCTAAGAAAATGTATATTCCAATTTATTTTCCTATATAGTGGATATGATGAAGTGACCCACAGAGAGGTTGCTGATACAGCGGCACTGACCACATATGTTTGGTGAAGGAGCAAATCTTCAGTGTAGATCAGTACAGACCTCTTACTCCTAATATAGCAACTGACAACAATTAAGGATATAGTCAAATTTGTCCACATAAAAAATGACTCTCCAGGCAACAACAAGAGCATTGACCTTTGGACTCAGCCTGAGGTAATCTCTACAGATTTCTTTTAGGGCAGCAGTTCTTTAACTGGGGATTGTGACCCCCCTCCAAGGGGGTCAAAAAAGGTGGTGGTGGGGGGTTATGAGCTATCAGTCCCTGTGCATGCTGGTAAGACTGGCATGGTATCTGGGGGTCCTCACTTTTGTGAAGCAGGTCATCACAGCCTGAAATATTTTCAATGGGAGTCCCAGCAAAAACAAAAGCTTGAGAAGTCCTGTTCTAGGGCTAGGGCCTCTGAAGGATGTATTTCAGGCAAATCCAAAAATTTTCTTGAAGAGCACAAGTTCTTTAAAGCTTCTGTTTTGTGCACAGTAGCTCCAGTGTGGTGAGAAGAGAAAAAGATAGGGCCAGGAAACAGGCAAAAACCATTTCAGTCAACCAGAAAATTTCACTGTATGATATCCAGTGACTATGCTAAAAACTCAGAGTTATGTATTGAAAACTGCATCTGTGTATGTCTTGCTCACACAACTTTGTTTAGTCTTTTAATTCATCTAGCAGGAGAATAACATGAATGGCATTTCTGTAATCACTTCAGATTGACTCTGGAAAAGCCCTTTAGGTCATCTGAGACAAAGAAATGGGCCTGATGACCTTTTATTCAGAACTGCTTTGCTACTTACAGTAAATTTAATAGAACTGATTATGTTATCTATAATTAATTTTCATTGTGCACCATATGTTAAGCATGACAGAGCAAAATGCTACTGATAATTAAGTCAAGGAACTTTTTTCCTTTCTAAATAATCACATATATGTTCTCCCAGCTAGTGTTCAGTCAAAAGCATTTTACTATACTGCTTTCTCCTGATTGCTAATCAGCATTTAACTATTTTGCAGCAGCAAATATAACCTATTTTACTCAGTTAATTTTAAATTAAGGCTAGTTGGGGTTTAGTGTCTACAAGGTCACTTCACATAATATCAGCCTCACCTCTCGTGCGATTATACTACAGCAGTCTCACAAATTCCTGATATTGGGCAGTGACTGAGTGATATCTTACCTGCTGTATCACAAATAAGACTCAACAAACGACAGGTTATCTCAAACTCAGTCAGCGTAATACCTCCAGTTGCTAAGCTTTTTTGCTGAAGCCGTGTTTGCAAACTCCCTAAGAGATCACAAATGTACACACTGCTTTGAATATAGTGACCCTGACCAAATGAAAGAATTTTGCAGCAGCAAGTTTCAGAAATCCTTTTGTCTCCAAGTGAAAAGATAAACATTCAACAGTTCTCTCGTAGATCTAATTTTAAAAAACATTTTATATATATAAATATATCATTAAGTGTACCATTGCTTTGTTTCAGGAGAGTTCTTTCAACCCTACTAAAGCCAATGAAGTATGAATTCTACAATTCTATTTTTAAAACAGTTTGTGATTGTAGCTCTCCAGCCTTTGTTTAGAAGCAGACTAATGCAGAAACCGCATTATCTACGTGGAGAGTGAGAGAAAAGTCCAGCCTTGACAGGAAGAACCATAATAACGGGCTTGTCTCAGTGTCAACTGCCTAAGGGTGCACAACATTATTTCTTAGCTCAACTCCCAATCTTCTTCAGTAGAAACTGCTTTAATGCTAATTGCTTTAATGCTAATCTGAAAATCCCTCATTGAACACACATCTGCCTTAAATTTGTGTTCAAAACCCAGTTTGTAATATACACAACTGCATTTACTGATCCCAAATGACAACAAGAAGCATGTTCAATCACCTAGCATATACCTGGTAAAAACAGCTGAGCCTTTTCCCCACATCCTAAAAAATGTTCACAATATTGAAACAGCGTGGAATTGTAGGGGGATGGAAGTGAGCTAGCACTTGCTAATTTACTGTATTAACACTTACTCATCCCATCTTGTAACTTAACTTGTGCCAGTTGGATAAAAAAAAGAGACTGTATGTATCAAATACTGCACCTGTTGTAACACATTTTACTTCAGCCACTACTGTGCTTCAGCTTCTGTGGGTGAATTTTCAGCTATTAAAGTGACATTCTAAAATCTGGCAGTTATGGGCTGCTGCAGGTTTCTTCCTTCTTGGTACTTTTGAGAACAGGCAAGTTAAACAAAACAAAATCTTCTAAACAGTTAACACCACAATGCCCCTTTAAAACAGCATTCTGCCTGTGTTTGTGAAAATTGTTAAGAGCATTCAGCATTCTTATAATTAATCCACAACAAAAGAAGCTAAAAGATGCCACAAAAGAAGGCATAATTGGTCATACAGAGGCAACACCATCATGAATGTTGTTTGGCAAAAAAATAAAACAAAACAAAAAAGCAGATATACAATTTATCCAAAGAACTGTTTTAGAATTGCCCAGCACTGCTAGGATCGCACTGAAGGAGACGGACTATGGATGGATCACTCTTAGCCCCTCGGATGAACTCTTCCAGAGAGAGCTTCCCTAATAAACAAAAAGAAATAATAAATGTTTGTTTAGCATTATAAAATGCATCAAGCAATCACAGCACACATGCAAAGCTTTAAAGCTACAAATACATAAGGAAATTTACAAATTTTCACCACAGAGAAAGCCTGGTAAAATAGTTAGGCCTTACAGCCATCTGAAAGTAGTGAAATCTAGGCTCTGGTGGATCAAAATTTTTGGAAGGGCTTTTCAGATCTGAGAAAAATGCTTCCTCCATTTAAATGTGAGGACTGTTGGCACAAGTGCCTTGGCTGGTTGCAAGAGTCACAGAATCACAGGAGACAGGTGACCACAGACAGGTTCTGAACAATATGGGATTGCTCTGAGTACATGCAACTACCTTTTCCAAATGTACGTTTGAATGAAGGATTCATATCTGTCTATTCACTTGAGGTGTCTTATATGAAATTTTTTCTTTGACATGGAGAACTGGTCTGGATTCAATAAAGACAAATGCAAAGCACTTCACTTAGGAAGGAAAGAAACGATATGCACAACTACCAAATGGGGAATAGCTGGCTATGTGGTAGTACTACTGAAAAGGATCTGGGGGTTATAGTGGATCACAAATGGAATATGAGTTAACACTGTGATGTAACGGCTAAAAAGGCTGATGTTCTAGGGGTGCGTTAACAGGAATGTTGTAAGTCAGACATAGGATGATGCAATTGTTCCACTCTACTCAGCACTGGAATGCTGTGTCCAGTTCTGGGTGTTGCTCTTTAGGAAAAATGTGGATAAATAGAAGAAAGTCCAGAGAAGAAGGAAAAAATATGATAAAAGGTTCAGAAAACCTGACCTATGAGGAAAGGTTAAGAAAACTGGACCTGGGCATAATTATTTTTGACAAATGAAGACTGAGGAGGGACTCATCGGGTATGTCCACACCTAGTCTTTAAATCAAAATAATGCTGATTATTTCAATTTAAAAGAGTGTATGTCCACACTACGTTTCCATATTTCAAAATAAGGAAAGTCATTGCAATATAATAAAACCCAGTATTATATTGAAATGACAGTTAAATCAATATTGTTATTTTGAAATAACACAGTGTGGACATGTTATTTCTATTTAACTGTTATTTCAATTTAACACTTTTGCCCTTCTCCTTCCCAGGTTACCTTCCTCTTTCTATATATTGGGTGGGGAGATGGCCCTTCTTGCCTCTCCTAAATCAAACTAGCAAGTCCTGTCTATGGCCATGCTAGTTGGATTTGAGTTTCAAGTGGGGACGTGTTAAATTGATTTAACTTAAATTGATTCAATGAACTTTATAGTGATTTTATTAAATCAATTTAACTTAAATCAATTTAACTGCCTAAGTGCGGACACAGCCAATAAGTCTTCAAATGTGTTAAGGGCTGTTATAAAGACGACAGTATTGATTGTTCTCCTTGAAGGTAGGGGTGAATAGTAATGAGTTTAATCTGTATCAAGGGAGATTTAGGTTAGAGATTAGGAAAATTTTTCTAACAATAAACGTAGTTAAGTTCTGGAACAGGCTTCTAAGCAAGATTGGATGCAATTAAATGTTGCATTGGAGGTTTTTAAAAACAGGTTGGGCAAACTGCTGTCAAAGATAGTCTGGGTTTACTTTCTATTGTCATAACACAGGGGACTCAGCATGATGGCTGCCTGCCCTTCCCTACAACAGGTTTTCAACTCTCCCACAATCCCATTTGGGGTTGGGACCCCACAGATGCACACACTGTGAAATTTCAGATGAAAACATCTGAAACTGTGACATTAACCAATGTTCAAATCTTACAGCCATGAAAAGGACATTGAATTTGATAGGGCCCTAACAATAATAAAATATGGATTTGTCTCTCACCTTAATTTCCAGAGGCAATATGCCACAATCAGAAATGTAATTTACTGCTGAACTGACTTCAAACAAAGCATTACAATTTGGGTCATGTCAGAAAGTTTCAGCTGGACTGAAAGGCTATGTCCACACACAAGCAGTAAAACTGATTTAACTTAAAGCAATTTAACTGAATCGCTATAAAAACCATTAAATCGCTTTCAGTTAAATCGATTTAAAAGGTCCACACCAAAAAATACCCAAATCGAACTAGCATGTCCAGGGACTGGACTTGCTGGTTTGATCTGAGAGACAGGCATGCTGGGATATGAGGCAACCTGGTCCCCTGGGAGGACCATGTTGCCACCCATTCCCCTGCCTAGCTCTCCCACAGCCCGGCTAGCACAGCTCTAGCTGTCCAGGAGTTCCTTCCTCTGGCACCGGCAAGCATGCTGCAGCCAGGTTCGGGGAGGCTCTTCCCCCCACAACCCAGCTAGTGGTGGGAGCGTCAGGCATGCAGAGTCCGTTCCTCGCCGCCTGGCTAGTGCGGGGGGGCGGGGGAGCTGGGCGTGTGGGGATCTCTTCCACTGCCTGGCTGGAGCTGCTGGGGTGCCGGGCAGTGGGAATCCCTTCCCCACTCCTGTCCCCTCAATGGTCCTTTCCTCCTCCCTGTCCAGGGTGCTGAAGGAGGTCTTCCTTCCAGGGTGCCATGCACCCTGGGAGGAAGAAGGTCAAAACAGGGTAAAGTCGAGACAACCGTTGTTTCGAAACAACACATCCAAATGGAGTTGTTTCGAAAGGACCGTTTTGATTCAACAGTTGTTTCAATTTCCTACTAGGTCTTACTGTTTCGTTCTAACTTTTGTTGTTTTGATATGGAGCTTGTCATATCAAAACAATGGAATGGCGTGTGGACCTAATATTTTTTGAAGTGAAACAACTAGCCATTTTTTCACTTTAAAACCTATGTGTGGACATACCCAAAGTGTCAAAAGGAAACATTTGTACATTTCTGAATCAAAACATCAAAACACTTCAATATTTTTGTTTTAAACTAAAGAAGTTCAACTTGTACAGATTTGGGATGAAAAGATATGTTGGAATTCTCTGTGGGACAAACATTCTGAATTTTGCTCAGCTTTAATTTGCTCTTCTACAGAGGACATTGCTGGCACTGCTTTGCAAACCAGATGCTCTGCCATGGCAGCATCTGAATAATTCCCATTGCAGCTACAGAAAATTTCTTGTTTCCTGCCACCAGAGAGCAGGCACCCAGGATACCATTTGCTGAATGACTTGCCGTGTATCTTTGACATTCTGGTTCTATGTTGGCATTGGGTTTTTTCCTTGTCTTGCCTAGAAAAGCCCCAATCCTGCAAAGGTTTAGGCATGTACTTAATGGAAGACCATGTGATTACTCTTGGTCTATACAGATTAACAATACATACAATATGTCTTTGCTAGACTGGGCATGCAGCATGCAAGTTCTTTGGGCAGACCCTATCGTCTGCTGTATGTTTGCACAGTGCCTAGCACAGTGAGTCCCTGATCCTTACTGCAGCCTTTAAATGAGACTACAATGGTAATAAATCATAATAAGTAATGACAACCAAAACTTATCTTCACAATAGGCAGTATTAACACTTCTACCAAAATAATGAGGTTCCTAACATACTTGATCAAAGCTCCCAATCCAACATTCTTCCAGACCCAGTTATCCCACTAACCAGGGAATTTTAAAGAAAACTATAGGAAATAGTTCCTATCAAACTTCCTTAGGTTACTCTGAATACTCCAGCCCTGATCAACCAGGCACTTCTGGATTCTAAATCCATCTCTCACTCCAGAAGTCTGCACAATAATGAGCACCAGTACAGAATCCAACAGTCTCCCATTAGGAAAGCAATGAGAATATTTGCTTTAACTTACTGACTTTATAAGGTTTTGTGGGAATTCATAGTCACTTTATAAAGTGCTATGAAGATGATGAAATCTATGCTAAGTCCTATGCAGTAGTTTAAAAGAACCATTTCAGCATAGATGTCAAAAGCTAACAGTTTTTTTAAAACCTAAAATCCAACTCAGATCAAAATGCACATTACACCTCTCTTCATGTGTGTAAGATTTCCCTTTTGTAAGCATCTCTGCAAATTAATTGAAAGAAAAATCACAACCTTGGTTTTTAAGCAACAGTTCTCCAACATCAAGTCCACTCAAAAAGTCTGACCAATTTTAGAACTGTTTTATTTCAGTTTAACAACGTTACTTTTCTGTAGCTATGGTACACTCTGAATTTTCTTTCTTTAACACAAAATCAAACCATGAAGTTCTAAATATAAAACAAGCTGTTCACAGAGCTGCTTGATTAGCTGTATAATTAGCAGAGAATTAAATCTTTTCTTTGGCTCCCTGCAAGATGGATGTTGCAGGACTTCCTGAAAACTGTAGATGTCTGATAAGTAAGCACCATACTGAAGTAAACATTAATATTATGTTTATAATAAGCCAATAACATGAATTAAATAGAAAAGACTTTAGAAGCGACACTTATAGAAGTGCTGTTCATTTTTTTTTTTTTTTTTACTTCCCTGGCTTTGTAATGATTTTTTTAACTTCACCCACTAACCTTTTAACACAACATTGCATAAGATTATTTTAGCACAAATGGACAGAACAGAGCAATGTGATAGATACGCTCAAGTGATATCATAACATGATTCTTTGCTTTCCTTCACCTTGCACAATTATTTACACCAGTGGAAAGTGGTGTAAAATGTTACTCCTGAGGTGGTAGTGATTCACACTTACTTTGTGCTTGTGTAAATGACTGCATGTTGCTGTATGGCTGTAGAGACTCAGGTCTCTGAACCCCATTCCCTATTCTAGATTGAGTATCTGTGATAGCAAGCACAAGAATGGATTGATTTGTATTGATGTGCACCACGTCTTCGAGTTTAGAATCTGAACTATAATTTATTTCATTAGGGACAGATATAACGTGAGTGAGACAGAGGGATGAAGAGAGAGTGGTGCACTATGAGAATGAATTATTGATGATTACATCGTATACAGTCCTGGTTCACATCTACCCCAGAGCCAACCAAGAACAGACGTTTATAAAAGTCTTAGATGAAATAAGTTGGCCTAAATCCTCATAACAAAACCCACTGCATACTTGGTATCATTCCCAAGGTTTCTCAGAGAAGATGCTCAGAATTTGCCCTAGTCCATTAGAAAACATCCCTCCAAGTTAGCCAGGGGAATGAGAAGACTGCTCAGCTGGACTTTGCTATGTGGGGCAGGCCCTCTGTTCCTTATCCTTCACAGACTTTGATAAATAATCTGTGTTTAACCAGTTTTGGAATGAGGTTTGGAACACATTACTTTGAAAATGAAATGCCTGCCTGCACTGGCTGTACAAGACAGATGTATGGTACTCACAATTACAGATCCATATATGCACTTATGGCTACAGACTAAAAGGAGTTTGGGGACTGGTGCCCTTTGTACCAGATAATGAGGCTATTTTGCAATGCTGGTGTTCCAGCCTAATGTCAAAGCTTTAAGGCTTTTTCTAAACTACTGCAGCTGCTAGAGGACCAAAAAGGCAAATAGAGCTACTAGCTACCAAAGACACACACTGTGTCTAAGACATGTTCCTTTTTTCTGGGGCATAACCCACCAGTTGACAACAGGTACGGCTGGTGACATACAAGCATCAATGCTCATTCTAAGCCACTGTCAGATCACTGAATGCTGGGGCAAACTACCTCTAGCTACTACGTCCCAAATCTGCCAGAAGTGCAATACCAAGCAACAACCTCACATCCCTTGATCAGGGTCATTTACAGGCCCCAGAATCAAGGCCCTGGGGGCCTGGGGCTGCCCACTCTTGCAGCACCTCCTTCCCCCATCACAGTGGCACCCAGCCTGGGGGCAGAGAGGCCTAGCCTGACTGGTGCTGGGGTTGTTGGGGCTAGCGCTGCGTGGCCCGGCCAGCATTGTGGGGAGGCTTGTGGCCTGGCCAGTGCAAGGGATGCCCGCGAGGGGTGGAGGTGCTGGGAGGGGTGGAGGTAGGGCTTGCAGTCCAGCCAGCTGCCAGGGAGCCATCAGGCCAGAGTCTGCAGCGCTTCTGCCCCATTCCCAGGCTGCCTGTGGGCAGTGGAAGCGTGCCACGCAGCCTGGGATGGATTTTGGCAGAGCTTTTAGGTCAGGGATCAGGGCTGCTGTCTCTAAAGCCCTTGCCTTAATTCAGCCATGGTCATTTATGGATATCTTCACAAAGGTTCTACCCAATGATAAACTTGTTCAGGCGCTTCTCCAACATTTTAAGCACCACTGACATTCTTGAAACCACTGCTCAACTGTCGCTTCACCCTGCAAACATCTAAATTTTGCCTGGCAGGCACATACAACGCTGCAGCAGCCCTGACACTGCCCCAATACTCACACCAGAGTTCTAGTGAGATTCTCAAATTAAACATCTCTCCTCCACCAATCTCACCTATGTGGGACAAGATCCAGTTCTTACAGGACACCTACTACATTGACGGTCTTGTAAAAGATAGCTGGGGTGAGGAATTTTTCATCTGTGTCCAGGATACCCAATAGCCCAGGGCATTCACCTAGTACATGGGAAACCCTCTGCCTGACTCGAAATCACAGCACCCACACGCTCCTGAGTGCGCCTTATCCAATAGACTATTGGAACTTGGGAAGCGTACGCGCTCTCTCCTGTTGTATGAATAATTAAACATTGATTGGGTTAGAGCAGGGGTGTCCAACCTTTTTGGGTGAGGGGGCACATTGCAATTCTTTTCTCAGTCAGGGGGCCGGTAAGAAAGATTTTGATAGATAAGACATACAAATTAATCTTTATTAATAAACTGTAATAAAATAATGATTAGTGTGATATTTGGCATTGTTTTTACTTGCACAAATTGTCAATGTCTGCCTGCACACCTGATGTGGCAATATGGAGTATTCCAGATAGCCTTGGCCAGCTCCATCTCCTGGGCTCTTGTGGCAGCACTTGGCAGGCCGGATAAAAGCCCTTGGTGGGCTGGATTCTGGCCCTCAGCCCTCATGTTGGACAAGCCTGGGTTAGAGGGAAAGTCAGTGAGTGACTGACTTTCGCCCAGTGGCTAGGGTGCTCACCTGCACATGGGAGTGTCAGTTTCAAGTTCCCAAATTTATTATTTATACAAAGTGGAATACGGAGAAACAGAGCGAGACCCACCCCAGAATATTCCACAGGCTGCAGGTTAGGGCCTTCTCACGCAGACCTGAAACCATGCCCCTTTCCCAAAGAATCTGTGTCTCCCACATCCCAGGTGGGTGACCTGGCTGCACCTGAAGGGGTTTCTAGCTCTGTGTTTTCACAAGAAAGGGGTAACTTGGGTTAGGCACTTGAGTTAGGCTTTTATAGCCAAAAATCCCAAGCAGAGATAGGCATCTACCTTTAACTCTTCTGTCAGGTTCCCAGAGGCCCCAAGCACAGCCCCTTCCACTGTGTTTCACATCAGGGTAGTTCAGGCAGCCTCTCACTCAGCTTGTTGACTTCAGAGGATCCCTCTCTTATGTGCCTAACTTTCCCCATGTGCTGTATGGGAAGCCTGGGTAGCTAACTTGTGGCTGAGGATTTCACTAGTCAGCCTAGGTGTTAGGCTCTGCAATGTCTAAGTCCCTTTGGGGGTTTGGCCCTTAGAGTTTTCATCTTCAAGACCTTTTAGAAGTAGAAACTAATAACCCCCCCAAACCTCTGAGGGACAGGTAAATGGAGAAACTGTGGCAGAGACGTGAGAAGGCCCTTGCTGCTTTCACTTGCACTGGTAGAACCCAGAGTATCTTTGCTCTAAAGTTTGCAGAGTTGATAGTACATATTTAGGCAGGTGGGAACAATTTATATAGCATGGGTTCTGAGAGCCATTGAACCAAACTGTAAACCATGTACACAATGGAGTCCACTTCAAGCCAGGTGCAGCAGTACCCCCAGCACCCCTAGGGTATGTCTACACTGGAGCCTTAGGTCGACTTAACCTTCCTTAAGTTGACCTAAGGAGAGCTCCGCCCATACAGGGAATTTATTAAGCTGACATAAGTGCTTCCTTAAGCTGATTTAATAACTCCAGCTCTTAAGGTCGCCTTAAAGCTTAAATCAACCTTATTAATTCAACTTAAGCCACCGTAAATGGGGAGTAGCTCTTAAGTCAACTTAATAAGGTGAACTTAAGCATTAAGTCAACCTAGCTGCTGCCAGTATGGACATGGACAGTCTACATGAGTTTTCAGTATGAATGCTCTAAGTCGACTTAACAGTGTCGACTTTAAATCGACTTAAAGTCGACCTTGTTAAGTTGACTTAATAGAGCAGGGGTGGCCAAACTCATGGAACTCAAGAACCACACTAGTTGATTATTAAACCTTCAAGAGCTGCACTGAGGCATATAGCCATAAACTTTTACCTATTAAATTGATTTGCTGATGTTCTTCTGCAAGCCACACTTGTTCATTCAAGAGCCACATGTGGCTTCCGAGCCACAGTTTAGCCATGCCTGTAATAGAGCCTCCAGTGTAGACATATCCCTAGCTGGTGACTTCCCCAAAGCTATACAAGGAGTCACTGCTTTAAAAATCCTTAGGGAAGGGATTGAGCCCAGTGACTGTCTTGACATCAAAGTAGTATGCCTCTATTTACTCACTTAAGCTGGCTCTTTGATGGAGAATGATCTGTCAATAATGGCAGAGTACAGAGTGTTAAAGGAAAAGACCCAAGATTCCTACCATCTCGATTGGTGTCCATCTGACGGAAGATTTTCTCTGTTCTTTTCTCTGGTGTTGACTCATCTTCTGGCATCTTCATTACCGAAGACACCATCTTATAGATTGCCTAAGTGATGTGACAGAAGTAAAGTGTTGATAATAGATATCTGCTCTGAACAGAATGTGGCAATTATTAGATGCTGAATACAAGAAACATAGCACTGCATAAACCTGAGCCTGGATCCACACCACAGATTCCTAATGGGGGCGGTAATGCACAAATTTACATACATTTGCTTTTTTACACTGGAGACTTTCTGATAAATGTTGTTTCATTGTCTATTTGCTGTTGAACATAGTTCTGGATCTGAACTGAGATTGTATCTTCCCCGTTAATAAACTTCAGGACAACTTATACTTATAGCACATTAGAGATTTAGCACCATTTCTAAAAATCATCAAAACACATCAGATCGGTAAAACTAATGGATGGATGGTTACATATGTAACATGAGGCACACTAAAACACTTAGGCAATGCTTTTAATCTCTTTTCACATTCCTTCCTCAGCCTCTCACACTATTCCTTTTCTGCATTATTTACTTTGCCCCAGTTCTACATCCTCTCCTCAATTTTTTGTTAGTTATTTTATCTGTTTATACCATAACCTTTTCAGGGCAGGAGGAGCCATTTTACTGCATACCTACCATATGAAGTGCCTAGCACCTTACAAATAAGATATTTTCTCCTACCAAGTTTTTCATGTGAATACACTAACTTAGATAAAACAACCTTCTCTGGGTCATTCCATAAAGAAGTCCTGGTGCCACACCAAACTTGTATGTTTTCAATTTATTTTATGTATTTACTCTTCAATTAGTGATATGTTATATTACTCTGTCATTCCTCCTACCTAGTAAGAGAGAGAGATTAAAAGAATTTTAAGCTTATGACCAAAAGAACCATATTTTCTAAACTGGCTCCCTGAATTGTGCCTGCAAAATGTGGTCATACTAATTGAGCATGCAAACCCTGTATCTGCATATGCAAAATTGTATTTTTACATGCAAAATAGGTAATAATGCACTTCAGTCTCTATCTGTACATGCACAAAAACATGTCTTCCAGGAACCACAGAAATGCATGCAAACTTTGTGTCAGCTATTTTATAAATTTGGCCCAAGGTATCACCACTTTGGTTATTCCACATGCACCTCCCCCTCCCATGGGAGATTCTCATCCTGGGTGCAGACTTAATTTAGTTCCACTTTCTAGTTTGCCACCTGTCTCTTCATGGCCTTGAGGTTCTAACCACTGAGTCAAAGAAGCCAAATGCTGCTCAGACCTCTACATGGGCATGCTAAGCTGCAAAGGTACCAGGAGCTTTCTCAAGTCCTAGTGTCCCAGGTGTGGCACAGCGCCTACCAGGAGGCCATGGGCTCACAACGTGATATGCTTAGTTCCATCACTGGTGCTAATCACTGCTGACAGCTGACTATACACAAAGGGGAACACAGATACCTTCTTCCATCGCAAACTCCTTCTGTGCAGACTGTCCCTCACAGGTCCCCAGCGCTCGTTATGGCAGTTAAAATTTGCAAAAGAATGAAGTGAAGAAAATCATGTTGGGGACCAGACTGAGTCCTGAAAGAAGCAGGAGCAGCTCACTGTGAGGCCAGGTATATATTTTATAGCCTCATAGATTTTAAAAGCCAGAAGGTCCCAGCATACTCATTTAGTCTGATCCCTTGCATAACACAGCCCTTAAACCTTCCCCCAGTAATCCCTGCATCAGGGTGTGGGATGGTTTGTGTGGGAGGTGGAGGCTCACCAGCTTTTTCTTATTCTGTTGTTGACTAATTTTCCTGCCGAACATTCTCCCTCATCTTTTCAAATTTGCATATGTGCCTGCTGATAAAGGGGCACAAATTTCCCTGCCTTGCCAGCTACCCACCTGTTTATGGCCAGCTGATGCCCAGCATGTAACTGAGGCCATCATTTGTTCCATTGCTTAATTTGACATAGCAACATTCCTGGGAGCTGCACCTGCCTCCTGCAGTTGACAAAATATCCAAGGGCCAGCGGTGGGGGCAGTGCCAGCACCATGAATTTCTAGGGAATGTTCTTAACTGTACTAAAATCAAGGAGAATTTATTCCTTCTATTTGAGATTAGTGCAGCGGGCCTAATGAAGGGACCAAGTGCAAGATCCACCACCCACTGAAGTCCCACAGTGTTTTGCTACTGTCTTTAAAGGGACTCACATCAAGCTCAGCTTCTCCCTGGCTTACAAACAGTTAGCTCAGTAACAGAACAGGCAAATCCATGTCTTTTGTTCTATATAAAGGCTACTCTAGTCCCTTGGGTAATTAGGGCCCTCACGGCTCCACAGGATACACTGTGTTAAAGTTTTGCACTTATACCAAGATTTAAATTTCAGATGCTTCATTTTAAACAGGCCCTCACTGAACTTGTACTATTTCAGCAAGGGGGACAAACTCAAACTTTTTAGCTAGATTTCAGCTATAACTTGATTAGAGTGGTTTGCACTGTGGGTGGACTGGACACATATGGAACCAAAAAGGATTTAGTTATGGAGACATGGAGCCTAGGGCTGTGTCTACACTTACCATGTCAATTCGAATGACTGAATTCAAACTAGTCAATTCGAACTAATAATTATTCATTCGAATTGAGTCAATTTGAATTGACATGGCCACATAAGAAACTCCCATTTGAATTAGCATGTCCATGAACTGGATTTGCTAATTTAAACTGGAGGAGGGGCACCATGGGAGGTGTGGTAACATGGCCCCCAAGAAGGGCCATGCCACCACCCAATCCCCTGCCGGGCTCCAGCACTCTAAGCCCGGCAGAGGGAAAGGCATCTCCTGTCCAGCGGCTAGAGCACCCTGGGAGGAAGGACAATCCTTCTCAGTGAGTTTGAATTGACATGGCCATACTGGGTCAATTCGAACTACTGGATTTGAATTGACCCTGACTTCGAAGTCAAATGAGTTTGACCAATTCGAAGTCAGCTTTCATTAATTCGAACTGAGGAGTTCCTCAGTTCAAATTAAGGAAAGTGAGTGTGGCCATGCACTTAACTGAATTTGAATTGATTGTCATCCATTTGAATTCAAGTCTAAGTGTACATCTACTCCAGGAGAGCATTTGGCATTATAATGTTTGCCTGGTCAAGCTCTGTGACCCCAGTGTGAAACTCAGATGGAAGAAATCTTTCCACAAAGCTTTGTAGATGCTCCATGCTTGCAACTGCACCCAAGAAGCTTCAATAGTCCAGAAACTATCTGGGATCTTGCTGCAGGGTCACGTATAGTTAGCCCATCCATCAACCTGTGCTGGCATCCGGCCATGAAGATCGTGCCTCCACCTTGGAGAAAATTCAATCCAAAACTCCTTCAGGAAGAAATATGGGGATGGCAGGCTGAAATACACCACTAGGAGGATTCACCATTTGGTGGATGCCTGCACAAGGGCTCCTTGGCTATGTCTACACTAGGGGGCTATTCTAAGTTGACATCGCAAGGTTGACTTTAAGTGAAGTCGACTTAGGGGTATGTCTACATTAGTAGACATACCCCAGGCCTAGGCTTGGGCCCCATCCCCTTCCTTGCCCTGGGGCGTGATCTGGCTCCTGCCATATAGCGAGAAGCTGGGAACTAAATTTGGGAGCCTGTTCCTGCCACCTGCGGAGAGGGGCTGGGAGTCCAGTCTGGCTCCCAGCCCCTCTCTGCAGGTGGCAGGGGGCTGGCAGCTGGCTTCTGCATGCTTCAGAGAGGGGCTGGGGGCCTAATGGGGCTCATAGTCTGTAAAATTGACTAGGCTCCGAGCCACCAGCCTGCATCGCAAGTGGCTTGGGGCCAGATGCCACGGGTGTCAGAGCCAGCTCCTAGCCCCTGGAGCCCGCAGTAGGGGTCTGGGAGCCCAGTTGGGCTCTCAGGCCCAGCCATCTGCGTCAAGGGACTGGGAGCTGATTTGGGCCCCTGGACAGGACTGGGGGCGGGGCCCAGGGCTTCCTCCTCTGTAAAGTCGATTTAAAAACTTAAGTTGACTTACATGGCAGGAGTTATTAAGCTGACTTAAGCAAGTGCTTAAGTCAACCTACTAAATTCTAAATACAGCCCTGGATTTGCTCAAGTCAACTTAAGCCTGCTTAAGTTGACTTAAGCCCCTAGTGTAGATGTAGCCCTTATGGCCCAGAAGCCTCCTCTTCCCAGGGCAGGGCTCAACAGCAGTATAGTGGGATTTCTGTGTTAGTGAGACCAAGATCATAGAGTCCATGGTGGCTCTGAACAGGCTGAAATGTTTGGGATCACAGGTTGGTGGCAAGGCCATGAGATCAGCAGCTAGGAACCACCTCAAAGGGTGGTATATTAAGGAAGTGGCTTCTCCTGCAGGACCAAAGCTATAATAGCTGCATTATCAATTTTATTCCCCCTCCAACCTAGCACAGTGCCTCACAGAGCTTGCTAAGTCAGACCTTTGCAGGGCTGGGGAGAGGAAAATGTCACCCAAGGTAACTGGCAATTGGCTGGAGAGGCTATTTACAAAAGACTTAGGAATTTATCACAACCCAACACACACTGTAACTAAAATGATCTCCCCCCACCCCGCACCTTTCCCTGCTTGTCGTTGCAAGGTAAATATCTTACAGAGCTTGCACAAGAATGTACATCCCCTCTCTCCACCCAAGCATTGCACAAGACTGCCATACAATACTGTCATGGAGCACTTTTATCAGTAGCTCTCAAAGCAATGTAATGCTCCAAGCCATGCTACTCTTCATACTTAGGCTAACTCAACAAGAGCTAATAAGAGTATGTGTACCTGGGCCGGGGGGGATCACACCCCCACCTGTCAGTGCAGATAGAGTCTAACAGGCAGATGTTGCAGCACTTAAGTCCCTTTGTGGCTTTGCACCAAAGTCCTCAAGGTGCACAGTCAGCAAACTGAAAAAAGAGAACCTGAATGGTTTGCCTCTGCTTGATTTCACCTATAGTCTGTCCTGGTGCTCCTTGTAACAGTAGGTGAGGGAATTTCATATGAAATGATTTTCAAATTGATGGTGTCCTTTTATGCATTTCCATGGAAATTTCAACAATTTCCACTCCATTATAAAACTTAGCCTGGGACACCTTGCACAGAAGATCCGCTTTCTGGACACATCAATATCACCCCATACCGAAAACCTACTGATTGCTATAGTTACCTACATCCTTTGAGCTTTCATCCAAAACACACCACACGACCTATTGCCTATAGCCAAGCCCTAAGCTATAATGGCATTTGCTCCAATCCCTCAGACAGAGACAGACACGTTCAGGATCTCTATGAAGCAGTCTTAAATGCAGAAGTGAAGAAACAGATTGACAGTGCCCGGTGGGTTACCGTAAAGTCAACTACTACAGGAGAAGCCCAAGAAAGAAAACAAAAGACTGCCACTAATCATCACCTACAACCCCCGAGTCAGACCTCTGTAGCACATCATCGGGATCTACAGTCTATTCTACAAAAGGATCTCTCACTCTCTCAAGTGACCCAACCAAATCAGCTACTCCATCAAAGACTCTGTCATTGGTTGCACATCAATGCACCCTGGGTCATGATCTATGATTTTTTGGTTCACTGGTACATTGTGATTGTACGATTTGTTGCCAATTACACCATGCAATGTTTCTTTATGGGTGCTCATCACCTATTCTACATGATTACTATGATGATATGTTTCCTGCAGCATCATGCATGGGCACAGATGTGTAGCATGTTTAGCCTGGCTCAAGGGGAAGGGAGAGAGACAGAGCTCTCTTGCAGCAGCAGTGAGCAAGCAACTACCTGAAAGAGGACAAAGATATGCTAATGGAGGTAGCTGAGACCAGACAAAGGGATCACCTCTGGCTGGAAGGGGAGGAGCAAGAGGGACTGGAAACAAAGAGACACTGGGTAGATTTTGGGTAGGGCTACCAGCTAACCAAAGCCTGGAAAAGAAGGCAGGGAAGTACCTAAAGGAGGACATCGGAGGACACATGGGAAAAATGTAGTATTTATGTAATATTCTTCTGTTTCTGGGGGCCCCTGGAATGCTTTCCCCTAAAAATAAGGTATTTTGTGGCATTCCAGCATACTTTAACCCCTATAAGTAAAAAGCCAAACAAAATCATATATTTTAAAATGCCTGCCAGATGGAGGACGTGAAGGTAAAAAGGAAGACATGTCCTCCTTTTGCCTGACATTTGGTAACCCTAATTTTGGAGGCTTTTGAATTGGGACTCTCCATCTTGAAACAACTCTAAGCAAGATCTGGGCCCTGCCTGGTCACAGGCAGAGACTGGCTGTGCAAACATCTGACAGCCAAATATCTTGAGCATGAACTTGAACTATGAGGTCAGTTTAAGTAGAAGTATTAAGTTTGTATGCATGTTCTACCTTTCGTTTTCTTGTGGTGTCTCCTGACTTATTTATATCATGATTCTGCCTTGATTGGCCATATTCTCACTTAAAATTATAATCTGATCAGTAAACTTGTAGTTGTTTTATCTAAAGCTGTGTGATCTTTAGAGGGTGAGAGTGAAGGAGGCTGGGCACAATCCATTTCTTTGTTAAATGGACAGACTTGAGTGTATGGTGGTTGGGAGTGGTCCCCAATCTCTGTAGACAGTGGCTCCCAGTGTGGTAACTGAGGCGGGGGTGCTTGCTCGCGGAATATCCTCGAGTACCCAGAGGTCATACACCCACTGCTTCAGACCAGTTGCAAGCCAGAAGCCAGAGTGGACTGACTCAGGAGTGAGTGATCACTTGGCAAAGCAAAGCAAATCAGGGTTCAGGAGTGGGAACTGGGAGGCCTCAGCGGCACATTGGACTGGATCTGGGGAATAGCCTCTCACAGGCTCATTCACCGGCTCATCCACCAATGTGATTTATGCTGTTGTGTGTCAGAAATGCCCCTCTGCCTTATATATTAGGGAAACAGGGCAGTCTCTGTGCAAAAGAATAAATGGGCATGAATCTGACATCAGAAATCACAACATTCAAAACTGGTGGGTGAGCATTTCAATCTTTCTGATCACTCCATTGATTTCCTAATTGCTGTGGTCAGACAAATGAATAACCAGATCAAAGCTTCAAAGAGAAGCTACAGAGCTTGCATTTATTTGCAAATTTGACTGTATTGCTTCAGGGCTAAATAGGGACTTTGGATTTTCTTTCTCATTACAACAGATGATTTGACCTCATCTTCCTCTATATCAGTGGTTCCCAACTTTTTCTCTGCTGTGGCACACCTTGATACCTTCAAATTTTTCAAGGCACACCACCATTAAAAAAACTAATGAATATTCAAATTAGCTCCAAATAATATGAATGTTTATGAACCATGGCACAGTGTTTCAGAAATGCTGCTATGTCGCGTAGTAGGGGTAGCATAGCAGGGGTGCCAAGAGTGGGGAGGTCAGGACTTGTGTACAGTGGCAGGAGTGAGTGTGGGGAGCAGGGCAGGGCAGGGGTGGCAAAAGAGGACAAGGGCAGCCATGGGGCAACAGCACAAGGGTGGCAAGAGAGGCGAGAGGAAGGGAGAACAAAAAGCGGCTTTGTGGGGGGGCAGGGGGGAACCTGGGGAGTGGGAAGGTAGGGCAGGGGCGCATGGTGCAGCACCCACTTCCCCCTTCTCCACAGTGGCTCCCTGCCACCCAGGGCAAATCCTCACCCCACTGCTGCTCCCTCCCACCCCAGTGGGTCCTGCACTCCCCCAGCCCCCTGCTGCCTGTGTTGGACCCTCCCATCACTGCAAGGGCCAGAACTAGCCCTTCCAGCCCCCAATTACAACCCCCCAGCTATACACCCCAGCAGCCAAATAGCCACCCCACAACCCCAGCTACACACTCTGCCACACATCCATTCCCACCCACCTCTGCTACACACATACCCCCTGCCCTACACAGCCCCCAGCAGCCCCCCTCAAAGCCCTTACCTGGGTTGTTCGCAGGCTGGCTGACGGGCTAGAAGCTGCTTCCCCACCACAAAACTGCTCCGCCCTGCAGGGGAAGATTCACACACTCCCTGCCTGCCAGCTTTCTGCTGGCTGGGCTTAAGGTGGAACAGGGGTTAAGGTGGAGCCACCAGAACATTGCATTCCCGCTGCTTATGCTATTTTTAGCGGGACCCCCGAACTCTGCATTCTGATACCTTCCTCTATTTTTAGGGGGGCTGGAACGCTGCCCGGCTAAAAATAGGCCCCCCAACTGTCTTTGTTCCCCCTTACTTTAACCCCTGCCTTTTTCCCAGCCCTGCACAGCCCACGTGGCTGGGCTGAGCAGGGAGGGAACTCTAACTCCAGCTCTCCTGGGTTCTCATGGCACACTTTGGGTGTTGCCATGGCACACTGGTTGGGAACCAGTGCTCTATATGTTCTTACCCAGTGTTTGGATCTTAACAACAGCTTTGATTTGCTGCTACAGTGTAACCTGATCCCATCACTTACATTCTGCATTTATTTCCTGCCATTCTGTATGTTCCTCCATCTTCAAAGCACTTGATGGAGTGGGATTTTCTCCCATGAAAGCTCATGCAATAAATAAATTTTTTAGTCTTTAAGTGCCACAGGACTTCTTGTTTGTATTACCTCACACAGAAAATCAATCTAGAATAAAATAAATCCTACTATAGCAAAATACAAATGTGACACAGAGAAGAGATTTATAACAGGTTCCTGAGGGACATATCAATGAGGCAGGTGTCTTTTTTTCTTTATTATTAATTATTAATTTATTATTATTATTATTATTATTATTATATTATTATTATTAAATTTCCCAAAAATACAGAATGATCCTGAGTGCAGAAAGCTGGCCCAGATGACCTCTCAAAGTGCCTTACATCCCTGCATTTGTATGGTTCATTGAATTGGAGTGGACAAAGGGACATTTGCAGGAAAAGTTTCCAAAAAGCAGAATTTGTAGTCTCATTATATAGCAAGCAGCTTTTCTGTTTGAGAAGCCTTCTTTAGTCTGCAACAGGGGAGCAGCTGTCAAACAAAATTTACAGTGTTTATTAGAATGGGAATTCTGCTGTCAAACCTTAGATAGTCCCTCAAAATTTGACAGGAGAGGGAGAATCAGAAGCATAGAAACAGCTAAAATAATGAGCTGTCAAGCTCTATGCGGAGGGGAACCAGAGCATCAGGGTCAGGTGCCAAAACTGAATGGCTGTTGAATGCATTTATTAATGGAATTTGTCCCCCAAAATCCAGTATTTTGTTGGCCTACATGATGAAAAACAACACAGATATAAGGAAGCAGTATCACATTTTAATGCATTTCATTTTTTCCTCCAGTAATCTGATGTATCTCCCAGCAAAATTTTCAGCCTATGTGATATTACTGTAAAAGTCTGAAAGGGGGGCAAGAAAGAAAGAAAGAAAAAGAGAGAGAGAATCTTGTCTGTAAAGTTTCAAAATGGGTCTGCTACTTAAGTCTCTCTGTTTTTAAAGCCAGGGTAGTTAGAGTCTCCTATGGATTCACATGTGGTCCTCTTGGGCCCCTTTTAAACTATTTCTTGCTTTTATCTGATTTACTGTTTTTTGTTCCTTTGCTTTTAGGGCCACATTTTTTTTTCTCAAATGGAGTGAGGTGTTCACATTGGGGGAAAAAAGGGTGCACTCACATGTATGTGGAAAATGACTAGGCTGTATATGTACCACACACATGAGATAATAAACACCAGTAACTTCATCTCGCAGTTAGTCAGGGCCAGATTAGCGCAGGGGCTTTAGGGGCTGTAGCTCCAGGCTAAAGGGGGTGGGGGGGATGACCCATTGCTCATCAAAATCCAGCCCTAGCCTGACCACTGCTGTCATGCCAGCCTGCACCATGTTGGCCAGGCCTCCATGGCTCAGGCTGGCCTGGCTGGCTGTGGTCTGCCAGGCGCCACCAAGGGCCCCTGGTACACTGACCCCATAGTGCTCCCAGCGCTGGCCCTGGAGTGCCACTGCCAGCCTGATGCTGCATACACTGTCAGCTTAACAGTGCTCCTAAGGAGGGAGTCCCCACCCATCGAGTGCTGCTGGCGCCTACGTCAGACTGCCCTCCCTGCCCTGTCCTTGGGCTAGCTGGTCTGCTCCAGCAAGTCTGGGACCTGCTGGGGTAGATCAGCCAAGCTGGGCACAGGGCAGAAGCACTATGGGCCATGGCCTCTGGCTCAAGGGCCCTGGCCCCACCATCACTGTCAAATTTAAATCGAAGTTATTATTTCAGAATTAGCACTACTTTGAAGTTATTATTTTGAACTAGGAGTCCAGTGAAGACTCTCTAATTCAAAATAAAGTGGGCTTTATTAATTAGAAGTAGAGAGTCTTCACTAAACTAAACTCTCTAATTTGAAATAGGGGAAGGCAGGCAAAAGAATAGGGAAATTAGTTCGAATTAAGTCTATTCCATGACTTAAAATGGCTTAATTCAAATGAATAACTTCTAAGTAAGCGATGCTTTGAAGTAAAAGGAGGTTTTATTATATTGAATTAGCGGTTCCTTATTTTGAATTAAGGAACTGCTTAATTCGACATAATAAAATGCCTCCTTGGTCAGGAAATAAATTATTTTGAATTAAGCCTCCTTAATTTGAAATAACGTGTAAATGTAGGCATAACCATAAGGCAGGGGAAAAATTGTAAGGGTGGGACAATATCTTCTGACCAGAATATTTCATATAGGTTATTATGGCACATAGGCAAGGTTATGTATATGTCTTCAAACAAAATAGTAGTGATTGCCTTGGCCAAGGAAAGTGTGTTTTATTGATCCAATGACATGTGATGCTCTAGATCAATTTCAGAATCATCTTAGCCGTTATACAGTTCAATTCAGAAAGGTGGCACATTGGTAAGCTGGTGGTGGGTGCCAATTACGCACTGAGGAGATGTAAAGAAGGGTGGAACCAGTCAGCATTTCACAGGAAATGTAAGAAGCTGCAAGATAAAGCAGACTTCTTGCATCTGCGTTTATGCCCACCTGTTAGTTGCTTATAACCCTACCTTTCTGTCCCTTTACCACACATCTCTGTTCACTTGTCAATATTCATATCTCTTCTGAATGTTCTCTGTAAGCACATTCAACTCCATGGATGGTGGTAATGCTACACCATTTATACCAGGTTTGAATTTGGAGCAGAGTTGTTAAAATACTTATTTGTGTCTCTCAGAGTTACCTACATGCAGTCCTAGGTTCTAACTCTTATACAAGAATACACAAAATAAAAAGAACAAAAAGATAGAGTCACTTATACTATGTGACTGAAACAGAACGAGGGCCATCATTGGTTACTATTGGGAGGGTGTTCAAAGACTGATTAATGAAGAAAAGCAAGATGGCATGCATTTTAAAGATTCTACCAGATGTAATTAGCTATCATAAACTGTAATTTATATACATTTCATTCCTTCCATTTCTATCAGATTTTTAAATATGAATAGTAATATATCTAATTAGCACTTTACTATCTCCAGTGATGAGGAGGCAAGCACTTCTTTACCAGTGGCATATTACACATATTAAAACTTTGCAAGTGTACTACAGTAAAAAAAAAAAAAAAAAAAAAAAAGCTTTCAATGGATTTGATAGGCTCTCAAGGGGAAAGACACATTAAACAAAAATGAAAATGGGGAAAAACTCATAACTGCAACATTATAAAATATACCTGAAGAAGCCACATGTGGAATCACAATAAAGACTCATAGGGCTTACCTACACTGAGAAATTATAGTAACTAACAGAATGGCACTCAGGCTATGTCTGAGTTTTCAAACATTTTAGCTATTTCTTCTTACCCAATATGATTTTAAAGAGGACTCTGCTCTTAGGTAGACAGATCCAGCCCTCTTTAAAAATGTGTTAACAGGTCTTGATCAACCCAAGGATCTCCACTAGGGTCACCCACTAGTAGCTTACATATTAAATACGACAGTCTTTGTTTACATGGAGTACTTTGTAATATTTATCATCAGGATAATGTGTTCGAACTCAGGGTAATTTCCCAGCAGAAGGAAGTCCACAGATTTTTCAGGAAAGCTTTCAGTAGGGTTCAATTCCCAGGGGGTTGGACTCGATGATCTCACGAGGTCCCTTCCAGCCCTATGATTTGATTTGATTCAATAACCAAGCTATATACACCTCTATTGCAACTCTAATTGGTCTTAAACCTCTACCAAATTTAAGTACTTTTTATGTTCAAGCAAACATATGGTAAACCAAGAACATGGGAGAAAATACCGCAATTACCTTTTACTTATCCAAAATTCACAAAACTGCCCTATAATTTATTCAGAATGAAAAAGAAAAAGTAAAACCTTCCTGAAATGTACATACCTGCACTATCTCCAGCATTTCTGACTTACTGATGTATCCATTTCCATCCAGATCATACATGCTGAATGCCCACTTCAGCTTTTGCTCCAGTTTACCTCTAGATGTTACACTCAGTGCTATGATAAATTCTCTAAAGTCTATTGTTCCATCGCCATTAGCATCAAAAGTGCGGAATACGTGTTCCGCAAATTTAGAAGCGTCCCCATAAGGAAAAAAGTTCCCATATATTTTCTTAAACTCCTCCATAGATAAATGTCCACTTGGACAGTCTCTCAAGAAGCCTTTGTACCACTCCTGGATCTCATGTTCTGTAAAGTCTGTACTTTCTAGCAAATCTTGCATGACCTCAGGGCGTAGTTTGCTGTTCTGTTTTCCCATCTTGGTGTCAAAATTTTATCTGAAGAGGAAAAAGAAAAACAAATTAATGTTATTATTTCATTTAGGGGAGGAAGGAAGATGAACAAAGTGGGCCTGTTTCTGAGTTTTCTGACACTCTTTGACTTCAGTGCAATTACTCTCACCTTTTGCCAATGAAAGCTAGATCAAAACGTGAGGCTGTATTTATCACCTTTCTGTCATTGACCAAAGACAGAAAATACTGACCTACATGCTGATGTCAGAATCTTTTAATAAGAATTAGAGTGAAACCAAAGTCAATTCTGATTTATCTTTTAATGCTGGTTCACCCTAAAAGGAAATTCTGCTCCTGAAGGGGGATGCCAGTCATGTTGCTGACAGCAGTTTATGAGACACTTTTCTCATTGGATATGAAAGTTCTGGATAGGTCTCTTTTTTAGTTAACCTTAAAATTATAGGAGGCGGGGCTGGACTCTGAAGAGAAACCAGGGTGGTTTATTTTGCATGAACTATTAAATGTATTTTTGATGTTTCTCTGTAGCCAGGACTCAGAGCTAGCAGATAACCATAAATTGATTTAGCTAAGGCCATTTGAAAATCTTTTACAGGAAAAAAAGTAACCTGCTAATCATTGACATCATTCAAAAGTCATTTCCCTTAAATTAACCATGAAGAAATATTCCTGAATACAACTCAGATGTCTAGTTTTTCAATTAAATCACCTTAGTTACACTTTTTAAAGGCAAATTGTTATGTACTGTATCCTGCCATAGGTCCAGTAAGAATGAATGACCTTCGGTTTTCAAATGCTGTTTCAAAGTTTGATCATGCTATTCCAAAGGACAGTATAATTAATTTTACTGGAACCTTAAAAAAAATACATCTCCAAAAGAAAACTCACCTCATTTTCATGGTTAAAAGCTGTAATTGCTATGCATTAACAACCAGGTTCCCCATCTCTGACTAAATTCCAGTGTGTAACTGAATTGTGGGAAGCCATTTTTTACAAAGAAAAATTAACACAAATGATTGGATTTGTTATGCATATGAAAGCCATAAAACATGATTTATAAAAATATAAATTAAGTGGATCACAGCTATTTGGGATTCAATCCATAAAAGCCTTCAACATGGTTATGCCATAGAGGATTCCCTATTTCATAGGGTCGAACTTGTGAAATTTATCTGTTAAAGGCTAATGGACTCCTAACAAAATATCCCTGTGAGTGCAAAATACAAATTTCTTCTTCACTATTTAAAATGTATGGCAATCATCAATGGGAAATGTAATACTTCATGGAGTTTACAATCTCTCTATCCCTATTTATCACTGGAGAGAGGTGGTGAAAATTTAGGGCCTGTCCTCGTTGGTGCTGAGTGTTCCCTGTGTGCTTCAAGGTCCTCTGATGGTAATAGGAGATACTTTTTTAGGACTGGATCCTTAAAATCTAATATTTATAGACCTGAACAACAAAAACAAACCAGGCTGTTAAAAGACAATATGTCTGTAAAGCACTCTGAAGGATGACAATGGTGAATATTGCTATCAGTTTTCCTCACTCACCCTTGTGAAATGATGCATTGTAAAGACCTAAAGGATCCAAGACCTTAATTCCTTGGAGATGGTGCAGAGACTGTTGATTTGAGGGCCAGATCTAATACTCCTGAGGCCTGTGAAAAGACTCGCATTGGTTTCAAATAGACAATGCTATTGGGTCCATAATGAACAACCTGGTTGTTTTCAGAGCAAATGGATTCTCTTCAAGCAATCCGATATTTTCAGTCTTGCAACGTGGAGTTTATATCAGGAAAAATGACCAGTGAAGGGTTCTGGTAGCAGCATGGATGATGAAATAGCAAGTGAAAGGGTATAGATCAGTTTAAAGCAGTGCTAATTTAATGAAAAAACAAAACCCCAAACCCTTTTGGTGATCTGGCACCATTCATACCCAGTCCCACCATTATTACACAGTTGTGTAGGTTTTCTTTCAGGGCATTATGCTGAAGATGCAAGTACTACTCGCGTCTGAGTTGCGTGAATGCTACACAAGAAAGTTATAGGAAAGAATGTGCTCACATTTTCATTATAATCCCTAATTTGTGACATTAATATCTCAGCAATTTGATTGAAACTTGCAATGAACATTTCCACTCCCAAGGCTTTATGAAATCAAACGTTAATAAATGTGGAGAGTGGCCTTCAACAGATGGTTTTTCTGAGAATGCCTCATTCTGAGATTACAGAAGTGCAAATATACTTTCATACAATTATATTACAATGCATGTGAAATATACTTGCACCAAACAATTTAAAAAAAAGCATAAAAGAGTACCCACAAAAAAAAGTTATAACTAATAATTGAGCATTCTTTTTCAAGATTGTTGCTAAGTGAGTTTACTTGCTGAACTGTATTGTAGAATAGATAATGGGATGAAATCTCTACCTACCATAAGAGAGGACAACATATATTAAAGTCCAAGGGGTTCCACTGGATTATGTTTTTAGTGACCAATGTGGACCAATGCTCTTTGCCCCCCAAAATGCTTGCCTAAATAGAATACCAATCCAGAAAACTAACCTAAGCACGCTAATACAGGAACTTCTCCCTGCAATAAACCCCATTGCCAACTCTGTCCACACATCAACTCCCTTGATACCATCACAAGTTCTGACCACATCAGCCACACCCTTAGGAGCTCATTAACCTGCACATCCATTAATGTGGCATATGCCTTCATGTGCCAGCAATGCCCTTCTGCCATGTACATTGGCCAAACCAGACTGTCCTTACACAGAAGGATAAATAGACACAAATCGGCCATAAAAAATAGCAACATCCATAAACCAGCAGGAGAACATTTCAATCTCCCTCAGCAGCAAACTTGGAAGTTGCCACACTTTAACAAAAATACTTGAAAAAGAAACTTTAGTGTGAAACTGTGGAGCTGGAGCTGATTTGCAAACTTGACACAATAAGACTGGGTCTGAATAGGAACTTGGCATGGTTAGCTCATCACAAAAAGCAATTGTCCCTGTTGACACACTCTCTCCTTCCAATCAACTGGTGTGAATAGGCCCCATCTGCCCTAACTGAATTGACTTTGCTAACACTTGCCCTCCTCTATCCTGGCATGTGTATATATATTGCTCAACTGTAGTTTCCACTTCACGCATCTGACGAAGTGGTTTGGAACCCATAAAATCTTGTGCCCGAAGAAATCTGTTATTCTTTAAGGCGCCACAAGAGCCTCATTGTTGTTGCCGTACACAGACTATCCATGACTCATAGAATTGGATTTTATGGCTGCGCCTCCCGGGCCATCACTTAAACATGTAAGGAATGTTAAGGGGAGCAGCCCCCTTAACTTAACTAGATGGCCCCCTTGAACTTAACTAGATGGCCCCCTCTACTTAACTGGATGGCCGTTACCACCCTGAGCGCCCATTGTTCTGACAGGGTTTGGTGTAGGTGGGCTCTGCCTGACTGCAAGGTCCTGCAAGGTATGACTCATACCACCATTGTTCTCTGCATTCCCTGTAATCAGGGAAAGGTGGGAAAACCAGCTTAAAAGCTCTGGTCCTGGGGGGCTCGGGCAGGAAGGTCCCCAAGACACCCTGCCTGGCCTGATCAACCAGAAGCTGACCTCCTCTGCTCATGAGTTCTCCCCGAGCGTACCCCACGTTTAACCTGCTGGCCTGAGTACGAGTCTCTCCTGCCTGTAATGCTGCTGCTGCTGCTGCTGCTGCTGCTGCTAGGGATGGTAAGAGCCTGCCCTGCAGTCTTCTTTAAAGATTAAAATTACTTCATTTTTCTGACTGCTGCTTTGAAACTGTTTTTCCCAGCCTCACAGGCTCGTGTGTATCTTTTGCCTTCTCCTTTCCTTTTCTTTACTTGCTGCTTTATTTTGTGTTAAAGGAGCTCCCATGTCTGTAATTACCTGCCACTACTCTGTATTACCTAGTGTATCTCTTCCGTCTGAACTGTTTGAACTGGTGTTAAAAGTATCATCGTGTGTTGCAACATTGTATAAAGTTAATTGGTAGCCTTAGTAGTATTAAGTTAGATGGGAAGATTGTTTCCTTTAGTTTGTAGCCTTTAGAGTTGTTTGTTAAGTTGCTTTTGCCCTCCCCTCTGTAACTTCCCCAACTTGAATAAAACTTTTTTCTTCTTAAACTTTACTTGTCCCCTCTTTATTTCTTGAACCCCCCGTGTGCCCCAAGTTCACCGCTGCACCCAGTTCCCTTTCCCGCAGTTCCTCCTTCCCCTGCAACCCACTTTTCACCGCTTCTCCGTCTTCCCCCTGGCCCGCCACTTACCCGCCTCTCTGCCGTTGCTTCCCTACCCCTTTCCTTTTGCCTCTCTGCCTACTGCCACTGCTTTTCTGCAGCTCTAGCCGGCTCCCCGTTACTGCCGCCGCTTTCCTGCGGCTCCCACTGGCCCCTCGTGACTCCTGCGCCCCCCCCCTTTGCCGCCAGCCTCTTACCGCCCTCACTCCCCAGCTGCCACTTCCCTGTGACCACCCCCTCTTGCCTCCGCTCCTGCCCCCCCTTCCCTTTCCTTCTCCTTCTCCTCTTCCCCTTTCCTCCTGCCACTGCTTCGTTCCCTGCCATTCAGTCCCCCGCTGCCTCCCTCCCAAACCCTTGAACCACTGTCCAGCCCCCCTGCTTCCCCTGTTGCCCCGAGCCCTCCACATGTGCCCCAACCCCTCTTGTGCATCTGTCCCTCTGCCCCAACACCCACGTGCCTTCCCGTCCTGCCGTCTCTAACCCCCTCCCACTTGCCCCCCTTCTCCCGGTCCCCCCCAACCTAGTACTGCCACTCAACGCCCCCCAGCCTCCCTCTCAAACCCCTGACCTGCTGCTCAGCCCCCTTTGCTTCCCCTGTTGCCCCGAGTCCCCACGTGCCTCCCCATCCCACTGCCTCTAACCCCCTCCCACTTGCCTTCCTTCTTCTTAGGTCCCTGCTTCCCTGTTGCTTTCCTCTCCTCTTGGTCACTGTCGCCTGTTAAGTTTGTATTGCACCCCCACCTCCTTTTCTCTTATATGGTATTAAAACATCTTTTAGGTTACTGTGAGTAAGTTTATAGCTGTAAGTTAGATTAGTTGAGAAGTCTCATTGTCCCCCAACCTGCCCCACTCCACAAAGTTCAGCGCCCCCCAACACTTCACAAAAAACCACTGTGACAAGCGCTACATACACACCCCACCACTCACCCCACTCCCATACCTGTTTTAATAAAGATTACCCCATGCCCCCCCATGCAGTGATTGCCCCCCAAGGTCCTCAAATTTCTGAACCTGCTGGCAGGGCCACAGACTAACATGGCTACCCCTCTGGAAATGTTTGCCTAAATAGGTCATCCTCTAGAAATTAGTAATATTGGGATGAATCATCCCTATTTTATCAATAAGTGATAAAAATCCTTTTGCAGTCTGAGCGCAGAATATACACTTGAAGATCCCCACAATTATTTCATACGTCACTACCTAGCTCTTCATCATGGCGATGTCTGGCTCAATTTAGATTAACTGAGCTAAAATAATTTTTACAATAACCAGTAAAAAAAAACAAAAATGTGGACTATGGTAGTAGACCTCTTTCCATCACTTCCTCCACGCATAGATCTCTAAGTTTTAGCTTTAAATAATAAAATATTGCAAGGAATTAATAATCAGGCATCACTGTGACATCTGTAAGAGAGAAAAATAAAATATATAATATATTGAAAGATAAATGCTAAGCCAGTACAAATGAAAGAAGTGGAGAATTCTGATAATTATTTTTCATAACATCTCTGCAGGGACATTAATTCCTTCATCAGACACTATGGTGAATGGCATGCTCTAACTAGTCTGGGACAGCATAATAAACTTATGATGATACTGACATACTGTAAAAGTCTATGGAGAGGATGTTATGAGGTGAACACTGGGCATCAATGACACATGCATGCCTAAAGTGTGGATATTGCTACACTCAGTAGCTCCTGAAGATCAAGAAAGAGATATCTTTACACAAACTTACTGAGTTGTGACAGACTGTATATGGGATGCACAGAGAAAAGAGATAAAGGAATGAAAGTTACGTCAAGCAGCACTTACCATGGAAAGAACATGCATTTGCTAACTATTGTAATAAACAGTCATAGGAAGGACAGTATAAAGGGCATGTTTAGAGATAACCGTAAAGAAGGTCCAAGTGCTGAATTCTTAAAATCAAATTTCTCTTTGATTTATTATAGCCCATGGCAACTCAGCATCCCACTAGCAGAGAAAATAATGGCAAAATTGCCACCACCTGCTTACTGATGTTCACTGTATGCATTACAGTGTGTGCAGATTGGATAGCAACACCTGGGTGTATAGAAGCAATACACTCGAAGGGGGAAGAAGCTGGAAATGATGACAATGACCTTTTCTTGTTTTATTTATACAACTTTGAGGGCATTAGTTTTCACTAGTGGCTTAGTTCTGACATATCCACAAACTTACAAACTCACAAAGTTACAGGCTGCATGATTTCCAGACTTCAAGGAGTGGGATTAGCTGTCTGACAAATAAAGTAGCTAGGGACATGCCACTGAACTGAAACCAATCCATTGCCAATAAACAAGTTAATCCAAATGCATTTCCCTGAATAGAACACCAGGTTTGGGGAGGGCAGAAGTAGTTAATATGTGCAAACAGAATAACTCAAATGATCTCTGTGACATCAGAAGGGCTGAGGACTCACATGTGCATTTATCTATCAGTGCTCACAGCAGGCAACTGTCACAGCCATTAAAAGGATGGTCCTGCCTATTCGGCTGATATCATTCTAATGGGTACAGAGGAGCAAAGCCATGACCTTCTAAATATTGGGGAAGCTTTAACTTAAAACTGGAGGAAAGGATAAAGTTGAAAGAGAGAGAAGACAGAATATAATGAGTGATGGACTACTGGACTAAAGAGGAGAAATGGGATGCTGTCAAAATGGTGAGACAGGCTCAGTGGGCACTGGTCATCTGATGAGGGAGCTGTAACTGCCTACAAAGTTCTGGAAGGTGTGAAGAGCCAGTCCTGAAACAGGAACTCCTTGGAGCATTCAGAGTGGGTATAACAAAACAAATTATAAGAAAATAGAGACTTGATGATGGAGTAAAACATTTGTAACAGCAAGAACTATTTGACTGTGGAAAACTTTCTAAAGAGCTTATGTAAGCTACATTTCCCAAGAGACTTAAAACCAGAATGTACAAAACAACTGAGAATATATTTGAGGGAACAATCCTGCATTGATGATGAGATGAATGAGATAACTTAATGGGCTTTTTACAGCTTTAATTTCTATAATGCTATGAATACAGGAGTTATGCACTGAGAATTTTTGGTATGTGAAGGTGGAAAGTTTCAGTAACATGGTGGTGTGAAGAACATCATATCTAAGCAGAAGGCATCTTATACAGAAGCCAGCAGCAATCATGGGATGGAACGACCTGAGCAAAAGAACTTGACTAATATAATCCCAGCTCAAAATCTTGTGGAAAATAATCAAGACTCACTTCTGCTTTTATCATCATTCGCCTTCAGAAACAGCTAACCCGTGGTCTCTTAAGGCAGGTCTACACAGCCTTGGGATTTCAGTGCCAGTTGAAGGTAGATACACAAAGCACTTAAAATTCCTCACATATCTTCCATTGACTGCCTACCGCCGACTTACTGCGGTGACTTCAGTGCACTGAGTAGAAGGGAAATGGTCTCTCCCTTCAACTCAGCACTACTCCACTTACTAGGCTGGTCTTCAGCAATCAAATTCTTGTTCGGCTGAATGGGTCTTCACAGACCAGATCAGTCTATTGGGAAGACTGATCTGATGGCAGCAAATTTGCCACTGTCAATGAAGATGGCTCCTTAGGTTCAATGTGACCTGTGCCCAAGGAAGATCCACTTGTGGGACAAGCTCTGTCTTTGGCTTCTGCAAGTTATATAATTTGAGAGGATCACTCGGGAAAGCAGCCTGGCTATAACACAGTCTACTGCTAACCAGTTGAATAAGGTCCTAACAATCCCTGAAATGTACCAAAGCTTAAGAGACACAACGTCATGCTGCAGTAGTAGAACTGTTACAGACTGCTGTCTGCTATCTCCGGCAAGCAGCACTCAGGCACCGAAGTTGGACTTGTAGACCAGTGGTTTGTCTACAATTGGATTGTTTTGTTCAGTGTATATGGTTCTCTACACACTTTCTCTTCTACTCCCTTCCCCACAGTAATTATTCTGGATTCCAGAAACCAAGATGTACAACAACAGACCCTCGATAAGTACAATCTTGTAAATCAGACTATCTGTGAAGCTGGCAGTGAATCCCCATTCCTCTCAGGTCTTGCAAGTAAGACGACATTCAGAAAAATTAGTGAAAAGCCCATGAAACTGCCTAATCCATCTTTCTATCACCACTGTATGGTCCTCTGGTCTCTGCAATATAGCATACAACACTTTCTCACCTCACATTTCCTTCTGTCTCTTGCTACTTCCAGTAACAGCTCCACTGACCAGCCTATATAATTCCTTTTCTTCTATGATGCGAGATCCAAAAGAGGATCTTTGTCCTGTTCTGGCCTAACCCATCCATACAGGATGGAGCTTAGCAACAGGCATGCTCAGTGACTATGACTACACTGTGGGGGCCCCTGGAAATCCACTTAACAAGGTCGACAAAGTCAACCTTGTTAAGTTGGACTTCAGGGTATGTCTGTATAGACAGGGACCAGACATACCCATGGAGCCCCTCCTCCTACCCCACCCCCTAGTCCAGATTGGGGACCCTGAGCTCAATGGGCTCCAGCGGCTGATCTGGATGGGGGCTGATCCAGCTCTTACCCTCTAAGGAGGAGCTAGGAGCTGAGTCCTGCCCCCTGCCTCTCTCTGCTGGGGCCAACAAAGAAGTGCTAGGAGCCTGGCCTGGCTCCCACCCTCTATTTACTGGCAGTGGGGGCTTAAAGCCAGCTCCTGCCGGCCCTGACAAGTGACCAGGGGCCAAATTTGCCCTCCCCCACTTAGCTGGGCAGAAACCTTGGCAGCATGGTTGATTTCACAGGCGTGAAATTGACCAGGCTGTGGACTGGCTGGACTCTGCAGCTTGGTCTATTTCACTTCTGTGAAATTGACCAGCCTGTGGAGCCACCTGCCAGGGGTCGGGGGGAGACGACATCACCCCTGGCCGCTGGCGGGCGGCTGGGGGCGCCGGACCCAACATCGCCCCTGGCTGCTTGCAGGGAGCCGGGGCGCAGGGAACTCCCCAACCCCTGGCCACTTTCAAACAGCAGTGGGGTGGGGGAAGATCTTACATCGTTCCTGGGTGCTCACAAGGAACCAGGGGCAGGGGTGGGGTGGAGAGACCCGAAATCACCCCTGGGGGCTAGCAGGCGGCCAGGGGAGCGTGGGAGCTGGCATCTCCCCTGGCTGCCTGCAAGCAGCCAGGGGAGATGCTGGCTCCCCTGTTCCCCTGGGGGAGATGCCAGCTCCCCCGGCCCTCAGCTCCTTGCCAGACTTCCAGGACAGGAGTTAAGTTGACTTAAGCAATTGCTTAAGTCGACTTAATAATTTCTGAATATATACCGGGCTTAATTTAGGTTGACTTAAAGGGCTTTAAGTCGACTTAAGCCCATAGTGCATACATAGCCAATGTGAGCAATTCTGCTCACATCCCAAAAAAAAAACAACCCAGCATGTGGAGAATAAGAAATGAGAAGTGTCTGCAGAACTGTGGCTTTCCCACTGTCCCCTTCCTGTCTTTGGAAGGAAGGGATATCTTAGGCCTGCTGGCTTTATGTTTGACAGCTTCAACACATACGCATCAGTGGGTGCTGGGGAGAGAAGTGGATACTGTTTGCCTGCCTTGTTTAGCTTGCCAATCTGGGTATTCTGGGGAAGCACAACCTCCTTGTAGTGTCACTTGCCAGGGTGCTAGTTGCCCTGTATGGCAGCAAGTGTGGGTGGGAATTCTGACCCCACAGCCGAGGAAAGGTGGCAACAGGCCATTCCTGGACCAGGTCTGTAAGAGCAAGATATTCTGCCTGGGTTCCTTTGCCATGGAGCCACAGGATCAGGACTTGTCTCTTGTTGTCAACGCCCTTCAGATATTTATGTTATTACATCCTTCACACATCTACCCCAACTGCTGTCACTGCTCAATGAAATTCTACATATCTAATTCTTCTACTCTATCATCATACTATGTGTCAGGCCTCCAGCCCTTGAGCCATTCTGTTGATCATGGGCATGCATGCTCCTCTTCCCTTCCTCTTAAAATCCCTTGCAGGACACAGGAAGATGAGTATTGACGTAAGTCAACCTATTAACACATGCATACTTCTGTAAGACATGATTTCCTTTTAGCAGCAGTTATTCCTTTAGACTTTGATATATTTAGAGGCTAGCCAAGTTTTAGAAAAACCAGGCTTCTCTCTTCAAAGAAGCAGTTAGCTAAAATGAGACATTTTCTTTCCATTTACGTATTTTGTTTCTCTCGATGCTCCCTGTCACTGATGGCTGGAATGATAGTGTTGCCATGGCCTGATAATTAATGATAATCCAACAGTAAATATGACAGTATGTGAGCTATGCACTGTATGTCATCTTGTAAATCATACCCGTGTCACAAGAAGCACCAGTTGTTGAGTGAAGAGCCTGTGGTCAGTAATTACCGCAGTGTACAAAGAGCTCTGTAAATGTTCACTGGTTTCTGCACAACAGATTAACCCAGAGCACTTTTCTTCCTCAGCTGCTCTCAGATCTCTACAGTTTTTCCTTTGTGTAATTCATAACCTTGTGACCTTTTCCAGCTGTCCTTACCTTTTAAAGGTTCAGTTGGACTAAGGGGATGTCCACGCTACAATAAGACGCCTATGGCTGGTCCACATCAACTGATGGGCTCCTGGGGCTTATACTGTGGGGCTACAAAATTGCTGTGTAGATGGTTGGGCCCAGGCTGGACCTGAACTCTGGGACCCCATCAGGGGGAAGGTCCCAGAACCTGGACTCCAGCCCAAACCCAAGCAACCACCCTGCAGTTTTTGTATCCCTGCAGCACAAGCCAGCTGACACAGGCCAGCTACAGGTCATTTATTGCAGTGTAAATATACTGCACGTGAACTAACGGCAGGTGAATACCATATACACTCCCAGTCTTGGTGGACAAAATTACAATCTCAGCTAGAGGGATTTAACTTCTTCAGTAAATCCATTGGAGCGAATGGAACTATTCAGACTTTACCCGCATATAAGTAAGAGCAAAATCTGGTTGGGTCACGGTTTTTTCTGACACAATTCAATGGGAAGGAGCCCCTACCCTTTTGGAAGCTTATAATTAGTTTCCTTAGTTTACTACCGTTTCTCTTTTGTATTCATACTGTTTGACCAACAGTACTCAGACATGCCAGGCAGCAGACTTTTTTGAAACAAAACAAAACAAAACAAAAAAAATGCAGCATCTCTTGCAGCATTTGTTTTGAAGGAAAAACAACTACTTCAAACTACACAGGCTTTCTAAGCAGCAGGAAAAGAAGAGACACAGAAGTGAGATTTGTGCTGAGTCACCCTGACTTTAAATTATCAAACTGCAAAACTCATAACATTCATAGGAAGGATTCATTTAAAAAAAATTCAGATTCTTTTAAAAAATATGTACAAACAATTTCAGCAAAGAGACCTGCAATATAATAAAAGGAGGACGCCATAGGAAGAAGTATAATCTGTAGAAACAAAGATAAAACTAAATTGTACAATGACCAGGAAGAAAAACCAGTGCATGAAGGGGGAGCAAAAACAACAGAAGATACAGCCCTCATATAACAAACAAGGAGTCTGGTGGCACTTCAAAGATTAACAAATTTATTTATTGCATGAGCTTTAGTGGGAGAAAATCCTACCTCATCAGATGCTTGATCTTCAAGTGTCTGATAAAGTGGGATCTTCTGCCACAAGAGCTCCTGCAATAAATAAATGTGTTAGTCTTTTAAGTCAGTGGTTTTCAAACTTACGGTCAGGACCCAGTACTGGGGCACAGAACCTCAGGCACTAGATTGTGGCACCCCTTGCTGACTCCACTGAATTACTGGAATGCATTGCTTGAAGACGTAATTGTTGGGTTGTAGGCATAAATGATTTTTTTGGCTGGTCCTGAGGAAAAAAAAAGTTTGAAAACCACTGTTTTAAGTGACACCAGACTCCTCATTTGTTTTGCTGTACTAGATTAGAATGGCTATCCCTTTGGAACTAGCCCTCAGATACTATCAGATTGTCATTTGCCACTTCACAATCTATTCTAATTTCTTTTTATAAAGCTAATTTAGTGAGTGACATCATTCATTCTTTCATGGCAGACTTGTAATCTTCTTATTTCAATGCCCTAATATTTTTGTTGGTGTGGATTTTTTTGCAATCATATTTACCATTTTACACATAAGAAGCTTTCCCAAATACAGGATGTCCTTAATTGTTACTTTGAAAACATTAGATTGTGCACTCTTCCTTTATATCATGTAAAGCCTGCAAAAGCCAAAGACAAAAATTCAAACCTTGCAGCAACCTCCTGTGAGAGAGGTGGGCAGCCCAAGTAGGAACAGCAGCTGTACAAAGTTAATGCCTTATGATTTTAGAGGCTTTTATGGTGTATCAGACATCAAAAGAATAGGCTGTCACTTGTCCCTTTAGATTTATTCTGGCACAGAAGTGCTGCAGCTGTCCTATGTTGTCTCCTGTTTCTCTTTGTCATGATTCCTTTGTACCACCCCCGCCATGGAGGGGTGGGGATGGCAGGGAGGCGGTGGCATAGGGAGGCAGGTCTCCTATCAATATAATTTATTACCAAGATATGTGGCATCAATGGCAGAGCTGCCAGAATGAAGCTATCTTAATTCCATTGTGTTTCATGAAATACGATCAAATGTGAATATTTATAGCACTAGAAGGAGGGGACAAGTCCATATCATATAGATCAGTGGTTCCCAACCTTTTTCAGGCCGGGGACCCCTTTCTAATAAAAAAAATCTTTGCGGCCACCCGGCTGATTATGTAATCAGGCCCGCGCAGGCAGACTCTGGCCTGCACCACTCCGGCAGGACTACTGGGACAGCTGGTGAGTGGCGCTGCCACCACAGCCCACGCTGCTGGGGAGCCAAGCCGCAGCAGCTATGGCTCCCTGCCCTTGCTGTCCCAGGGACCCACTGCAGCCCCATCCCCCTGCCGGGATCTGTCCGTGGGTGGGGAGAGGCAGCCCTGGCGGGGAACATCGGAGCTGCAGCTGGATTCCAGCCCCAGTAGGGAGAGGCTCTGAGGACCCCCTGCAAAATGTCCACGGACCCCTGGGGGTACCCAGACTCTAGACTGGGAACCACTGATGTAGATTCATGCTCTGCAGAGCTGCATGTTATACAGTGAGTCCCTTCTAGAGCATGGCCTGCCACCCAGCCTATTCAAAACCCAATATTTAGGAGCTTATAACTTGGTCACAGAAATACAGCCCAGATGATATTTAGCATCTATCTTTCGATTGTTCAGAGACACTTGTATTAACCCTGCCTTAGTAAATAACAGCATGCAAAAAATGGAGACTTTTAGGATACAATGCAGATAGGTACAGTGCACCCTGAGAGTGCCTTCTAATCAATGGTTCTCATGACAGTACTGCAACTGGTCTTTGGAGGTGGAGTAGATAAGGTATTAATAATATAATCTCATGTACCCTATTTGATGTTATATTATTATTCACAATGCAATTTCCTTCACAAACATCTTTGTGTAATATAACATTTTCTTGACATCTGCAAAACAGCAGCAGCCTTCTCATAGGTAAGTGTTAACTTTGTCCCACTGGGAGGCCTATTGCAGGTAAACATACTGGGATGAGTGCAATATATTTGTGAGTGCACATAATAAATGATTAGAAATAGCTGTGTTTTTAATACCCCTTGATATGTAAGTTTGACTCCTATCAGCCATAGGCTGTGTTAAAAATGTTTAAAACAGCTTGCTTATGTGGTGGTCCACAAAAGTTTTTGATAACTCCCCTGCTCCAACCTTTCTCTGCCCCATCTCCTACCTCCTGCCCCTGTCCAAGCCCCCACTCCCTGCCCCCACCCACCCGTTCTCAACCCCGACCTCCTGTCCACACCCCCTCTCCCCCATCTCCTACCTCCTGCCCTAGCCCCCATCTCCTGCCACTACCCACCCCTTCTCTGCCCCCAGCTTCTGCCCATGCCCCCCTTTACCACCCTGACACCTCCTGCTTCCCACCCTCCCCTTCACTGCCCCCCTCTCTTGCCCCTGCCCCCAGCCATCCCTTCAACAACCTCACCTCCCACCCCTGCTCCATTCCTCCTCATCCTTCCCTTCCACATCCTGCACCCTCATCCTCCCTGGGCTGGGGCCTGCACATGCATGAAGGTGGCCCAGACAATAACACAAGGAGTTCTGAAGATTAGGAGGGTTCTGGGACCCATCAAATTATACTTTAACCACTGGGCAGCTTCTATGTCGACTTAAGGCTTAAGCTGACCTAATTAAGTCAACTTAAGAGTTATGCCCCGTCTACACTGGCTTAAGTTGACTTAATTAGGTCGACTTAAGCTTTAAGTTGACCTTAAGAGATGGTGTTATTAAGTCGGCTTAAGGAAGCATTTAAGTCAACTTAATAAATTCCCAGTGTGGATGGAGCTTTCCTTAGGTTGACTTAAGGAAGGTTACATCGACCTAAGGCTCCAGTGTAGATATACCCATAAAGCTTAATTAATTTTGACTTTTGGATGGTGTTGGATGTGTGTGGTTTTCACTCTGTACAAGAAAAAATTATGCAAAAATTGTTAGTTAAGCATTACCCAGATCATTACTCCATGCTGAGTGGGAAGAGCTTCAGACGCACTTCACAGCTAAGACATAATATTTTCCCCTGTTAGTTAAAAATACTAACAAAAAATGAAAGCGGAAGGAAAATCACAAACCACAGAAAGCCCATGTTGCTAAAATTTGAGGTTAATTCACAAAAGCAAAATCCAGCTGATATATCTAACCTACCACTTGGGCATGTTATTTCATATCATCCTTCCCTCTTTTAAGAGTATAGTGAAGTCAAAATAATGTCAGTCTTCAGACTGCTTTTTGCTCTTTAATTATTCCAGTACAAAATTGATGAAGAACAATGTTTTACCATGTGCTTTATTAATAAATGTGGTAAAGTATTCATTTAACTTAAAACAGCTAACTCCTTGTCCCAGAAGACTTAAAATGAGTCCTGTAGAAATGAAATATGTTTTTCTATTTTTTTTTGTGAGGCTGCATTTTGGAAAGATGCATTGGGCTGCATTTTAGAAAACAGAATCAGCAATTTTATAAAAGTTTTATTTGCTATCTCCTACTAATTATCAACTAAAACAGATATAAAGAGTTTGCTATCACTGAACATTACAATAGCCATTTGTCTGAGGGAAATTGTCCAGACTCCACGGCTTCAACTGTTTCACTGAGCAAAGGGCATTCACAGTATTTATCAACACTGGTGTTAAGTGAACAGCAGGAGAGCAGGGAAAATCTCTTGGCTGGTTCCAGCTGGGGGTGACTTTATCTAGTAGCATTCTTTCAGAAGGCAACCGTATATTAAGAACATGATGACAGACATTTTCTGCAATGACCCTGGCTTCCATTACAAGAGTAACTTGGGAACCTAAAGTTTCTTTGTTCACAAAGCTCTGTATGGGTCAGATTTTCAAGTGCTCACTATCTACAACAAAAGCCAGATTTCTCAAAAAGGCCCGCAGCTCTACTTAGGCACATAAGTCAGGGCCACTGTTTCATCTGCACCCAACAAGCTGACGTCCTCTGAAAAATCTCACTATTCATTTTTGCGTGTAAGTGGGAGCTGAGCACATTTGACAATCTGGCCTTGTTGGACGTCTATTATTTTTGATTTATTCTAATATTCACATATCTAATTATATTAAAACCATTTTCCCTATCATGAGACAGCTCTCTTTAATACAAGGAACCCTCCGATGGCAAACAAAAACTACCCAAGCGCACAAAACCATACCAGTCATTGGATGTATTTAGCAACAACTTGATCAGGCTTCTAATCTGACCTTCATATAGCTCAGCTCTCTTTATAACCACGTATGCAATAAGCTTGCTGAATGGTGGTGGAGACTGAAGCAGAATGTACACCAGAAACTGCTTGGCCCCAAGTAACATGAGAAGACAGTATTCCACTATGAATTCATGATCTTTTTTCTGTGTAAATAAATAGCATGTGACTCTCACAAAGAGCAACATTTGTGCTTAGACTACCCTTAAAAAAATATTGTTAACAGATGCTCTCTCATCCCACAGCAGCCAATTAGTGTTGAAAAGTTACAATAAAGGCATGGTACTATAAAAATTGAGAATTAATTAGCAAACTAAATATTTTTAAAAAATGCTGTTATGGTGGAAAAAAGGAGTGACTTTTGAGATTGCTACCTGGAGAGTAATAGATTGTCTTTGGTCTGTCTTGCAGAAAATTTAGTGAAACTTTCTCATGGAAGGCAGACAATAAGAGTAGTATTGGTAGGAAGTGGAGAGGTTTTGGCAGCCAAGATGAAAATCCTCCATGGGGAATATAGGAAAGATTCACTAATACAACACTGGGAGTTATAAATTCACTAACATAAGCTCTCCTTGCCAGAGGCTACATTTTACAGCACAATGGATACTGACAAAGGTACTACTGTAACGTACAATATTCAATAAGACAAGAATTATAAAATAATTTTCATAAAGAGATTACTACAAAATACAGAAATACTATATGTAATACATGCATACTGAAAAACTATTTCCAAGAATTCTTAGCACCCTGAACTTACAAGCTGAGGATATTATATCACTGGATCCTCAACAACTGAGCTGACTGAAAATTTTGGATGGAACGTTTCCAGTCGTTTTTCACTGAAATCAAATCATGTTTTCAGGAACAAGTCAATTTCTGCCCCCACTCCCCCATCCCCCTCCCACAATAATGCTGTAATGAATCATTTCAATTTTCTCATTTCACTCTGGTAATGTCAAAATGTTTTGGTTTTGACTTTACCATTTCAAGTTATTTTGTTTCAACAATTATATTAATTTATTATTTTTCATATATTTCAACATGATCAAAAACAAAGCAGTTCAACATTACTGAAATTATAACTGATGATTTCAACTCAAATTTTGTGGGAATTTCTGTTCTCCAAGAGAGTTTGAAAAAATTGACTTTTTGCTCTGATTCAAAATGAAAAGAAATTTCAAAATACTGAACTTTCCCACAGAATGGAAATTCCAGTCTACAACCAGTTCTACTTATTAATAAAGCCAACTGCTTTCTACTAATGAGTTACGGCAATATTCTGACTGACTTGATACGCAGTGCAGCTTAAAGTCAGTGCCATCTACGAGGCCTCCAGCTCTTAGTACTATGCAATCTAGATGAAGTTCAAGGCCAGTCATTCTGATTGTACAAACAGAAAAGCCAGACTATGAGACAAAATTCACACATCAAATCTAAAACTCTGCTTAGAGTCTATGGGAAAATATCCTTCCAACAAAGTGTGGCACAACCTACAGCTTGTAATGGTCTATTCTAGACAGAGCAGCTGTCCAGCCATTCATAGAGCATTCAGAATCCCCAAACTCTATGTACAATTAGTCACCATTATCTACAATTTTTACTCCATAAAATATTAGTCACCCAATATTAACAGACAATTTTTTAGGTATGCTATTACTTAACACTTTTGTACACTGACGGCTGAATGACATTAAATGGAAGCTAAACCTATACGTAACATTTAATCATGTACTACTATTGAAATTATTAATTTACTCTTACATTCAGAAGTGTGTATTTAAGCTGGTACATCATATTGACATAATGGAATATAGGGATAAAATGTGAGTGACAGAATATAAAAGAAATTGGTTTAACACAATATGATGTATTTCATATCCTGCCTGAATATGCTTCGCTGTCTTTTGAGATATGCTCTATATAAAGTTTACACAGAGCACATAATTAACACTGTGAATTCAAGTACATATAGGAGACTTCACAAGAACATCAGCCTTTATATCCTTCCAGGTCAGATTTAACTGACAGACAACAATGGTTTGATTTTCTTTTGCTAACCTGTTTCACTAAGCAGCACTTTCCAGAAGACACACAGTAATTAGTTTTTCTAACAGCAAAATAGAAGACTTATTCCTGAAAACCACTAACACAAGATTTTTGTAATGTAAAAATGTTTTTAAATGAAGTAGCAATTTTTGTATTTATTTTGAAAATAATGACATCTAGTTCTGGTTTCACACACAAGGATAAGCACAGCCATATATCTTATCCGACTACTAATACATGCAAGTGTGCAAGCGCAGTGCTTGATTTCACAAGATATACAGAGATACCAATTTGTGTGAACTGAGGTTTGGACAACATCCTGTGAGTGATTATGCTGACGGCTGCAAAAAGAGTTACTGTAACTTTTTTTTACAAATATCATGCTGTGCCCCCCCACTCTCTTCACTTTTTACCATTAAACAATGTGGTGCCAATACACACACGGGTGTTGGCAGTGGGATCAAACCTGGGAACTCTTGAGGTTAATCCATGAGCTAAAAGACATATTTGCTAGCCAGGGATGTGCAGCAAGTTTATCAGTCTCTAGATGGCTTAGCCACCACTAGAGGGGGGTAGAGTGCCACTTCTAAGCAAACAGGGACTACATACTGCCCCTGGGCAGAAGGGTGAGTCTTAAGCTTCACAGACTGCCCAGTTGAGCTGCCTGAAGTCCCAGCAAGGGCCACCACTTGTAAACAGTGATGCACACACAGGCACTGGCAATTGGACTAAACCTGGGACCTTTTGAGTTAAATTCATGAGCTTCTATTGCATGAGCCGAAAGACACACGTACGTCTGTTAGCTACAGCTCTTGCAGGTCCATCAACCTCTAGCTGGCCTTAACCACCACAAGAGGGGAACAAAGCACCACTCCCAGCAAGCAGGGGTTATGAAGTCCTGATGGAATTCACCTTTCTAGGCTGCTCACATAGGTTAGTACTGTTTTTCCTAATAGTATCATGTAGGAAGGTAAAATGAAACTTTCTAATAGCATACATTCATGATTTAGACTAGTAAAACACCTTATGGCTGATTTTTCAATCAAGAAATATTTACATATTTATAGTCAAGAGACAAGGTAGATGGGGTGATATCTTTCAAGGGATCAACTTCTGTGGTGGAAGGTACTAGCTTTCAACTATGGATTTAACAGGGACACTGGTTTCATGGCTCAGGACAACAATTTAAGACACACACATCACCCCTTCCAGGGCTGGACTGACAAGTCCAAGGGGCCCAGGTTGCCCCCCACCACAGGTCCCCCTCCTGCCTGGGTCCCCCCAACCATGGAGGCCCACCATGCAAGGGCCAGCCCCTGCCACCTCTGTTGCTGGGAGGGGACCTTGGACCAGAAGGTGGGGGCACCCAGGGATGGGGCCAGTCTGTCTGGGGGCTTCGGGGCCTGGCTGGAATGTGGCATGGGGGCGTCCAAAGCATCCCCCCTGCAGGGCCACAGGCCCTGGAAGGCTGCACCAGAGCGGTGCTGCAGCAGTGGCCTCGCTGTGAGCCAGCCAGCCCTGACCCAGAGGCAGAGTGAACAGGGGTTGACCCACCCTGCCCTCAGGCAGGTCAACTGCCCCAGGGGGCAAAGCAGAGTGCAGTGCCTGGCTTTTGGCTCCAGGGCCCTGTCCTCACTCCCACACCCAGTGCTGGCAGGGTGGGAATGCTCTTAGCACTCCTGACCTGCTAGCTCTGAGCTGGGCAGGTGCCAAATTATCAGGGTTTCAGCGGCTGGATCCCAGGAACCTCTTTTTGGCTGGGGCCAGTGCTTAAGCCCCGAAAGTCCCTGTGATAATCTGGCCCTGACCCCTTCTTGTTAATCCTTGAGGGCCCACTTCATGCCGCTTTTGCATAACAGCTGGATTCTGATTACCCACATCATTTCAAGTGGCCTCTTACAAGGAGTTATCACTTATGCATAACAATCTGTCCCGACTTGCAGTTATCGCAGGCTATGACTACACTAGAGAACTTCTAGTGATGTAGCTCCACCGATGCAGTTGCATCACTGTAATTTCTGTTATGTAGCCGCTGCAAACTGATAGGAGACCTAATTAATCCACCCACATCGAGCAATGGCAGCTATGCTGTTGGCACAGTGCTCACCAGCACTTAGGTCAGTGTAACTGATGATGTTGAGGGAGGTAGCTTGTTGACACCCGTGAGTGATATAAGTTACACCAATATAAGTGAAAGTTCAAGTGTAGCCCCAGACATTCTTCTTCCTGCCCCAAACCTGAAGAAGTTCTTGGTGTCTCAAAAGCTTGTACTTTCCACAAATAGAAGCCAGTCCAATAAAAGACATTACCTCACCATGTCCGTTTCTCACATCCTCGGATCAGCATAACTACAATAATGATGCAACCCATATTCATGGATGCCCAGAAAGCATAATGACGGATAGTCTAGATTGACTATTTTCCCCTAACCCAACCAGGATGCACTCATTTGCATTTGGTGGGTTAACAAGCTTTGATGAAATAAACAGAATGCAAAAATGTTTTCAAACAAACCAACCTTGTCTTTCTCATATAAGTAAACAATTTTTATTGCTGGTGAAAGATTAAGTGGGAAAGCCAGAACACATTCTGACCCTTAATTCCAGGGTTTAGCTTTAGAAATGCCAAAATTTATTCAACATGACATTACAAAAGTCATATTTCATAACTCCCTACCAGTCCTAAATAAAAAAAATGCTAATTCTGGTTATATTTTTGGTGCCTGTTTACTTTTTGCCTCCTTCCTGTTGCAGCTTCCCTGAGATTTTGTATCTAGTTTTCTTCCGTTCTCCCCTATCTTTTCATTTCCCAAGGACATTATCCCAATCTGTACTTTTATTAAACTCCATACTGCTAACCCTGTTCTTTCTTTCATTCTTACTTTTGGTTTGATTTTCCTCTCTCTTTCTCTAATCCTCATGCACAGACTTCAAGGTCAGATAAGACCAGTATGATCATTGTAGTATAACCTCCTGTACAATGCAGGCCACAAAACCTCATCAGTCCATCCACCCCTGTGACAAACTTCTAATCTATGACTGAGTTATTAAAGTCCATAAATCATGGTTCCAAGACTCAGGTACAGAGATTCCACCAGCAACCTCTTTTTCTTCTTTTTCCCTTTCCTATTATCTTTGGCCACCCCCTCAGCACCCTGGCCAGGGAACCCTCAGCACCGCCCCTGGCCGGCAGAGGAGGACTGCAGACCCCCGCAGGGTGAAGCGGAGCCAGGCACCTCATCCCGCCCGGCTCTGCTTCACCCTGCCGTGGTCTGCAGTCCCCTGCAGAGACCCGTAGGGTGAGGCTCCGGGCTACACTCACACTGTGGACATGCTATTTCGTTTCCCTTATTTCAAAGGCACTTTTTTGTCTTTCGAAATAAGGTGTTTCGAAATAACACATTATTTCGAAATGGCTTGTTTCGAAACAAGCACTTTGTGTGTGAACATGGCCCATGTGTATTTAAGAGAAAGATCCCTCCAATGCCTCACATGCAAGGCAGCCAGAATTTGCACATTTATGCTTTATGCCCATAAGTTTGTTGGTCAATAGTTCTATATTTCTTCCATAGCAAATGGCATGCCCATAAGCAGAGCACATAATGCATCTCAAAACAGGAGTCACTCCTCAAAATTAGAGGCATTTCTAAAAAATCCTGGTTTCTTAGTATTTGACAGTCTTCACATTATCCAGTTTCATTACTACAGTGTGTCCATCTTCAAAATCAAAATTCTTTAAAGCGCAGGCTTATGTTGGTCAAGGGAAACAACTGGACTTCCAGAGGATTAAACCACCATAAATATTACCAAATAGCAAAAATACCTGGCATCACCCGGGAGAATTATAGTAAAAGGTGTGATGAATGAACTAGATCAATTATATTAACATAGCATATTTTATCGGAAGTACCCTTCTCTTATATATTACTTTAAGAAAGTAACATAGCTAGTGATACACTTACAAAATGCATTGACATTTGACTCACTTCTTGATAACAAAAGGTGTGGTGAATGAACTATGTAAATTACTTTAACATAACATTTTATTGGAAATACTTATTCTTCCATCATATTGGCTATGTCTACATTGCTCTGCATTTTCAAAAAAACTTTTTGGGATAAGTATTTTGAAATAATTATCTTGGAAAAAAAAGCTTTTTTCAGAAATGCTATTTCAGGACAAAAGTCCAGGGACTGCTCATTGTCCTGAAATACCACAGCTTCCCCCCCTCCCCAAAAGAAAGTCTACACTGGATTTTCTTTTTTGAAAAAAAGCAAGGCAATGAATGAGATAGGGACCTTCGCCGTGTCCGGGGATGGCTTTTTTCGAAAAACCTACCTCAAAAAAGGCTTTTTTTCCTAAATATAATGAGGTTTAGCGATGCTGAAAAAGCGCTCCGGTATTTCGAGATACTGGAATGCTTTTTCAAAAAAGCTAAACCTGACAGCTTTTTCAAAAGAAAAAGCCTTTTTCAAAGTAGCTTTTTCGAAAAAAGCCATCCCTGGACATGGTAAAGGCTCCCCCCCCCCCCCACAATCCTCTCTTTTTTTAAAAAGAAAGTTTGGTGTAGACTTTCTTTTTTGAAAAAAAAAAGGCCACGGTATTTTGGGACAATAAGCAGACCTCAGACTGTTGTCCCAAAATAGCATTTTTGAAAAAAAATTTTTTTTGAGATAATTATTTTGAAATACTTACCCGAAAAAAGTTTTTTTGAAAAATGCAGAGCAATGTAGACATACCCATTATTGTATGAAATTAACATAACTAGCACTGTGCTTACAAAATGCAATTACATTTAACTTATTGCCTGATAATAAACAATATTTTTTGTTTTTCTTCCTTGAGTAAAAACATACAAATTTTCCCTGTTACAGATCTTGAGGTAGCAACGTATAGTTGACCATGTCTGAAGCAGTCGAACCACAGATGTACTCCAGCAACTCTGAATGTTTGGCCTTGTGATTTGTTAATAGACATGGCAAATGCTAGGTGGAGGGGAACTGTCATCTTTTGTTAATAGACATGGGAAATGCTACATGGAGGGGGACTGTAATCTTTAGAATTGGAATGGCATATCTGTAGGTATCATTGCTATTCTTGGTATCAGTACGTCTTGGTTTTAGTATGCGACACGATTAACAGAAGAGTCCAGCAAATGCCTACAATCAGGGGCTACTAAAAGCTAATTATCAGTGGGCCCAACTGGAGCTCTGGGGGAACCGATTTCAAGATCTAACCAATCCAGTTATTTAAGTTAGGAAAGCAGTAGTAGCCATTCAAAATTTTGTGTTTCTAACTCTTACCGTTTCAGAGATCTTTTGGGACAAACAAATGAACAAACTTTCAAAAATATTTATAAGATTAACTTGTTTTCCAGAAGGCTGGTGGTATTTCTGAGAGGCAGAAGCCTCAATGCTTGACCACTTGACTGGAGAAAGTACAAAAGAATATATTTTAGGGAAAAACTGTACACTATAAAGGGGATGGACTAGAAGCCCTATCTGAGCTTTTCCATCTCTAATTTCTATGATTCACTCTATATGCACATACTGCATTACTGACACATATTTATGATCATGGATTTAAAAAGATTAGTTTGTTTTAAATTTGTGTAATACCCTGCTTTACTACACGTGCACATACACTTTACACAAGGCCATATGCAGACCAATTTTTCCAACAGTGTTTCCAAATCTAATCTTGGGTTTTGAGCAAAGCAATGAAACAAAAAGCAAACCAAAAATCATCATTAAACTCAATGTTATGCAATAAGTCTGCTTTGAAAATAATTCCACACAAAAGAAAAATATTGTTTTTTTCCTCCAGAAGTATATCTCAGTGGATTACCTTTCCTGCTTCTAGGATATGGCCAGATGAAAACTCTTGTAATTTTGAAAAAGCTGAAGCAAGATGTCTCGAACACTTATTTGACAGTGGTTTAGGGTTCTCCAGTACATTCCAAAATCAATTCCAAAATCAAAGTCAGCAGATAACTCCCAAATAAAGGCCAATTAATGTATGACAGAAAATAATACAATAAAGCAAAATGAAGGATGATGCTAAAGGCTGGAGCCACAAATGAATTTTGGCATCTAACTGCCACTTTAGGAACCTAAGTCCAAAGTTTAGATCCTCAAAACCCAGCTCAGTTGCTGCCTAACCCTGCAGGCGCCTAAAGTTCCTTGTCACCCAAGCTACCATGAATAAAGTCCTTTAGGCCAGTGTTTCTCAACTGGGGTTCCATCGAACACCGGCGCTTTGTGGACACAGTGAAGGTATTCCATGACCAATCCCAACCCCTCCCTATCAGTGTGGAGGGGGGCTGAGTGGGGAGGGTGGAAAAGGAGCAACACAACAAGCTGACAAGTGCCTGGAGATTTAAAATGCCCCACCTGCAGCAAAGCTTCCGGGTGTGCATCAGCATCCACTAGTGCCTTGCTCGTTTGCTGCAGCTGAGGCACTTTAAATTTCTCACCATTGTTACCGTAGGCGCTGAAATTGTTTGCAAGTAACTTCCACAGTAAGACTTTCTCTGATGAACCTTACTGCAAGAATAGATTAACTTTGCTTGAATATGCAGGCCCAAAATTGCCACTAAAACTTGACTAATACTTTAAGTTTTAAGTCGTGAACACAATCATTATGTATCTATTTTTCAGAAAGAAATACGTTATAGTCATAAAATTGTATTTAATTCAGATTTCTGAATTATTTTTGCAGGAATGTGTAGTTTCCAGGTATTACAAACATTACAATCAGTATATACCAGGTTTTTTTTTTTGAGAAAGTTTTCATCAGGTGTTCTGTGTAAAGTAATTAATACTTTTAGGTGCTCCCCATTCCCCTAAAGGTTGAAAAACACTGCTCTAGGCAACTAAACTGTTGATAGGCATTCATAGAGCCACCTAAGGCCTGATGGTGCCAAAGATCCAGAGAGATCATTCAACTACGTGTCACTCTTCCTATCTCATTGGTGAGACCCAATCTGTTAGGCATTCTCAGAGACCATCTAAGACATCCTCAGAGGTCACGCCTACCGGATGGGTACTCACACAGAACAGAGCCAAGAAGGAGGTTGCTGCTTTCCTCCCATCCAGCACCCCAGTGAATCAAGCATTCAGCTGAGATGGAGGAAGGTTGAAATCCCCAGCCTGCATGGTTTGGATCAGGAATTTAAACATTGTCAGAGCAATGGCCTATGGTGGGGCTGTTGGCTCTTGATACCTACTTTTGAACCTCTTCCACTTTGTCTGAAATACTTAGTGGCAGATGCATCTTGTTAAGTCTAATCTGGAGAACCAATGGAAGAAATATCAGTTAGAAAAGGTTCTAGAGGTGTGTTTTGTTATGTATAGAATCAGCTCCTCCCTTCCAATAGAGTTCTGCTAGAATATATATATTCTATGTCGATTCTGTTCAAAGCAAGGTGGGGAACTTTACCTGTTTACAGTTACACAAGCTTTTCTGAGGAGTTGACTGGTGATCTACTGAGGTGCACAGTTGCAAAGAACAAGAATTACAGGTGAAGAAGTTCATTGGTCTTCTCCAAAAAGATCCATCTAACTGAGGTCCCACCTGGAAACGTCCTCTAAAAAGCTCAAGGGGTATGTCAAAAAGAAAGCACAACTGAAAAACTGCCCAGTGCTATGGCAGTAAGGGAAAAACAAGATTAATGGAGTACATACAACCTTAGTTCTGGCATTTCCTGACTTCTTTAAAGTAATAATATGCACAGATAGCATTAGGTGTATGAGGAAGCCAATGATATGCTCACAAGGTGAGAAAACAATCCCAAACAGAATAAAATTCTGAAGTTTAACAGAGCATGAATAACTTTGGTGAGAAATAGGTTCTGTAAATGCAACCTGGGTTCCTGACCAGATGCCAAAACTAAGCAATAATGCTTTACGTGTGTGAGAAGACCATGTGGCTTTGCTGCAAATCTGCTGGATAGGGACAGATTTGAGGTTAGCAGCCAAAGCTGCTTTGAGAGAATTTACTGAGCCTTGACATGACCTTCAAGATTCAGGACTGCAAAGCTGTTGCAGTGAGATGCAATCAGCCAGCCGCTGCAATCAGACAACTGGATATTGTGACCAGGGACATTGCTAGGCCTGGGCCCCATGCCCTGCACCAGAGAAGCAACCTCTTCTGTACCACTCCCTCACCCTCTCTCAGGCCATCCTCACCTGGGGGCAAGTTGGGGTGAAGTGGAGGGCTAGGCTGGCCTCCTGGGCACTCACTCGGCAGGTGGCGCTCTGTTGCAGCACACTATGGGACGGCCCAGCCCGGAGGTGGCACAGGTTGGCGGTGCTTTGATTTGATTTGAAACAACTTTTCATTTAGAATTTTCCTTCCATTTTATTTTATTTCCTTCCATTTTAAAAAAAGGTAAGCCCTTACAAAAGAAAAGTTCTGGGTTGACCTGAAAAATGTTTCTTTTCAGTTCAGCCCCCAAACCATGTGATCTATTATTCACACATCTCCCGAGAGTCCCCTAGGGCTTCCAAGAGCCCAGCTCCATGGCAGGAAACCTTCAAGTGCTGGCAGCCCCGAATCAAGCTGGGATTCACAGGTCTTCCAGTTTCCTTGCTGCAGCGCTGGGAGCTGAACCCCATCTAGAGTCAGTGTCTCTGGCATCTCCCAGGGCTTTCAGCCTCCCAATCTTCAGCAACAACCATGGAAGCTCTGAGGTCCCTGGCCCTGAGGAAGGCTGCATGGTACGGCTGCCGCAGACTCTGGAATTTCTGGGTCCCCAGCAACCTACCTGGTGAGCTGGCAGGAAACCAGCTTTGCGAGAACAATACTGAACCAAATGTTTCTGAGAAGCATTTTGGTTGCAATGAAAGTGTGCTCTAGCCTAGTGGGTTTCAAACCAGGGCTGGGACTAAGTACTGTGTTGCAGACCCTCAGGCAGGGGTTAAAGTATAATTTAGTGGGCCCTGGAACCCTCCTAATCGGGTGGGCCCCCCTCCTGCAGTTCCAGGCCCCCCCTTCCCCACCCACTGCCCCCAATATCCATTTCCCCCATCCCCAAAATCCACCCCCAACCCCAATACCCACCCCCCATACCCAACCCCAGTTCAGATGCCTTCAATACCACCCCCAGCACAAGCCAGGCCACCTCAGTACTTACTGGCGCCGCATGCTGGGCTGATAGACAATGCGGCCTGCAGGCTGCACTTGGAGGCTTCTGCCTCCAAGCACAGTCTGCACATGTGCAGGGAGCCAGGCAAGCCCTCCATCACTCTCCTCTGTCTGCCAGAACGCTGCAGAATGGCATTCCGGGGCCTGCTATTTTTAGGGGCTCAGTGTTCAGGCCCCTAAAAACAGAAAATGGAACTGGAAGGCTGCATTCCAGGGCCCGCTGTTTTTAAATGTTGGGCCCCAGAATGCAGCGTTCTGGCTCCATTTTCTATTTTTAGGGGGTCCGGAAAGCTGAGCCCCTAAAAATAGTGGGCCCTGGAATGGTGTTCCGCTGTGTTCTGGCCTACTTTAACCCCTGCCCTCAAGTACTGTGCTGTGGTACACCCTGCTGCTGCTGGCAAAAGACTGGAATGCATTGCTCAAAGATGGGCATAAATGATTTTCTTTTCAATTGGATTCTGAGGAAAAGACTTCAAAAACCACTGCTCTAGCCCAACTAGCCAGCTCTGGCCATCACAGTTTCAAAGCACAATTCTGCAGCATTTCCTAATCCATGTAAAATACAATGCAAAGTGGATCAGGCACTAGAGCCTGAAGCTCATTCACCTCTATGGGCTGAACTCACCCTCTTAGGAAAAAGACCCTTCTAAAATACTTCTGCATAGAATCAAGAGCGATGATGTCATACTGAGAGGATAAGTTCCAAAGAGGTAACCATGTTAGTCTTGTTCAGCAAAACAAACAAGGAGTCTGGCGGCACTTTTAAAGACTAACAAATTTATTTATTACATGAATTTTTGTGAGGGCAATTCCCGCTTCATCAAACACTTGATCTTCAAGGCCACATGATGGACACTTGATCTTAAACGCCATGTGATCTTTAAGGCCACATGGCAGACACAATCTTCAAGGCCATGCTTGATCTTCAAGCATCAGATGAAGTAGGATTTTCCTCCCACAAAAGCTCATGCAGTAAATAAAACTGTTAGTCTTTAAAAGCGCCGACAGACTCCTTGTTTGTTATACAAAGAGGAGGCTTTGCCTACATTACCTAAAGCATATGCACAGACAAAGCCTTTGCAGTACTAATGTATTGCAATTTCAAGAGCTAGATATTATCAACCAAAATAAGCAAGGGGGAAACAGATAACAGGTCTCTGTGGAGGATAACAGAATCAGAGACCTGAAGAGCAAGCCAAATTAAATCTGTAAATGACAAAACGAAGCAGATGCTAGCTAACAACTCCTGTTCCCTCTATCATTGTGAAGCATATAGTTTGCCTGGCTACTGTTTTTCCCACCTAGAGATGGCAGCGTTTCAGGGATGTTGCATGAACTATGTAACAGTTTGCAAAATGCTTTAATCTGCTAGTTGATACATACTGAGCACAGCTCTGTTGTCATGGAATTTGCCACAGAATCCAGCCTTTACCAGGGAGTTATACCATAGAACTAAAATATAATTACTTAAAAAAAAATTCCTGGCCTTCAATTTGGGAAGAGAAATCTTCTAACAGAGGAACTGAATGCAAACAGATGCTATGTTCTCAAATGTGTGACTTGCCTTATCTCAGTTGGGTGTTAAAAATCATCGTTAACTATTTCACCCAGTTGTTTCAGCGGACCTGAAAATTGCTGCCCAGACCTATAGAGCACCATGTAAGCTGCAAAGCTTGTCTCTCTCACCAACCAAAGTTGGTCCAATAACACATAGCTCATGACCCCCCCGTCTCAAAGTGACCAAAACAGCTACAACAACACTGCATATTTCAGCAGAAACACCGACTCAGAATAAATTGTTTGGTTTGCTGAAATCGACAAACAAAACTGCCCCTCTGGAACTGTCTGAATTCATCTTGTGACTTACTCTTCTCTGTACCCAAGATCCAAAGGGGTGGCTCTGTTAGACTAGTTTAGTAAAACAAACAAACAAGGAGTCCTGCAGCGCTTAAAGACTAACAAATATATTTATTGCATGGGCTTCTGTGGGAGAAAATCCCATCTTCAAACTGTCTGATTTTCTCCCATGAAAGCTCATGCAATAAATATATTTGTTAGTCTTTAAGTGCCACAGGACTCCTTGTTTGTTTGTTCTTCTCTGTATGTATATATACATTAACACACTGCAGTTTCCATTTCATTCATGTGATGAAGTGGGATAATACCCACAAAAACTCATGCAATAAATAAATTTGTCAGTCTTCAAAAGTGCCACAGGACTCATCGTTTAATCAACTAATCTGTTCATCCATCATACTGGATGCAGTGTCATACACTGGCGATGTGAGATACAGTTGGTTTTAGCAAGGATTGCTGAGACTGGGAAAAGGATGTTCAAACCCTCCACAGCCATTATCATCATCATCTTCTTCCTTGGGGAGGGCAAGAGGAGATTCATTTTCTTCCCAGAGGCACCCCCCCAACTCACATTTGCCCTGGGAGGTCCAATACCCAAATCAATTCCCATGCTATCTCCCAGCTCCTTGATTCAGCTGTCAAAACTCTGGCTCTTCCTTCCTCTCACAACAACTTCCAAAATGCAACCAGTACAAAAATAGGCAACGCTCTAAATACTGAAAATACAGGGACAATATGAGCTCTTTGGGGCAGCGGCTGGGCCAAGGGCACTGCTACACATAAATATTGGGGGGGGGGGCGGCCCCCCCCGCTCACCTGGGCCCCAACCCGATCCCTCCCCCCCTTGCTGGGCCCGGGGGCCTTCCCAAACCCCCCCCCCCGGCGGTCCCCTAACCTCTTCCCTAACCCCCAACGTTGATCCCCGTTGCCCCAGGCCGACTCCCTCCTCTGTGCCCTTTCCCTGCCAGGCCGGCATGCCTGCCCCTGGGTTCTCCCCCCAGCTCCCTGACCTGACCACTGGAGGGAGAGCAGGGCCACAGGACAGGCTGAGGCCCCCAGCACAACCCTGCTTTGAGCATGCTCAGAGCATAGTCACGCCAGGGTGGGAGTTTTAAAAGCTCCCAGGCCGAGCCTGGGCCAGCTCCCTATAGGCTGAAAGACTCTGTCTTCCGGCTGGTGAGAAGCTGCAGCTGCCAGTTGGCCACTGCCCGGACAGTGTTTCCTGCATGGGGGCGTGACAGTGCACCCCTGCGCAGTTTAGAGGTGTGCTGCTCAAGGTCTGGCCCTGAGTTTCAGGGGGGCTGAAGCGCCCAGAGGCCCCCCCCCCAGCAATGCCACTGGGCTGGGACTTCTGCTATATTTTAACATGTCTATTATATTGTAGGCATTACAAGAAATGGAAAATAGCGAACTATAATAATGGAATTACTTTAGATTTATGGTGGGCTCACTGAACAGAATTTGCCCCCGCTGTATTTAATATAAGAATAAATAACAGTGCTGTCTCAATTGCAAGTTAAAAGAAACAAACCTAATTAAATTGAAGTGTAAAGACACATGAATCACTTATTGAAAAAAAATGGTGTGATTTCATTTTACTTATCTAATACTGTCCTTCTATATTACCCACCTTTTTTGTTCGTTAGATGCCCCTCATTTGCCTGGTTTAACTTGCTGTTAGATGGAAGGTCTCTGGTGTAGGGTCCACGTCTCTCCTTATTTCCATTAAGTGCCTAACCACTTATGGGGTCTCGAAAATAAGTAATAATAATAATTATTAATTATTTAATTCAGTAAAACCCTCCATTTTGGGGGGCACCTGAAGCTGTTGCAGATTTTCAGTTTGCTGCACAGGTCCAGCAGCACCCTACTGCAAAACCAAAAGATCTTGCTGCAGAACTTTGGTTCAGTTTCCTGCATAATACACAGAACTATCTACGGCTTATAATGTGAAAACTATCATTAAATGAAGAATGACAGTTATCTGCAGTGGGACACCTTTTTGTGTGTTGTCATAAGAAGTTCTCATTTTACATCTCTTTGTGTCTCCCCCTTTCTTGTGTAACTTGGATCCATGGTATGATGGGACAGCCTAATTTGGCAGTTAACTGATCTTTAACTACTAGTGGTAAATACGCCCAAGGTTCGTTAGATGAGGTGAGATGAGCTACTACAGAGAATTCGTTCCTGGGTGTCCAGCTAGTTAGACTCGTCCACATGCTTGGAGTTTAGCTGATTGTCATATTTGGGGCTGGGAAGGAATTTTCCCCCAGAGCAGATTGACAGAGATCCTTGAGGTTTTTCATCTTCCTCTGCGGCATGGGGCATGGGTCATTTGTTGGTGGACTCTCTGTACCTTCAAGACTTTAAACCATGACTCGAGGACTTTAATAACTCAGTCATAGGTTAAAGGTTTATTACACGAGGGGGTGTGCAGCAGATTATATTAGATGATCTTAATGGTTCCTTCTGACCTTAAATTCTATGAGCAAAGTCTACTCTGTCAAATCCACCACCTGCTACTTTTGATCATTTATGGGTATTATCTGGGTTGATCTTTGGGTCACTGTCATCTGATTTTTGTCATTTATTTCTGCCTCAGTAACCTGATATTTATTTCATTGACTGCACTGAATGCTGTTTTATGCTAGTACTGTTGAGTCCTTTTGAGTGCCCGTTCTTAATATAAAGAGATTTTCTGCTTCTTTTGCTCTCTGTGCACCTTCAGTCTTCATGCTTCTGTGAAACAATTGTACTGTGGAGCGGTTGTGCAGAAGTTACATAGTCTTTTAAAAACAGGGCAAATAAATTATTTTTATCAAACCTTTCAGTACACTTTTCAATAGGATTCCCTTTACTCTGGAATACTTAACCAATTAAGAACCCTTTGTTATTCTTTCTGGGGCATAAAGGCACTGTCATTTACCATAGTCTACAAAATCTATATATTAAGACTAATAAACAGGACTTGCTCTATTGAACACACTACATTATAGAGCATTTTAACACAAAAGGACTAGACAAAACAGCAACAGAAGAATTAAACCATAATCAGTCAAAGGATATTACTACACTTTGAGCTGGAGTGGTCATTTTCAGCTTGGGCAGACATATGTGCTAGTTTTGGCTGAGCTAGTGACTACATGGCATGAACAGCAGGACAATCCCACTGGAACCTTAGTCCGGGAAGCTAGCCCATCCTGTCGCCCATGCTGCTGTGTGGCTACATGTAAATTTTTAGACCGGTAGATTGATCAAAGCTAACCCATGTTTGTCAGCCTGAGCTAGAATTACCCCTGCAGCTCAAAGTGTAGCTGTACTAATAGACGATAGCTGGCAGCTGAAAGTCCTTGAAATAATGGACTACTGGAGGTGACAAGTCCAAGAAGCACTAGATTGTAGTAACTGTCTCTGGAAAAGAAAAAGAAAGAGGGGCCTGAATCTGATCTCACTTACACCAATGAACTCCACTGCTATCAGTGGAGAAACTTCTTATTAATACCACTGTGAGTGAACTGAGAACCAGATACTTGTAACCTAATATTATGCTCCTAGTTTTCTGAGCTATATATCGGGAACAACTCATAGACATCAGATTTAATAAAGAGTAGAACTTGGTTTTGAGACTTTAAATGGGATTCAAAATGACACACATTTATGCTCAGGACTTGTAAGTTCAACTTGACCACAGCAAATGGGAATTTTTTTTACTCCCCCTCCCTCCTTTACTGCTACAAACAGCTGCAGAATCAAAACCAATCTAATGTCTAAGGAAAAACAAAGTTTGTAGCCTTTACGGTTGCAAAGAGAACCCAGCAAATGTAACCCAAATTAATGCAGCATCTTCCTTCCAGGTATGCCTGCAGACAGATCCCATGCTGCTGCCACTACAACAGAATGAAAACTGGTTTATGTCTGCTTTGGAGGAACCATGTGACAGTATCGAGAGAAATCTGTCAGAGTCAGAGGCAGTGAGCATAGGGGCTGTGTCCTCAGCAGCAGGGTACAGAAATGCAAGGGAACTGTAAATTAGCAGAGAACCCACTACCATCATACTTCCTCTGTACCCAGGTGGCTCTGGGTGACACAGAGAAAGGACACAGACAATTACTACAAAGTCACATGGAATGCTGACTGACAATGTTACAATTAAATACAGCACCTGACCATGCCATTAAATGGCACTGTAGGGAGCATGGCAGCTCAGTTCTTTTCATACTGGCTCAGGAGTGGGCTTAGTCCTCAGGTTAGCAGGTGGCAGGAAAAAATGTCAAGACCTTTCTATATTGGAATAATAGCAGAACAAGACTCAACAAATGTTTGTTTCTGGTCACCATGGTGACCAGTTTTAGTAGCCTGCTGCCTAGTTCCATTGCAGAAATGTAATGGAGGAAGACCCTCTGGCAGCCAAAAGTAAAATTGCTGGCTCCTAGCTGTGAACCAATTTTGTCCACCCCTGTATTAGTACTATTACTGCACTGTTTCTCCAAAGTACAGTTCAAACAGCTCTATTCCTCCCCCACTCTAATGGCATAAAAAAGCATTCTTATTTCGGTTTCATGGACAAAGCAATAGCTAGCCCAATCTGTCACACATCTTTAATGCTGAAGTAGCTACATCAAAACTATGCAGTAAATCAGTGGCAGAAACAGGATTCTGATCTGAGATATAGCACTGTACGTTGGAGTAATTCCATTTAAATCAGTGGAGTTACATTGTTGTAAAACTGGCCCTAGTTTCTAAACTGAAGCACAAATCCAAACAGTGCTGTCTATCTCATTGCATATTCACTACATTCAGTAAAAACTAGTATGCTAATATTGCCCACCTTAAGGGAAAAAAAAGACTAAAAGCTTTTATATTTGCAGGATCCAGAATGTCAGCAAAATAGAACACAATGTGCAAGCAAAATAAGGCTGCCCCAAAACTATCCGATCATAGAACCAGAAGGGCCAACTAGTCTAATCCAGAGCCAAGGTAGACATATGGATTCTAAGGTCAGAAGCGACCAATGTGATAATCTAGTCTGACCTCCTGCACGATGCAGGCCACAAAACCTCACCCACCCATTCCTGCAATAAACCTCTATCCTGTTCAGGGATTAAAGTAAGGGGGAACGCTCTGGAACACCTATTTTTAGGGAGCCAGTATTCTGGGCCCGTTAAAATAGGGGAACACCCAGGAAATCTGTGTTCTGGGGCCCCCTAAAAATAAAATGAACACTGCCAGCCATGGACAGCTGACAGCTTCAGTCCCTAGCGGGCCGGAAGACAAAGTCTTGTGGTCGGCTGCAGCTGCTCTGAGCCAGAAGATTGTATAACTCCCATTCAAAGTAAGCTCTCAGTGAGCATGTGCAGAATCTGTTCAACATTTTCATCAATGATCTAGATGATGGAATAGACTGCATTCTCAGTAAGTGCACGGATGACACCAAGCTGGGGGGAACAGTAGACTCGTTGGAGGGCAAGGACAGGATTCAGGGAGACCTAGATAAATTGGAACAGTGGGCCAATAGAAATCTTATGAGCTTCAGTAAGGACAAGTGTAAAATCCTGCACTTGGGACAGAAAAACCCCATGCACTGCTATAGGCTGGGGAACATTCAGCTAAGTAGCAGCAGTGTAGAAAAGGACCTGGGGGTCCTGGTGGATGGGAAGCTGGATATGAGTCAGCAGTGTGCTCTTGCTGTCAAAAAGGCCAATGGCATAGTGGGCTGCATCAAAAGAAGTGTTACCAGCAGATCAAGGGATGTGATCATTCCCCTCTATTCTGCACTGGTGAGGCCACATCTAGAATACTGTGTTCAGTTTTGGGCTCCCCACTACAAAAAGGACAGGGAAATGCTAGAGAGAGTCCAGTGGAGGGCAACCAAAATGATTAAAGGGCTGGAGCACAAGCCCTGTGAGGACAGACTGGAAGCATTAGGCTTATTTAGTCTGCAGAAGAGAAGATTGAAGGGGGATTTGATAGCAACCTTCAACTACTTGAAGGGATGCTCCAAGGAAGATGGAGCTTGACTGTTCTCGGTAGTAACAGAGGACAGAATGAGGAGCAATGGTCTCAAGTTGCGGTTAGGGAGGTTGAGGCTGGATATTAGAAAAAACTTTTTTACTAGGAGAGTGGTGAAGCCTTGGAATGAGCTGCCGAGGGAGGTGGTGAAATCTCCGTCTTTGGAGGTGTTTAAGGCCCGGCTGGACAAAACCATGACTGGGATGGTTTAGTGGGAGTGGTCCTGCCACTGGCAGGGGGTTGGACTAGATGACTTATGAGGTCCCTTCCAACACTATGATTCTATGCTCAGTGAGAACTTCCTCCAGCTGGAAGAGCAGCTGGTGGCCAGGTCTTGCTGCTCTGGCAGCCAGGTAAGGGGGCAGGGAGGCTGACTGGGGACAGGGCTGGACTGGGCCAGCTGGGGGTGTGTGGGGGGATGAGATTGGGCCTGCTGGGGGGATGACGGGAGAGTAGGGGGGGCAGGATCAGGCCAGCTGGGAGGGTGTGTGGGATCAGCCTGGCCGGGGAGGGGGCAGGATCAGGCTGGCTATGGAGGTGATGGGAGAGCGGAGGGGTGGGATTGGGCTGGTTGGGGGGGGTGACAGGAGAGTTGGGGGCAGGATCAGGCTGGCAGGGGCAGGTCCCACACCAATATGAGGGGGGGCAGCCAATTTAGGAGGCTTTCACGGGCCCCCAAATTATACTTTAACCCCTGATCCTATGAATGAGTTATTAAAGTCTTCATATCATGATTTACACCGGATTTGCTGCAATAAACCATCCAAAACAGAGGCTCATCCAGCCTGCTTTTGAAAACCCAGCTAAGATACTTGTACAAGCTCACTAGGTATTTCTTCGCATTATAAGAATCTTTTTTTCTTCCTGCCCAGAGAAACCTTTTAACGCCATCTTATCTATCCAAGGTACTTATATGGCTACTAACTCACTCTCTTCACCTCACAACACTTCAGTGTGATAGGGAAGTATTATCTGAGAAACCAAGGCACTTGAGACTAAGTTACTTAGCCAACATCGTACATGAAATTAGGAGCAGATAAGGAAATTTAATCCAGGTCTCCCACATGCCTATCCTTTCCCTCTCAGAGCTTCTACCTGCAATACAGGAAGCTAGTGTTGGGAGTCCCACCCAGACTTTTACTAGCACCGAACCATTACCCACAATGGGCAAACAGCTGCTGGATTCCACCTTGTAATAGGAAACAATCCGATTCTGTGACCTGTCTGGAATTTTGGTCTGGGAAACCTGAGACGTAAGTCAAGTTCTAAGTGTGGTCTATGGCACAGAGCAGCAGTATCCAACAGGTTTTTTGTACCTCCCAATATTGTGGTAAATTTGTTAACATTTTTGCCACATGAAAAAAAATATTAACTGTGTTTTCACAGAATATAGAGGAGTAGGAAGATACATAATATGTTTTGAATTATTTATTGACAGAATTAATGAGAAATCTGACATATCTTTTCATTAAATAGTGCAGCGAAATCAGTCATAAAATCAATTAGACTACATCTCAACTCTACCTCCAAATTTTTGACCAGTATCTTGCAACCTATATTCTGAGTTCACCATTTTTACCATAGAAAAATTTTATTTGCAGAGCCACATTGAACCAAAAATACTTTTACGTTCCAAATTTTCCAAAGTGAATACAATAAAAATATAAGAATAGTATGTTAATAGGTACATAAAAATTAGAAGTGATTATAATTATAAATAAGATAAATAGATAAAAAGCTTAACAGTACAAATTTGTGCTTGTGGGCATATACAACATTTCCTATGTTAGCTTCTCAGAAACTGTCAAGAAATCTACATTACATGGCTACATTACACTCAACACTAAGGTTGTTCCGAATTACACAGCATGACATTCAACATCAGTGGCTGTGTGTGGATTTCACCCATAGTAAAAGTGCATTTTGCAGCATACGCATATACTATACGCTGTATAGGACCCAAGGATGAATCTGTGATTTTTAAGGGGTGGAGAGTTGCTAAATGAAGACAGCATCATTATTTTGTATTGTGCAAACACACTTATACAAATACACTGTAGGCACAAAAAAGTGGACACTTTTTTGAACTGGTATGCGTATAAATGAATTTTATTAAACATTTTATTTAAAAAATAGGTGGTAGAAGTAAAACATCAATTTGCCACAGGTCAATAGCCATTTCACCACATGTGGTGAGTGGCAATTGTGTTGGATACCATGGGCACAGAGAACGCTTTATGTCCTAACCAACAGAGTGGTGCCTTCTAGTTGAATGATTTTTAAATACATTTTTACCTTACATAAAGTGTATACATAAAATGCTAGCAAACGCTCTGTGTGCAAAAAAGACAGGGAATAATGCAGGATCAGAATGCAGCATATTTCCTTGCATAAGTGGACCTCATGTTGGGGGTGTTTCAATGAGGCAATTATGGCCAGGAAAGCTAGCTAGGATCCTAAGTACAAGAGTATTATATAAACACACATTAGTTAAGCAAGCCACTCAAACAGTGGTGCTCCAATTACCACTATATATTTGTGTTGGTTTCACAGATCAAACGTCAATCCAAAGTAACACATTTACTCAAACAAAACAAATGCAACCAAATAAATAACACTTGAATGCTAAATACAATTGGATGAACCTTAGGTAGCTCATTGAAACTTGCCACGCTCAAGGCTGGGAAACCATCTAGAGAGGGGTGTTTCAAAGACAGCACTTTCAACTGAAAAACTTCTGCTGTGGCAGCCTTCAAATTTACTCTAGTCTAGGAACTAAAAGGAAACCCCAACTTCAACTGTGGTGACAAGTTATTTACAAATGCAAACTGTCCCCGTCAGGCCAGACTCTCAGAATGTGCAATTCTGACTCCTGTGGATGTTGCATAGGAGAAGAGTTGCAGTATACCCTGTGAAAAATCTCAGCCCATGCCACTGAGCATGCTCAAAAATGATTTTTCTCAAATCCATTTAAACTTTATTTTCAGCTCTTCTCCCTCAGTCCCACCTGAAACATGCAACAAGCCACTTCCTCACGGAGAGCTAACCAAAATGCCAAGTGTGGCCTTTGTTCAGCCATTTTTCCAGTAATACGTGAGGAAAAAGGTTGCAGCGCTCTATTGTCAGAGGCTTTACATTGTCCTAGCAACACAGCAGTCTGACCCTGTTGAATTCAGTGGAGCTAGGCTGATTTACATCAGAGGAAAAGCTGACTTTTTTTTAAAGCGGAGAATTCCTCTCAACTCAGAAATGGCTGAAATTTTCTTAACCTTTCCAATGCTCTTTGCCTTTGGGCTCAGGCCAAACATTGGCCCCTAAGAAGATTTATTTCTGGGCATGTGCAGGGGAGAGACTAGAAGGGTGACAAAAATCTAAACACAGCTTTCTCTATTAAGAAAGCTCTAAAACAGTCACTGTATATGCTGTATAATACACTGATGCCATAACATTATCTAAGTGAATTGCAACAGACCAACAGAAAGGTAACTAAGCAGGATGTGTTACAATAGTCCTAATGATGAAATAATTCCTTTGATAATTTTTCTGTTCATGCATCAGTAGTATCACAGCTCAGCAGAGAAGCAGTTTCATGCAAGAGCCTCATTTCTCTCGACTTTAAAATTTCCAATAATTTATTAAATAGTATTTTCTAAACCTACTCATAAAACTTTTCTTCCTCTCTCATTCTAAATACTTTTATCACAGCAGCCTCTAGGAATATGTCTACACTGCTGGAGGGAGCTAACCTCTCACCCCAGGAAGACAGATATGTATTAGCAGGGCTCAAGTAACAGTACTAAAAGTAGCAGTGTGGACGTGGCAGCTTGGGCATTCATGCCCACTTCCTCCCTCCCCTTTAGCTTGAGACCCTGAGCTGTAGCACACACACTAGCATTTTGGGTGCACTAGCTTGAGCCCCACCAGCACAAGTCTTTCTAGCCAGATCCTCACTCTTCAAAGCATCTGCCAAAGTGGGATTTTCTCCCATGAAAGCTACAAGATAGACTGCCCTACAGGTCCCACCCACAACTGGACCCTCATTGTGTCAGGGACTACAGAAACATATAACATGGCAGTTCCTGCTACAAATTGCTTCCCTCTGGGATGGAAAACAGAGGCACAGAAAGGTCTAGTGATTTGCTCAAAGTCACACAGCAAGTCACAGACCAAGATGAGAACTAGGACTTACTCCTTTGACTGTCAGTCCCAGTCTCTTACTTAGTAGTCCATGCTACTGGTTTTCTTTAAGTTACTTCCATCAGAGTCAGAAGATATACCTATTTTCTGTGTGTGTTCCTCACCTCATTTCCCATTACATAGTGCATAAATTCCTCTGTATGTGCTGTCCTAAATGAATTATCATACAATATCTGTTCCTAGAAAAACAATAAACAGTTAAAATATATTTTTTTTAACTGAAGAGGTTTAGAAGTATCAGCTGCAATTTGGTGGATTGAATAAGAATAGCATAATTATACATCTGCTCTCTTACTCCTATTAATGAAAGTAAAATAACTAGAATATTTGGAACATTGTAGTCATGGTAACAGACACCCTAACCTAACAAAAGGGAAAAATCTGCAGTTAAAATTTAAGGGGAAAATCTCATTTCTTTACAAAAGCTGGAAAATATCAAAGATTTAATGCATACTCTTGTCCTTCTGTTATGTCTTTTTAAATTTATGACGAATGGTTGTTGTGAGAAAAGAAAATTTTCCCCACAACAGAATCTTTCAAAGGCTGAATTTATTTCTTACACCAACTAAAGGGAAATTTTGGAGCAACTATTGCTAAATCCTGACTTGGAAAATACTGATATGCTGTCACTGGCCAGATCATCACCTGGAGTCAATTAGTGCAGCACCCTTTAAATCAATGGAGTTGCACAGTTTATACCAACTGAGAATCTAGCACTATAGGAATAAATTTGCAAGGGCAGACACACCAGCATAATTTATATGCAGAATTCCTTACTTCTGCGGAGGGAGTAATAATGGAAACCCCTACCTTTAATAAAACAATTGGGAAAACTGCTTGGAAGCTTCCAGGCTTCGAAATAAACAGAGGAACGTTCCCCCTAACTATCCACCCTCATCCCTGAAACATCTGTGCTGTTCCTCTCAGTTTGTACAATACCATCCAAGACTACACATCAGATATTCTCATCCAAAGTGTAAATTGCCATGCATGTAGCAGGCCAATTACGCACAACTGGAGAGGAAAGAGATCATTAGTAAAATCAGCTCTATCAATGAGAATAAAAGGTGTTAACAGAGAGTGGCAAGAAGACTTCAGAGACACTGACAGTAGGTGACTATACAACCTAGTGCTTACAGAATAATTGGATCAGGACACATGCATGTGAAAAATACAGACAAAAGATTGTTGAAATGCCTGCACTGAGGAAGAGCATACATGCTAGCAAGAAAGGCTAGAGAATCTCAGTTTGTACAGGTATCGTACCTGAGCGGTGTGATGAGCACAGTCTGTTATGAACCTTCTCTCTGACATTAACTGGCAAACAAGGTATATATTGAACAGAGCATCAAGGTTGAAAATACATTTCCATGGTGTCCAGCTAACATCCAGCCCCAGTATTTATACTTACTTTACCAAATGTATGAATGCCTTTTCAAATCCCAGATGGTAAGTCTAAGAATAAACAGGTAAAGAGGAGCTGCGACTGGTTACTTAAATATATATCTGATCCCATACTCCTCAGATTTTGAGAACACAGTCTGAGGTTCAACAAACTCAAACCCCAGCCTACGTCTGAGCACGCTGGGTTTTTGTGACGATTTCATCAGCATAGTCTCCATCATATAGGTCAGAATTACTTGACAGATAGTAAAAGTGTGACATTTGGTGCTTCAACACAGATCAGTAAGGGGCTGTGTGCCTACCTGCCCTGCAAGTCTCAGTGCCTTAAATGCTTCTGTGGCTCACAGCTCTGACTCCAACAGCCAGCATCCAAGTCACATCCTTGCTTCTACCAAGCTACTTTTTGCAGAAAGAGCACAGAACCCTCCCTGTCCCAAATTTCCCCAGAATCATAGGCCAATGTGACAATCTGCTGAGGTTTCCAGACCCCTTCAGCCTCAGCAAGGGAGAGATCTGTTTCTGCTAAGCTGTGTGACAACACCTTGACACACCAGGCTGTCTGCTTTGCCAGAAAACTCTTCAGGACTCTACAGGTATGTCTACACTAGCCAATTAGTCCAGATTAAGCAATCTTAGTCTGGACTAATTTGGTCTAGGTCTACACTAGCCTTTGAATAGTCTGAATTAAAAAATTTCTTAGTTCAAACTAGCCAAAGCTTAGCCCAAACTAATAAGTTTGACTGGTTAGTCCAGACTAAGTGCTTAGTTTGAAATTTAAGTTTGAACTAGTGCAATGTAGACCAGGACTAATGGTTAGTTTGAGCTAAAAAAGTTCAAACTAAGCCATTAGTTTGAACTAGCTGCGCTTACTAGTTCAAACTAAAAGGTTAGTTCAAACTAGGATACAAAGCTAGTTTGAACTAAAAAGCCATGGTTAGTTGGGCTAGTTTGGACTGGCCTCAGACTTTTTTTTAGTTTGGACTAGCAAGTGTGAACTAAAAAAGCAGAGGTAGACATAGCCTACCAGACTTACTTACCTTGCAGGTTACAGACAGTGAACCCCAACTCCCAAGCTCCTCAGAGATGTCTCCCTGCAGCATCCAGTCCACTCCTGGAACAGTCCCAGAAGTTACTAGGTTTGGTGTTCCTTTAGAGAGGATGCTAAGTAATTTAACTGGGGTGTGACAAGCACTCCTATTTTAATCACAGTACTGAACTGGTTTATCTTAACAGTAAAACAGGTTTATTAAACAAAAATCATGGGTTTAAGTAATACCAAGTATAAGGAATAAAGGCAGAAAGGGTAACAAAGCAAACAAAAGTAAAAATACACTTCTAAAACTAAAACAATTTCAGCAAGTTACACTATTTGTCTAACCAGATTTCTCAACTATATTCAGTTCTCACCCCCCACGCCTGCAGGACGGATCTTTCTCAGATTATAAGAGCTCTGACCTATCACCCCAAAGTTCCCTTTCGCTGTTTCAAGAGGCTGGAAGGCTTCCTTCTGATTCCTATGTAAACTGAACTCCCACACAGTTTAATTTACATTGGAAACAGGTAGGTAGCTGCTTTCCCTCCCATCTAAGGGAGAACTGTTCTCTCCCCATGTTTGGATGTATGCTCTAAAGCAAAATATCTATAATTCCAAAGATAGTATTGAGGTAGGCATTTCCCAGTGGTGTTGGTCACCAGTGTATCACAGGCATTGAGAAAAGATTTTATGTTTATAATACAGTATTATATATAGTTGATTCAATTGCTCATTATTTGAGGTGCAGACTCCCCATCTCTCCTATCATTCTTTTTTATATTTTATGTAAAATGCCTCTTCATTGGCTCTGCCAGATGAGCAGGCAAATAAGAACAAACAAACACAGTTCTTTGTCTAAGGCAGACTGTACATATTCATTGCTTGCCAAATACATTTTAAGAACGTAATTCTAGCACAGATTTATAACTCTTTGTACACACCTTGTGCATACTTCAAGAAAGCATATTAATGAACAGTGAATTATTAGTTTTCCAATGCTACAGTACATGCCACCTTTTGGGCATATATCATGACATCTTGATATATCTCATGAGTCTGACAACAGTGCATCAGGTGTAGTGAGTATGTCAGGCCTGACAAGAGTGGCGGACTGTACAGAGTTGCTGCCAATAGGTCCCTGCATCACAAAAAGTTATATACTTCTTTTGATTTCCCCATGGATTGTGATGAATTATACACTCCTACACAGTATATGCCAAAACTACTTCACTGGGGTTATGGTGACACTGAAATCATGAGGATTTGGGGGTCAGGGGAGGATAGGGAGGTTTTTTTTTTTCTTTTCTTGAAGTTTGTCATATTAACAAGACTCCAGTTGTCACTTTTTAATGGGCAGTTATGTATACAGTCAATCTTGTATTAAGAAAACATAAACAAAAAAATCATTTCATACAGTGAGATAATTCAGAACTGGTGTCAGAAGAGTACCTGCAAGACACATTACTGAAATCTACAATATAAATATTACTTTTAAAATGTAAAGCCAGCTGCAAGGAAGGGAAAGCTCAACTTAGCCTGCAATTGACCCAAATGTGGCCACAACAGCCAGAATTCACAGCATCAACTTCACCTGGAGGCCATGTACTTTGCTTTTTACCAGCACTTCCTTCAGACCCTGGCTAGATAAAGAGTTTTATGCATTTAAAATTCCAAATGGGAAACCAGGACAATTTATCATACAAGACAATCTGTTCATTGGCGAAAATAAATCAGCTGTTATGACCTGCAGATGTCTCTATGAAAGGGTAGCGCAGGGGTACAAGAAACTAGGAAGGGGGGATTTTTTTTAATTAAGCCACAGAACATATATTATGTGGGTTGCTGTCTAAATTTAAATGCCCACTCCCTTTCCACAAACACCACCACCTATATTTAGCCACCTCCCTTCCCATGACATGTCACTGGTTCCATTCCTTCATCCCTACAGTTGTGGGATTCTGCTGAGGACAAGCAAGCCTGGCAGCCTTTCTGCTGTGCTCCCAGCTGCTGTGGCTCAATATGAAACACTTTGGGGCTTCCCTGTCAACTGTGTCCAAAGCACACAGCAGATCTCCCAAGCCCCAGAAAGATAAGATTTAGATTTGCTCATGTTGATTGTTCTGTAAACTTCAGAAGCATCCTTGTTAAAACAGCCAATCAGAATTGGATCACACTGTGCCATTAATATTCAAGGGGGCAAACCCTGCTGAAGTGCTCTGCGCAATATTTAGATATATTAGTTGTGCAAACACATTATATATGTATACACTTAACATGAATCATGTACAACAGCCCCTCACCCTGCATTGCAAATGAAGTGAAGTGAAGAATTCTTTGATTACTGAAATCAGTGATTGCTAGAGTCTTAGCCCCATGTTTTGTCTTCTCTGGATAGTCAAATACACAAGAAAAGGGAAGTCACTGGGAGCTGATGAGTGGATGTATTAAAGGTAGTGAGAAGGACAAAGAAATGGATGGAAAGGTCAGGTGTAGGGGTGACTTTTTCTGAATCAAACAATATTTCATTTGGGTTCACTGAGTGTGCAAAGATTTGGGAGGGTTATTTTGCTTGTATTGTCTTTCCTATCTGTTCTTTGTATTTACATTCACACATGGACTGTGAAAAGTTTGAACAGATGTTCAGATGCAGGAGTAAAGAAGTTTTAGTGCTGCTCTATTTACTTCCTCTTGCAAGATCTGCTTACATTTGCCCACATCATGAAGAGGAGAACAAGCTAACAGCCTTACAATTTCCTGGGAGAGGTCTTAATTTACTGTTCTTCTCAACCATTCTGAATTAGGAAGGGGATATATTGAGCCATGAAACCTCACTTAACTGGAGCTTTTATGTTTCTCTAAACGAGGTCAGCAAGTTTACTGGTACAGTAGCTTAATTTCCTACTATAGTAACTATGCATATGGTGGACTGAAATCTGAACTCATTCTGTCAACAACTGACTGTTTGAATCTTGATTTTGCCAGCTGAAAGAACTTGGTCTTTGGTTTGATGTGCTAAGTAGTTCTACTCTTGTGTCAAAAAATCAAAATTTTGGACTTGATTCTTCCCTACGTCTGAGCTTTGGTCAAGAACAGATTCCAGCTCTGATTCTGCATCAGCCCAGCCCCAATATTAGTGGCATGGTCCTCTAAAAACTGGGAGTATCTCTAACTGATGTCGCTGGTATAAAGTCCATTGGGCACTCCACATCAATGGTGAAGTTGAAGCTCCACTCCACAGTGGTTGGGTTCAGTGAGCTCACTACCTAGAAGCAGACCGGGGGCTGGTACAAGGAGCTGACCCTTCTGGGTGTATGCTAACAGGGAGTACCCACCAAGAGGCAAATATTTAGTTGTTCATTTAGAGCCATAATCCAACCCCTTGTACTGCTTGAACAGTGCAAAGGGGCGCCAACATAGGAGAAGATATCCTGACTCAGTCTAAAGCTGGGACCTGCAACATTAAAAGACACAACGACCTCCCTTTTCTCAATTTGGTATTCAAAGTGGCACAGCTCAGCAGTTTTCAAGACTGATTTTGTGATCCATTGATGTCCCCCAAAGGCCTCAAACATAAATGGAAAAGGAAGTCAGTTTTTTGAGGGGTGGGAGGTTGGTTTACAATTTTAAGGCAGTAGGACTAGCAGAAAAATCATTTTAGGGTCATGACCTACTGGTCTCAAACCTAGGCCACCAAGGCTGATAGGAACAGCCCTACCTCCAAAACTCCACCTAGCAAACCATTAGCAATAGCTTACCTGAGATCCACAAAGCCCAGTCCCACTGTGACCCTCCTTCCCAGAGATGTGATTGGCAGACTCCCAGAGAGGCTGACTGGCCTGCAAGCAGCAGGACAGGACCCTATCTGGTCCTGTTCTGGACTGTGCCTTTTGTGCTTCCCAGGCTTGATTTCCCAGCACTCTAACCTGGCTTGATCCCCAGGCATCTGATTTGTGGTTTCTGACCTTCATTTTGATTCCTGCTTCTGACCCCCAGGTATCCTTGCCCAGCTAACTCTTGATTCCTGTCTCGTGACTGTGGACTCTGGCTCTGTCTACTTGGGCTGGTCACCCATGACATAGCTTTGACATTTAGCACTATAAATAACAAGTAAAGGACAGCTATCATTTTTTGTTTCTGTTTTGCAATTCAACAAGCTCTCAGCACCACAGTCTAGAGTCCTTTATCCAAATTCTCAGAGCGCTAACCCTAAATAATGAATGTAGTAATTTGAATCTAGAATTTATACTGCTTTATACTGCCCCTGTGACATAAGGAAGTATGTGACAGAGCACAATCTGTACCATCTAACACCAAATTTATATCTCCACTGTTCACAGGTTTTGTTCAAGAAAGGTCCCACATTGTGTTGCTGGTAAGAACTGAAGCATCTTGGCAGAACACTCTTATACAGAAACAGAGTCTACTTGAAATAAGATTCATGTTAGTGCAGCGTTCCTTCACTTTATTAGCCATAATAAAAACATTTAGGTTCATTTAAAAACATTTGAAACAAAAAATGAAGTGTAAGTCCAAAGTCAGCAACTGCCATAAAGGATGCAGGGGGAGTGAATTAGACAGATGCTTCTTTTTTGAGGGCATGAAGTGGGGACTTCCAAAAATAGCTGGTACCTTGCAAAACAAGGAGCTATCCACAGCGTCCAGTGCTTACTGCACCCAGTGCATAAAATACTGGCAACATTCATTCCAAAGGCAGCAATGTAATGTGAGCGTATTTACTGTATTTTAACCTTTGTCTGCATTGGATAACATTAGATCATTACAAACCAACACTTCATTGCATCAAAAGCGTAAAATAGAGTATTATGTAAGAGGATGATTGCATGCCAGAATGAACTGGATAGGTCAAAAGACTCAGTAAGCTATGTGAGTTCAAGCATTAGAGAGCATTAGACGCAACAATACAATTAGTACAAATTTTAATTGAAATTAGGATTTAAAGGTAATCTGGATAAAAAACACAGCCAATAGACTTTAACCTTAAAATCAAGAGACCTTCAAATCTATAAAACAGTATGTTTCCTCTATAAGTGAAATCATTTATCTAATTTTCCCTTCATTAGTAATGGGACACCTAGAATAAACCAAGGCAATTTATTCTTTATGTAAAACCTGTCGTTGTAAAATCATTTAATTATTTTATGCTATGTAATGCCATACATCTACCCTGCTTTATGCAACTTAGCCTTTTTCATCTGAAGATCTCTGAGCACTTTACAGTGATTGGTAAGTGTTATCCCCATTATGGGGGTAAAAAATTAAGTACAGAGAAAATAAGAATGGGGCCTTCAAAAAGCACCTAACTGATTTTCAGAGTCAAAGGGACCTGTGCTCCTAAATCATTTTGGCCCAGATTTTCAAAGATGGGATTTTCCGTGTGCACAGTGAGACGCCTAAATACATGTGAAAGCGAGGTCTCTAAGCAACCTTGAAAATCTCGCCTCAAGCTATTTGCCCAAGGCCCCAGCAAGAGAGCCCTAGAGTCATGCCTAGAACTTGCACCTCCTTACTTCCATGTACATTCTCTAAAAGACCTAGCTGCTGCCTAGCTTGCTGTTTCTGGGCCAGTTGCTCCTGTCAATGACCAGTGAATCCTTGTGTTCTTTAAATTTAGAAAAGAAATAATCCTCAAATAATTAATATTTGAAAATTGCTTTATAGATAGAGGTAATAAGTAAAGATCAGACCATTCCAAGTGTGGAACTTTAGTAGATGAGCAAAAATGTTTACCTTCCCAGGAGCCTTCTCACTCCTAATATCCTTCAAATTAGTGGATAACATTAGATCATTACAAACCAATACTAATTTTAACCTACAGAGCCCCTGTTACAAATAATTTAAAATTTTTGGATGCTGCTGTATACTGTCTATAGTCCAGATGAGCTCTTTAGCAATCATGTGATTATTTACATGTAGTTAGAGGTTAACCTATTTGAAGGATTGCCATCAGTCAAAATAGCAGGGCAGAACAAGGCTGTGAATGAGTCATAGATAGCTTGAGGCTGGAACCTCAGATTGAGCATCTCTCAGTCTACCCCAGGGGTCTCAAACACGCAGCCTTTGGGCTGCACGTGGCCCCTAAAGCTACTTCCTGTGGCCCACAATGACACTATCATTACCGATATTTTCAGTATTGTTGTATGAAAAGGTTTCAGTGGGGCGGCCCTCGGATTAACATTGAGGTCCTCATGTGGCACTTGTGGTAATTTGGGTTTGAGACCCCTGGTCTACCCCCTGAAATTTCCTGTTCTTGATCTGAAATATCAACATACCCTGATGAGCTAGTGAGTGCCAATAATGTATCACTCGTTTTAAACTGGAACACACGCCAAAAGTCTTCAAATTAAAACAGTTATGCAGCTGTCTTATGGAGACATGGGATCAAAGCCTATTAAAATTAAATTGTCCTTTTCAAAATGAGGCAGATAGATATACTATCCATTGGCTGAACTCATTGCCCACTTTTTGGCTATCTTATGAATATCTCACAGGCAGGAAAAAAAAATCCTGCCATGATGCTGTCTGGATTTAAGAGACCATTTGTGATACTATTTCATATTAATATTTCTCAATTGCAATAATTCATAGGAGATATGCCATGTCCATAGGAAGATTAAATTTTGCAGGGAATGATTATACCGTTTATGTGAAGGAACTGTATCTGCATTAGAAGTTGTGAATGTGTTTGTCACATCTTTATTCTAATTTGTATAAATCTTGGAAACACCCCAGACAGCAAGTCTGCATTACTGCCTCCTTAGTAGCCCATTAAGGGAACCACAAGTACAGTGGTCCTGTGGGAGAAACCTACTCAGTGAGTCACCTGGGATGACCATGTGACAACTCCTCACAGCATGAGGAAGGCCAGAAGTGACAAAGGCAGCTTTATCCAACTCCATTTTGTCTTCAGTCCTCAGTCTTCAGCTAACACTTACCTCTGGATCTATTCATCTGTAACTGAACAAAGGACTGAGGACCATCCAGGTGCTGGGTGTCTACCAGAGGAACTGAATATGCCTGCAAACTCCAAGTTCTTCCAAGGACCTGCTTTACATGGACTCTTAATCATTTGTATGTATGTGATTCACTTTCACCATTTAACATCTCTCATATTGTGTTCCTTTTCTTTTTATATCAAACCTTTTGTTTTAATTACTAAAGGACTGGCTAGCCGCATGGTATTTTGGGTAAGATCCAAACCTGTATTGTTCTGTGTAATGCAGCTGACCCTTTGGGGTCATGAGAACCTCTCTCTTTAAGAGACCAAGTGGCTAGTTGGGAACCAAGGGCTGAGATGCAATAAAGAGGGCTGTTAATGCGTTGTCATATTACTTGATAACCAGTGCGGGGAATCAGAAATATTGTTTGTTACTGACTGGGAGTCTGGTTTAAGTGCCACCCATCAGGGTTCAGAGAGTTTGGCTCTCATTTTTTGGAGCTCGCTGTGATCCTTCCATATTCAGGTGGTTATCCCAGGAGGCCTAGGTCACACCTTATTGATTCTCATCTGTTCAGTAAGAGCTGTTATCAGAATATCTAACTGAAGTAATCCAATGTCAATGTCTCTGAGGGTAAGTGCAATTCAATAATCCAGTGTCCCCATCAGAAACCCTAAAACACAATTAGTTTTCGTAAGCGTGTTTTCTGAAGAAGGTCTATGTTGTTAAAACTTGTATTATAGATCTTGCTGTTGTCTGCTTAAGAGTAAACAGATGATCTTTGGAGATTAGAATTGGTGATTTAAAATGAAATGCAATAAAGGTTTCCATAGTGCATTATATTTTCCTAACATGTTTAACCAACTTAAAAGTCTTTTATTGACACTTGTTCCTTGCAATGGGGGATTTTTTCCCTTTTTTGAAGCAATATATTTTTACAGACATGACAAGCAATCCAGTTACCCAGAGCTTGTCAAGGCAAAAATAGTACCATTTTGAATCCTTTTGTGCTAGACACCAGTGGAAATTCTAAATATCTGCCTAAATGGCAGCTATTTTTAAGCTTTGCAACACAGGGGAAAAAAAAATCACTTCCTAATCTAATCTTCATAATAACAGAGAAAAGCATGTAACTATTTGTTTACATGAACAAATTTACCAGCACTGTGAAGTCTTGAACAAAATAACCCATCAGCATAATCTGATAACTAACTTAATTAGCAAGGACTAGTGAATTATGTGCAGTTGAGTAATGGCAATTTGGATAACATAGACAGCTTAATAGAACAATCTTAGCAAAATACAAATGCTAAAGAACAATCAGTACAAACACTGATGAAATATAAAGCCAGTTGAATTGTGTTTATTACCAAATTTATCAGCTGTCTCATTGTGCAGTAAAGGAGCACATTTTGTTTCCAGAATTTCCCTCGTTCCCACAGAGCTACTCCAGAGAATTACAGTAGATGAGCACCAGAGGCTGTACTGCTAAGGGGAAAAGCAAATCTTAATTTAAAAAAAAAAAAAAAAAGGTTTTGGATTTTGAAGCACATACCTGCCTTCTTTTGCTGCTTTGTGGAGAAAAAGTTTTATTTTTTTAAAAAAAATAAACAACTGAAAACTAATACACATTGTCCATTTTCTCTGGATTTCACTAAGACATCAACCCTTCACAATAGAAAACAGTTGTATTGTGTGAAAGATAATACATATTTAATTATTGTGGAAAAATGACTTAGATATTACTTCAAAAAACAAAATCTCCTAAATGAGAGGAATGCAAAATCCTGCAGTTTTTGTTTGCAGGTGGAGGTTTTGAACCTTTTCATGGGTTCATGCTCCTAGTTTTGGTTTCAAGAAACCCCCAAATCATCAAGATGTAGGCTCAGTCAAAACCATGGACTTTTAAAATACTTTGGTGTAAAACCATGAGTAAAAACAAGAACACTGAAACAAAGCTTTCCATGTAACAAAACTGAAAGTACTTGATAAAAATTAGCATCTTCATTTGCTGAAAAACTACCAAGGTTAATTCACTGGTGTAAGGATGCAAAGAAATCAGAAGAGCTGGAACTAGACTCCACACCCAGTGCCAGATCTGGGCACAAGCCATGTAAACCATAGCTTAGGGTTAGGGCCTCACATTGGGTGCGTCTACACTGGAAAGTTAGTTCAAATTAAGGAGCCTTAATTCAAACTAACTTAGTCCCTGTCCACCATAGACTTTCACTAGTTCGAATTAAGGAATTCCTTAATTCGAAATAATGAAAGCTTAGTTTGAATTAGTAACACACCTGCATTTAGTTCGGACTAAGCACTTAGTTTGATTCTTAGTTCAAACTAAGGGCAGTGCAGACCAGGATTAAGCCTTAATTCGAACTAAATAAATTTGAATTAGGGCAGTTAGTTTGAATTAACAAAGTGCACTAATTCAACTTAATGTTTAAGTCGAATTAGTGCACTTTGCTAATTTGACTTACTAAGGTCGGGTTTAGTTCAAATTAAGATTGAATTTATTAGTTCAATTTTGTTAATTCGAACTTTTGTAGTGTAGACATAGCTATTATCAGAGGCATCTAAATATGTCAGACAACTAAGAAGATTTTTGGTAATTGAAATGGATAATGCAAATAAGAGTTTTTGCAAGATGTATGTTTTGTTTACTTGTTTCTTGTTGCATCTGCCTATGTATATGTGCAAATATAACAGTTTATCATTTAGTTTTTCATTATCCTTTCTATTATAATGTAATACACTTTTAAAAAAATTATGGTATGAGGCCTCTGAATCTTTACATAGTTTAGGGGCCTCAGCATGTCTTCATCCAGCTCTGCCCACACTTTAAGACACCTACTGTAGAGTCCTAGCCACCAACCCACACTAATTCTCCTGAACTCACTCCTTTTCATGTGCCTTAACCTAACTATTGATGACTCTAGTTTCCAATCTGCAAAGTAACCTAAAACTAGCTCATTTTTGTGACCTGTATGGTTAGAGTAATGCCCTCTGTAAAGGAGGCTTCCATATCTTTAGGGTGGGATGGGTGTGTCGTTGGAGAAGGGTTGATTTTACTGGGAAACTTGAGGGAAGGAAAAAATGGCTCCTCTCAGTTCTGTCAAACATGGAATATAGTCATGGAATCAAGCAGTCTTCAAAAGAGATCTGCAAGGAACACCAGTGAGAAAGCACTCACAGTACTAGACTCTCCTTAGAACCAATTTAAGTTATATCATAATGCTGAAAACGTAAGGGTTGAGTTCAGTAAAACAAAAGCAATGAATGTAAATTGCAGCCAGAAATCTTTTCCCCCCGCCAATCAGAGCAATAGTAGAGCATCTTGATGCTACCTAATGGCACGCCTCCATCAACTGAAATACAAACATTGCAAAGCATTGTAAAGACACAGCCATAACCATGTGCAGCACAGTGTCAAACTGTGGTCTGAGACACTAAGCCACTCTTTAATGTCATACAGTACAGACTGACCCATAGCAGGGAGATGTCAAAAAGTGGATCGTTTACTCCTTACTTGGTTTTATTTTTATTAAAAAAAGTTTATCATGTCAATCTATCATTGAGATAATTAATATGAACATAATCTACACACTCACTCTGGAGAGATTACAAAATAGAAAAAAAACGAGAGTTTTGTACACTTGTCTCTGCACATTTTCACAAGCTTTTAAAATGGATATAGTATCTTATAAACAAGAAAATTTTAAAACTGAATGAAATCTGTCTACCAAATAGAAGAACTCAGTTATCATTAAACCTACAAAGTGGATAAATCTGTTCTGCACAAGCTTAGGTCAATGGCAGACATGATAATATTCCTCTACAAATACACCTGAGACCACTCTCTATCATGTTGACCAATACTATGTCACTGTTTCCTTGAATTCCCCCAGCTGTTTCTGTCTGATGTTCCTTGTTTTCTACTTACAAGTGCAAGCTTTCAGAACAAGGATTAGCTTTTTGTTCTGTGTTTATACGGAAGCAAAATGGTAAATAGATTTAACGTTGTAAAGGGTGACAACGTTTTCCAAATTGGCTTTTATTCCTTTTGTTCACTCACTTCTCCTGTTTTTACAGTATTTTGCCAATTATTCACTTCTTGTCCAAAATAACATTTTTAACAGAAGGAATTGCTTGAAGAAGAAGGGAAAACATAGCCAAATTGGGCAGATGTATATCTGGTGTGCAGGAGAAAATTCTGCACTGTCATTTTAGTTTTAATTGGAGATTATAAGATGAGTGGCCATCTACAGTATTTTGAGTTCGTAGGTGAGGAATCCTCAATTTGAGCTCTGTTATCAGAGTTAGGAGCAACTTCCCTGGCAGGTAAAGGTGTGGGAGGAGGGGAAGGGGACAAGAGGAAGGTCTTCTTTAACACTTTTTGACCCTCTTCCTTCCAGGGTTCCCTCCTCTTTCCATATATTGGTGGGGGGAGCATGGCCCTTCTTGGGGACCATCTTGCCACAGCTCCCATGATGCCCCTCTCCTAAACTGAACTAGCAAGTCCTGTGCATGGACACGCTAGTTTGATTTTGGTTTCTAGTATGGACATGTTAAATCAATTTAACTTAAATTAATGTAATGATTATTAGCTCAATTGAAGTTAAATGGATTTAACAATCTAAGAGTAGACATTGCCTTCCTTTCTCCTTCACCATTGTTTGAATGGATGGGAAAATCTTTAGCGCAGAAGAAGCTGTAATCCTGGAAAGAACTCTTTCCTTCCATGTCAGAGTATTTTCTATTTGTTTTCTGGTTTGGCGCTTTTTTTTCCCCTTTCTTCTCAGTCTGCAGAAACTGAGTGGCAGTTGGGATCAGGTGACCCCAATTAGGGGTGGAGCCTTCCTATTGTGGGAGCTATAAAGGCAGCCACTCAAGCAAGCTGCAGCAGCTCCAGCTGCAGGCAACAGGCCTGTTAACTGGGGAGTCTGGAGGGAGAAAGACAGATTTATGGCAGAGATGGAGGTAGCAGCAGGAGTCACTCCAACAAGGGAAGAGACAATGAAGATGAGAGGATGTGGAAGCTGTGGGATGTACATTATCATGGAGGGTGTAACCGCAAAGAATTTTGTTTGCATGAAGTGCCGCCTCATAGAGCTGTTGGAGGAGAAAATCCGAGGGTTGGAGATGCAGGTGGCAACTATGGTTGAGTTTAGAAGGGGTTTGAACAGTTGATGGGGCTGGAGACAAAAACTCAGACCTGCAGATGGAAACAGGAGCAACCAATTCTGAGGAGAGACTGCTAGGTGAGGAAAGTGAGCAGTTGAAACACATGACTATGAGAAGGCGGCAGAGAAAAAGACCAACTAGTAAGGTGAAATAGAACTCAGTAACAGGTTTGCTAAATTAGCAAATGAAGGAGTCCACCAGGTGAACACTGAAGGTGGGAGTGTGAGGCAGAAGAGGAGAGCAGCTAGTCCCATTCAAAGTGGAGTTGAGCCACAGGCGATAAATAAGAGCCCAGGGAGCATTCAGGAGCAGATGCAGAGGATTGTGAACAGCAACTGTAGACATCATGACTGCTGCTCAGAGAGAACTGGGGATAGACTGGTGAAGCACACTGTTGCCAGGAAAGGCAAGTGTATGTGACTGGGGATTCTCTGCTGAAGAGCACAGACAGGCCTATAACTAGAGGTGACCCTGAGAACAGAAGGGTGTGCTGCTTGCCTGGAGCTAAGATACATGATGTGGATCTGAGGCTGAAGAGGATCCTAATGGGAGCAGGAAAGAATCCTCTGATTGTCCTTCATGTGGGTACAAATGATATAGCTAGATTCTCACTGGAACTCTTCAAAGGAGACTATGTCAGGCTGGGGAGGACTCTCAAGGAGCTGGAGGCTCAGGTGATCTTCAGTGGGATTCTGCCTGTCCCTAGAGGAGGACAACACAGGTGTGAGAAGATTCTGGCAATTAACAGATGGCTCAGGCAGTGGTGTTACAAGGAGGGCTTTGGGAGGTGTTCATGGACAGAAGACTGTTTGCTTGGGATGGACTTCACCTGAGCGGCAGGGAAATAGACTTCTGGGAGGGAGGCTAGCTCAACTGATTAAGAAAGCTTTAGACTAGGGAGGGTGAGGAAATGGTTGGGAGATGCTCAGATAATCTCTATGCCTGATACTAATGTTGAGAGGCAGGAAACTGAAATCAGAAAAGAAAAAGATGTAGGAGGCAGTATGGATGTTAGAAAGGAGGGAAGCACAAATACTGGTCTGATGGGCAATGTTGGCAGTAGTAAAAAAAAGGCTACATTGGGTAAAGAATGTGAGTAAAGCTGAGCAGCAAAAGCTACAATGTTTATATTCCAATGCAAGAAGCCTAGGTAATAAAATGGAGGAACTAGAACTACTGGTAGAGGAACTGAAACCAGATATTATAGGGATAACAGAAACGGGGTGGAATAGTAGTCACGACTGGTGTACGGGCATTGAAGGCTATGTGCTCTTTAGGAAAGACAGATGTAATGGCAAAGGTGGCAGTGTGCCATTGTATATCAGTGATGCAACAGACTGCAAAGAAATTCAGAGTGATGAAATTAGCAGGACAGAGTCTTTCTGGCTCAAAATCACATTGGATAAGAAAGCTACTAGAGTTTCTCCTGGATTAGTGCTTGGAGTGTGTTACAGACTGCTGGGATCTGATTTGGACATAGATAAGAGAACTCTTTAAGTCCTTTAAGGAAGTAAACACGACTGGGAACTGTGTGATTATGGGAGATTTTAACTTCCCAGATATAGACTGAAGGATATGTGCTAGCAGCAATAAAAGGGCCCAGATTTTCTTGGAGGTGATAGCAGACAAATTTCTCCATCAAGCAGTTTCCAAACCAACAAGAGGAGATGCGATCTTAGATTTGATGTTAGTCAGTAGCGAGGACCTCATAGAGGAATTAGTTGTAGGGGACAACCTAGGTTCTAGAGACCATGAGCTAATCCAATTTAAACTGAATGGAAGGGTAAACAAAAATAAATCTGTGACCAGAGTCGTTGACTTCAAAAGGGCTAACTTCAAAAAACTAAGGGAATTAGCTAGGGAAGTGGACTGGACCAAAGAATTCATGGATATGAACATTGAGGATGCTTGGAACTGCTTCAAGACAAAGCTGCAGGAACTATCTGAAGCCTGCATTTCAAAGAAGAGGAAAAAATGTTCAGGCATGGGTTCTAAACCAAGCTGGATGAATGTACATCTTAGACAGGCGATTAGGAGGAAACACAAGGCCTACAAGGAGCGGAAAATGGGAGGCATAGGAAAGGAGGGCTACCTTTTAGAGGTCAGAGCATGTAGGGATCAAGTGAGGAAGGCCAAAAGCCAAGCAGAGTTAGACCCTGCAAAGGGAATCAAAACCAATAGTAAAAGGTTCTTCAGCCATATAAATAGAAAGAAAACACAGAAGGATGAAGTTGGACCATTATACACTGAGGATGGGGTAGAGATCAAGGATAATCTAGGCATGGCTGAATATCTAAATAAGTACTTTGCCTCTGTCTTTAATAAGGGTCATGGTGAGACTGGGGGCAGAGGTAGGGCAGCTAATGGGAATGAGAATGTAGAAGTGGAAATTACAATATCTGAGGTGGAAACCAAGCTTCGGCTGCCAAACAAAACTAAATCAGGGGGTCCGGATAATCTCCATCCAAGAATATTGAAGGAACTTGCACATGAAACTGCCAGCCCATTAGCATGGATTTCTGAAGTATCGATGAACACAGGAGTTGTGCCTTATGACTGGAGAATTGCTAATGTAGTCCCTATTTTCAAGAAAGGGAGTAAAAGTGATCCAGGCAACTACAGGCCTGTTAGTTTGACCTCAGCAGTATGCAAGGTCTTGGAGAAAATTTTGAAGGAGAAGGTACTTAAGAATATTGAGGAGAATGGTAACTGTGATTAAAATACAACACAGCTTTACAAAAGGTAGATCATGCCAGACCAACCTGATCTCTTTTTTTGAGAAGATTACAGATTTTTTGGATAAAGGGAATGCAGTGGACCTCATTTACTTAGATTTCAGCAAGGCATTTGATACAGTCCCACACAGGGAATTATTAGTTAAATTGGGAAAGATGGGGATTAATATGAAAATAGAAAGGTGGATAAAGAACTGGTTACAGGGGAGACTACAGAGGGTCATAGTGAAAGGTGAACTGTCTAGATAGAAGGAGGTTACTAGTGGAGTTCCCCAAAGATCGGTCCTGGGACCCCTCTTATTCAACCTTTTCATTACTGACCTTGCCACAAAAAGTGGGAATGTGCTAATTAAGTTTGCAGACAACACCAAGCTGGGAGGTATTGCCAATACAGAGGAGGATCAGGATAGCATACAGAATGATTTGGATGATCTTGTAAAGTGAAGCATTAGAAATAGGATGAAATTCAACAATGGGAAGTGCAAGGTCATGCACGTAGGGACAAATAACAGGAATTTTTCTTATAAGTTGGGAAAGCATCAGCTGGAAGTGACAGGGGAGGAGGACTTGGGCAGACTGGTTGATCACAGAATAACAATGAGTAGCCAATGCGATGTGGCAGTGAAAAAGAGCTAATACGGTCCTGGGGTGCATGAGAAGGCGTATTTCCAGGAGACGTAGGGAGGTGTTAGTACCGTTATACTAAGCGCTGATGCAATCTCACTTGGAATATTGCGTATAGTTCTGGTCACCCATGTTTAAGAAAGAAGAAGTCAAACTGGAACAGGTGCAAAGAAGGGCTACAAGGAAGATTCATGGAATGGAAAATCTTCCCTATGAGAGATGACTTAAAGAGCTTGGTTTGTTTAGTCTTCTCAAAAGAGGGCTGAGAGGAGATATGATTGCTCTTTATAAACACATTAGAGGGATTAATAAAAGGGAAGGAGAGGAATCATTTGAATACAGCACCAATGTGGACGCAAGAAGAAATCGATACAAACTGTTCTTCAGAAAATTTAGGCCCAAAATTAGATGCAGATTCCTAACCATCAGAGGAATAAAGTTCTGGAATAGTCTACAAAGGCAAGTGGTGGGGGCAAAAACCTTAGGTGCCTTCAAAACCAAGCTTGATAAGTTTACGGAGGGACTGATATGATGGACAGTGTAGCTTGGCCATTGTCTGTCTTTTACTACTGGTGATGGGTATGATAGTGACCTGGGAAGGGGCATTAGATCAAGTGTGTTCTGAGTTATTACAGAGAAGTTCTTCTTGACTGGCTGATGTGGACTTGCCCTTATGCTCAGGGTTTAACTGATCACCATATTTGGGGTCAGGAAGGAATTTTCCCCAGGGCAGACTGGCTTGGGTGCTGGGGGCTTTTGCCTTCCTCTCTAGCATTGGGCATGGCTCACTTGCTGGTTGATTCTCTGTATTAAAGTCTTTAAATCATGATTTGAGAACTTTAATAGCTCAGTTATGGGTTTGAGGTTCATTGTAGGAGTGGGTCGAGGTTTTATGGTCTGCACTATGTGGGAGGTCAGACTAGATGATCATATTTGTCCCTTCTGACCTTAGAGTCTATGGGTGTGTTCACACAGCATCTTATTTTGAAACAACAGAGGTTGTTTCGAAATAAGAAAGGCCATGTTCACATGACGCACCGTTGTTTCGAAACAACGGCGTTGTTTTGGAACGACTTAAACCCCATGTGGGGATGAAACAATGTTGTTTCGAAACAATGCCGTCTGAACATGTTGTTTCAAAACAACGGTGACTCATTTTGAAATAACTGTTGTCTGAACATGCTATTTCGCTTTGAGCTTTTTTCCTTAATTTGAATTAACAAACTGTTAATTCGAATTAACTTATTTCAAAATAAGGCGTTAATTCGATACAACTTGTATTGAAACAACTTGTATTGAAATAACCCTGTGTGTGAACGTAGCCTATGAGTCTATGAGAGTCAAAACATCAGGGGCGGGAGGCATATATCAAGCTCATTATTCACACTAGCAGTAGTTAAGAAGGATGTTAACAACAGCTACTAAAGTTGGAATTTATTAAAATCTTTGCATTTGGACTCTGGATAACTTGCATCCAAGGTTATGTCCACACAATGTTTTTAAATCGAAACAATGACTGTTGTTTTGCTTTAAAAGCTGTCATGTCCAAACGTTTCATTATTTTGAAATGACAAGCCCCGTCATTTCGAAATAATGAACCTTATTCTGAAATAGTAAAACCTACTAAGAAATCAAAATAGCTGTTAAATTGAAACAGTTGTTTCAAAATAAAACCATTTGGACGTGTTATTTTCAAATAACTTATTCTGATTTAACACTTTTGCTCTTCTCCTCCCCAGGGTGCTTTCCTTTTTCTATATACTGGGTGGGGACATGGCACAGCGAGGGGGCCATGTTGCCACACCTCCCATGCTGTGCCTCTCCTTATTCAAAATAGCAAGTCCTGTGTCCGGACTTGCTACTTCAATTTGAGGTTTTTGCTTATTTCAATTTAAGTTAATTCAAAAAAATTAATTTGAAATAAAATCGTTAATTTTGAATTAACTTATTTTGAAATAAGTGTCTACATGCGGACGTAGCCCAAGAGTTTTAATGAAACTGGTAAAGGAGTTTCCTCAACCATTAATGCTGATTGTCAATAATTCCTGGAACACAGCTAATGTTGTGCTAATATTTAAAATGGATAAACCAGGAGAAACTAGATAATTATGAAGAAGGAGTCTGGGGGCACTTTTAAAGACTAAGAAATTTATTTATCACACGAGTTTTTGTGGGAAAAAATCCCATGTCAAGCATCTGACGAAGAGGCATTCTCTCCCACGGAAGGTCATGCAAAAAATAAATTTGTTAGCCTTTAAAAGTGCCACCAGACTCCTTGTTTGTTTTGCTGGACTAGACTAACACTGCTACCCCTTGGGAACCACATAAATATAGGCTCATCAGCCTGAGACTGATGCTGGGCAAAATAATGGAACAGCTAATATGGGGCTCAATAAAGAATTGAAGAATGGAAATATAATTTCTGCCAATAAAATGTGTTTATGGACAAGAGATCCTGTCAAATATTTTTTATGATATTACAAGTTGATTGATAGACGTAATAGTGACAAAGTAATATATTTAAACCTCTTTAAGGTATTTGACTTGGTAACCCACAATATTTTGATTAAAAAAAATGAGAACAGTAGAAAATCAATATGGCATACATTATATGGCTTAAAAACTGGTTATCTGACAAGTCAACAAGCAACTAAACAGGGAATCATATTCAAGGAGGTACGTATCCGCAGGGATCAGTTCTTGGCCTGGAACCATGTGACATTTTCATCAATGACCTGGCAGAAATCAAATCACTGATAAAGTTTGCCGATGACCCAAAAATTGGGGGATTGGTAAATAATGAAGGGGTCCTGATACACAGAGATCTGCATCATTTGGAAAGCCGGGCACAAGCAATTTTTAAAAAAATTCAATTAACTACAAACCTATGCATCAAGAAAAAAAAAATGTAGCCTATGTTTACTGGACAGATGACTATCTTAGGGAACAGCGGCTCTGCAAAAGCCTTGGGAGCCCCTGGTGGATCATCAAGTGAACATGAGATCCCAGTATGACACTGTGGCCAAACAAGCTAATGTGATCCTCAGATGTATAAACAGGAGACTCTGAAGTAGGAGTAGAGAGATTATTTTACCTCTGTATCTGGCACTGGTGAAACAGCAGATGGAATACTTTGTCCAGTTCTGGTATTCATAACTCAAGAAGGATGTTGATAAATTGGCAAGGGTTCAAGGAAGAGACACAAGAATGAATAAAGGATTAGAAAACATGCCTTACAGTGACAGATTCGAGGAGTTTAATCTACTTATCTTAACAAAAAGTATATTAAAGGGTGACTTGATCAGTCTATAAGTAGCTGCAAACAATTTTTTTTTTTTTTAACCTGTGAGGTGAGTCATTGAAACACCCTACCAAGGGTTGTGGTGAGTTCTCCAACCATGGCAATTTTAAAATCAAGATTGGCATTTTTTTTTAAGTTATGCTCTATTCAAAAAGTAGTTGTAGAGCCTGTGTTATGGTCAGACTAAATGATCACAGTCACCATCTGAACTTAGAATCTATGAATCAGTACATCCAAAGTCTCAAACTCAACTATTATGGCAGACATGCTAGGTAAGTTCAGTGACTCTGTCCCAGGAAGCATGCATGATAATGATGCCACCCTTGGCTATTTCACAGCTACTACAATAGACACTTGTTTTTAGCAACACTTTGTAAGACCAGTCACTGCTTGTGAGCAACATTTCTCCTGGGAACACTTTCTCTCCTGTGAATTGTCAACCCTCCTCATGACAAAAACAGCCACTTAGGAGCAACTAACAAAAGGGCACCAATGTGCTACTATTAGATAGAGTCTACTGCACTGATGAGGCGGGACGTGGGGAAGAATAGATAGCTCTATGGATAAATATTCTAGAACAGTGATTTTCAAACTTTTTTCCTTGGAACCTAGTTGAAAAAAATCATTTATGCCCACTACCCAACAATTACATCTTTGAGCAATGCATTCCAGTCTTTTGGCAATAGCAGCAGGGGTGCCACGACCCAGTTCCTGAGTGTCTGTGACCCAGTACTGGGTTCCAACTCTAAGTTTGAAAACCACTGTTCTAGGAGAAGCTTGCAGAGCTTCTGTGGGTCAACACTTGCAGAGTTTGGTGAATTTAATGTCCTAATCAACATGTTGAGGCCAGGGCTGAATTATTAAAGGGCTTTAGGGGCTTAAGCCCAGGGCCCTGACCAAAAGGGGGCCCTGGGTTTCAGACCCTAAATAATCTAGGCCCCTGGGCTCCAGACCTCCGATAATCTGGCCCCCCATCCAGCTCAGCACTGGCAGGACTGGAGTGCCAAAAGCGCTCCTACCTTGCATATACTGTGGCACTGTGGAGAGGAAGGGGGGTGGGTGGGTGCGCAAGGCCCTGGGCCAGAGGCTGGGGTGGGATAGGGTAAGCCAGCATCTGCTTGCCCCAAAGGGGGGGAGGTAGGGCTGGCTGGTTCACAGCTGGTGAGGTGTCCGCCACTCCCACCTCAGCGTTTTAGGGCCTGCTGCATGCCAGCCATCCCCGCCATCCCCTAGGCAGAGTGGCCAGAGCAGGGCTGGGGCAGGAATGCCCTTGGTCCCAGGCCCAACTCCAACTCCCCAGTGACGGGGGACAGGGGATGGACTGTACATCCCAGGTGTGGGGGAGAGGGTGTCTTGGTCCGGTGCAGCCGGGTTCCCTGTGGTGGAGTCAGCCCTGGCCCCCGAGCCAGTTAATCTGGCCCTGACTGAGGCCACAGACTGTAAGTAGAGGCAACTCATCAGAAAGCACTTTGAGATCTTCAGATAGCAGATGCTGTAGGAGTGCTATTTATTACTAATGTAAATAGAAACCTCTATCATTACATGTCAGCAAGACTTTTCAGTCCTCAACACCTGCTAAACAAGCAGGCCTTTTCAGAGAGTGACTCAAAAGACTCCTCTATTATAGCTTTTACAGCTTTTGACACCGTCGGTGGCAAGGACTTTCTGCAGAAGTTCTTGGATAATACAAAATTAAAAAACTCAGTGAATATGTCAGAATTAAAGGGGATACAACATATACTGTGTCACAGAACACTGCATACTCTGCCATATATATTTGGATTTTAGGATACGAAAGCCCTCCAGCCCAGCAGAACGAAACAGCAGGTTTCTGTAATATTCTGGCATTCTTAGCACTTAGCTGAGTTCAATAAGTGTTGAAGATTCTCAGCACCTCTTAAGATCAGACCTCCATGATGACATACCAGCAAGGAGTAGACAAGAAAAGATGGGTTTCAAGGTTCATTCCAAGCCAGCTATAATTTTGTATACTGCCCTTATGTGCCACTGGCAATACACACATGAGAAAGTCCTATGAGGATTCAAATGAGCCCTGAACCATCAATATATTAGCAGGGTCAGCATGGGTTTATATGTAAACAACACATAATAAAACAGCTGTGAACTGATAACTTGACATACACACACAGAAGACAGCAGACATCTCTGCTGAATTATAATTGCTTTAATTGGACCTGTGCTTATTAAAATGGTAAAAGCAGAGAGAATTTCTCAAGCATGCTGCCATTCTACACAAAAAGAACAGTGCTGCAATAAGACAGAAATGAATTGTAGAGGGAAAAAACCCAGCCTCGTGTTCATTTCACTCCCTCCCCTAACATCTTGGAGCTGGCCATCAGGAATATTCATAAAACATAAACATAAACAGAATATTTCCTTTGGAATGAAACATTCTCAGGGTTGGATCGCTTCATGGCTTAAATCACTGTGAGCGTGCAGTTTAAGTTAGACACTTCAAGTGAGATGTGTCCAGTCCACTATATTTTAGCAATTCTGGAAGAGCTGCAAATGTGGTCTCTAACTTGGAACAGTTGTTTCATTCTACTGCCTTCAGTGACTGAGGGAATTCTACCAGTAAAGAATCCAAACTGAGGTTTATTTTTAAATGTTTCTGTTTTAATTTTTCTTTGGAATACAAGTGCTAGCACTCAAATTATCTTATGTGCTTGTCTAACAAAACCTTACTGACACTTAATCGTGTGTTCTTTCTAACTCCACTCTTATGAGAGCCACCTTGAACTCCTTAAAGACAAATTCTTGATTCTTCTGTAGCACCCGCTTGTCCCACCCCAGAAAACACACAAGGAATCTATTTTACATATCTTCCAAAAGACAAACCAAACTTCATTATTTTTAAATTTCTATTTCAGAAGTCTTTTGTTTCCCTGTGGGCACGTCTACACGCACAGTTTTATTTCGAAATCAGTCCTTTCGAAAGGACTGATTTTGAAATAAAACCCTTATTTCGAAAGGGCTCCTTTCGAATAGGGAAAACCGCGAAATCGCAACAGCCGTTATTTCAAAACGGATATTTTGAAATAACGCCAATTGGACCGCTGTTTCGAACAGTTGTTTCGAAACAACACCGTCTAAAGGCGTTATTTCGAAATATCCGTTTTGAAATAACGGCCATTTCGGGGGGGGGCAGGTTTTACTTTTTCAGAAGGACGATCCTTATTTCGAAAGGACGAGGTCCGTCCTTTCGAAATAAGGAAACATCATGTAGACCAAATTTTTTTTTATTTCGAAATAACGGGTGTTATTTTGAAATAAAAGAGCCGTATAGACGTGCCCTGTATTTTTCAAACAGCTTTGTTCCCTCCATGGGATTCAGCAAGCTCATAGCACAGCAGGGCCAGTCCCACCATAGAGGCAACCCAGAAAGTTACCTGGGATGCCAGAGTTTAGGGGATGCTTGGGGCTGCCAGGCTGGGGCCAGGCGCGAGGCTATTTTAAATTTCCCACCCTGCTGTGCACAGGCACATAGCGTAGCTGGGCACAGCAAGGGGGGATCTGAAACCAGCTGGTTCTGTGCCTCTGCTCCCCACTTCAGAAAAGGTAAGTGCTGAGGGTTGGCGGGGGGGGGAAGAAAAGAGGGACAGGCTGGGGGGGGCGGCGGCTGGGGTTAGTGAGAGGGAGGGTGAGCAAAGGCTGCCCCACCACTCTGCCAGCCCAGGGCCTGGCCAGTGCTGGGGGGCTCGCACGGCCTAGCATGGCCCAGTCTGGCCTGCCGCTCAGCCAGCCCACCTCGCCGGCTCAGGGCCCGGCCTGGCCCACCATTCAGCCGGCTCTGCCCACCGCTTGGCCTGCCGGATTGGGCCTTGGCTTGGGGGCTCGGCCGGCTTTGGGGAGAGTTGGGTGGGGCGCTCAGCCCGGCTCTGCTGCTTGGGGGGTGTGGGGGAGCTGCTCTGCCTGGCGCTTGGCCTGCTGGCTTACGCTCCAGCCCAGCCACACCCCATTTGGAGGCTCAGCCCTGCCCGGGGACTCATCCGGCTTCGTTCGGGGGTGCTTTGCCTAGCCCAGCTCAGGGCCCAGCAAGCAGGCTCGGCCAGCTCTGGGCCCAGCCAGTCTGCCCCACTCTTAGGCTGGCTCAGCCCACTGTTGTGGGAAGGGGGCTGCTCTGCCCGCTGCTCAGGCTGCCGCTCTGGAGGGAGTGCTTGGCCTGCCGGTTTGGGGGGGCCCGCACCAGCCTCCGTTCAGCCTGCTTGGTGGGGGTGGGGGAAAGCTTGGCCCAGCCTGCCTCTGGGATAGGATGGGGGGCAAAATCACAATTTGCCTAGGGCACTTAAAAACCTTGGGCCAGCACTGTAACACAGACTGTAAACACAGCAAGTAGTTTTCCTAAAAGCCCACTAAAATTTTACCTGGTATATAACTATACTGCAATTTTTAAAAAAGGGGGGAAAAAAACAAAACCTTTTTTCTGATTTTTTTTAATGACATTTAAAAGGTGACACCAAGTAAGCATAATGCCTGTATTAAAGGTTTTTTGTCATAGTCTGAATCTGGTTCTATGCAGTCACAAAAGAACGTCTTCATGGACTAGACAGAATGTTGACGGCTGCCCTATCCACCAGCCAGATCCACATAATCCACTACGGTCTATGCTGTGATTACTTATTACATATAATGCAGCCTACATTACAAGATATGGGCATTGTTCTAAATAGTAACTATGAGGTAAATTCTCTGCCCTATGCCAAGCAGAAGTCCAAGGACAGGACAGAGTCAGGGGCAGAAAGGTGTCCCATGGCTGTCACAGGAGCAGAATATTACTCCTCAGGACAATCTAGCTGCAGTAGTGTCACCAATCACTGGACTTGAAATATATACAAGCAGCAAGTTTGTCCATTATCTTCCCCATCATGGATCAATAGGAACCTATCCCCACCTCCTCCATTCTTCTGTCTCACTCTACCTCATTTTTAAGCTCCCTCTGATGGAACCCAAGGATTTTCTGTGAAGCGGAGTTGAGGGGTGTATTCAGTGTGTCTGAGCACTGAATGTGCTCCCCATTTCCTGGATCCTGCTCTCTACAGAGTGAGACCGCACTACTTGTTCTTCGTACCAGGCTGCCTGCCACCCGCTAAAGTGATGGTCAGGATTTGTCACTTGAAGCAAAGGGATGAGCTGAATAAACTCAGAGGGGAGCTATCAGCATGAAACCAAACCTTTAGGTTTCAGAGGGGTAGCCGTATTAGTTTGGTTTTGGCAAACAGCAAGGAGTCCTGTGGCACTTTAGAAATTAATTTTTTTTTCCAAGCATAAGCTTTTGAAGGCTGGAACTCACTTCATCAGATGCAGCATCCGATGAAGTTGCATCTGACGACGTGGGTTCCAGCCCATGGAAGCTTATTCCTCCAAAATTTTTTCTTAGTCTCTAAGCTGCCGCAAGACTCCTCAACATTTGGTATTTCAAAGATATATGTTTTCATTTCCAGTTCATATGACCATAAAGGAGGGAGATCTTAAAAATAACAAAAGTTTCTGTGCGATTCATGTAATTACAACCTCAGAGCATTGTGAATACTTAGAACTAAGTCTGAAACTTGCAGAAGCAAACAGCTACAGAGTTAAGCCTGGAACTGCATCTTTTACCCACCCCACTGAGACTAGATATTGCTGCAGAGTCCAGACATTGGGTCATTTTATGGGTTTGCCACTGAGGCAGATTAAAGGCAATGTTGCACTCCGATCTCCAAGCTTCCTGGCTTTTCTGGGTGTAAATCAGATTCTTAACATTATCTTAGTATCATTGTGTTGTTGAAAAATATTCAGTAACTCACAGCAGTATCAGGCTGAGATCCCACAAAACAGGGCTGGGCAGTTTTGCTTTAAATATTTTTGTAGAAGTGAATCTCACAAAAAAAAAAAAAGTTCGGCAGAAAGTCAAAAGGAGAGCTAAGACCACAGAAACGAAAGGAACTCTACAACTATACGTTCATATTTTCCGAATATAGGATTTCAACATCAGCTAAAGTTTTAACATGAGCAGCGTTTTTACTGTGCCCCCTTTGGGAAAATGTTGCATTCAGTGATTCAAGCTGCAGTTTCTAATTATATTTTCATAGTGTAATGCTATCTGAAATGCAAATTTGATGACAGAACAATTCAGTCCACATAAAATAATCACAAAATTACTGTTTCTCAAACCTCAACTCTTACGCCCTGCTATTTAAGAAGATAAATTTAACAGCAGTAAGAGTGCAGCCAAAACACACAGATTTTTTTAACTGTTATCTGACTACAGTTGTCTGCACAGATTTCTGCTTGTTGCACATGGTTCCTTTTGAAATGTGAATACCAAAAACATTCCAGAACTTGGTCTTTGTACTTGAACTCAGTACAAACCATGGAAAGAGCATTTACTTTGCCTTCCCAATATCTTATGCATAGCATCTATGTTTAGTTAAAAAGCAACTGTTAATTAAAAGGCTAAATCTTCTTTGCAGCTCAGTTGTCACTTTCACTGGTCTTTGCTAATGGGGGTGAAAGCTATTATCACAATTTAGTTACTTTTAACAGGGTTGAAACCAACTTCTGCAAAAACGTGCCTCCTGGCCCACTGGTTTTCCATAGCGTGACTCCAATGACTGAAATGCAGTTGTACTACCATAAAAACCAGTTTAACAGAGTGGGGCCCTTAAAATGTGAACAGAATTGGCGCACTCATTTTCAGATCACTGTAAGAAGATCCACAGCAATGCAGGAAGCTTTTATTAAAGACACCTTTGGGATTACATTAGAAAGAATAGGCTTTTATTATCTTTCTAGCCTAGGTTTGAACTGTCATCGTCCACCAGCTTATGCAAATCAAGATGCACAATACTTTAAAACGGTAGCTGTTTCTTGAGTAAACAAGTCAACTATTTAAATGTGGTTTTTAATTTCACTGGTTGAACTCAGTTTTGCAATGAGCTTTATATTCCATTTTTAGCCAAGATCTCACTTACGGTGAAGTGCTCTGGCTCTATGGTAATTACCAGTCTGCTCACTATTCTTCATGGGAAAAGAGACAGACCATACAAAATAATGGACTCACGTGTGACTCGTATTAAGATTAATGAGAGTTACGCATGTCTATCCCTATACAGCCAGATGAAGATGTAAGGTCACTAAGGGTGTAAGTAGGATTTGTGGTTTTCAACTATAAGTAAGTTTATTTTAAAATCAATGCCTCCTGCTAGTAATGGATGGGATGGAATATGGAGAAGTGATCTAAATCTTGGATTCTCAGCCACCACTAGCTATATAGGAAAGGAATTGTGAATGTTTTTTCTGTATGGTAACATAGGGTAATCCCATGGAAGTGGTTGAAAAATCAAATTCTAAATAATCTTATGGACTTTACAAACTCTGAAGATGATAAATCATTAGCCAAAAAAAAAAAAAGCCTCATATCATATAGGACTCACCAGACTCAAAATACACTGTCACTGTGAATTGTGCATAGCGCAGGGGACCTTTATTGCTTGCCATCTTCCTCATTTCACATGAAGCAAGGACATGTGCATTTTCCAGTGCCTGCAGTTTGAACTCAAGGTCGGTCTAGTAAACAATGAACTTCCTCACTGTTGGATTCTTAGCAGCAGATAAAAACCAGGGCATTCTTCTCATAGCCATATAGGGACCAATTCTGAGAAGGGCTGGGTGTCTTTAGATCCCGTTAAAGTAAATGGCAGATGATAGCTCTCAGCAACTTGCAAAGCTGGACACAACTCTCTATACCACAAAAAGTGTAACACTTGCGTCTCTTAATTTAATAAGTAGTCTTGTATGTCAAATCTTTTGTAATAATACTGCCAGAATCATTTTGGTCAAATAGAGAACTATTTGTCTTCCTTCTACAGGACAATCTACTCCTTTTATTAAGATTCGTTATAATAGCTAAAGCAAACCAAATCTTTAAAAGATGGAGCAGATGGGTTTATTTTAAATCATTATAAATTAATGGCTCATGGACAACAACCCCATGAGTTATTTGTCACCTAAACAAGCATTTCTAAGGATATTAAGCACACTATCATCTCTGGGATATTTTATTCATGCATAAATTAATGTGATTGTGCATCAGCATTCATTGCATGGCTCTAATGAAACAATAAATAAAGCTTGGTGGATAATGGTTTGCACGCATGGGAGAGATCCTTAAAATGTGATTATGAATAATTTGTTGTCCTATTCAATTCATGTAAGAAAACGACTTGTGTACATGACTACTTTCAGGTTCTGGCCCAATCAGGTAGGTCACTGTAAGTGAATCAGTATTTGTGCCTTTAAACATTTAGGGATGGATTCAGTCACTTTTCCTTCTGCTGTATATTAACTTACTCAATGAGTAAGTCTTCTTGATTTGCGGTGAGACAGATATTTGTAATCTCTCCCCATACATGGATGTGCACTGAACAGTTACTCAAAGAAGTGGTCCAAACTGCTTGCCTGTGTAAGAGGTTCACAACCTAATGCAACAGGCAAAGTAAGATACTACGCAATGTGATTATGTTCGTTGTAAGGAAGAACAAACTTCCATATAAGATTTTAAATTATCATGAAGTTAAAAAGCATATATTAACCATACAGTATTTTAGACTAACAAATTTATTTATTGCATGAGCTTTCGTGAAAGAAAGTCCCACGTCCAAACTAGACTAACACGGCTGCCCCGTTGGAACATAGTAGTTTAAAAAATAGCTGCAACGTTATAATTTGCTTCAATAAAAAAAAAGTAGAGCGTATGAAATTTCTGATTAGATTAAAAAATGAAGTTTAAAACACAGGTCGTAAAAGGTTTGAACTTGACAGCAGAGCTAAACTCCAAAGTGTAGATTAAACTTACCAAGTACAAATGTTTTAAAATTTTAGAAACCTTTATGTCTGTTGCTCTCTTTAAGCAAATTTACTCCAGACTATTAGCAACAACTACCTTTTCAGAAGAGCATTCAGTCTTACTTCCTCTTTGTTCACTTTCAAACACTTATTAATGCCAATATATCTGGATCTGTCTCTGTTGCTATGTAGCTTTATCTGTTTCTTACTGCACTACTTTTTAAATTGTTGTGCAGCTCTTCCAATGCTTCAGCAGAGAGGCTGTTTTAAAATAATCATTCAAGTTTAAATGTTTCATTGCTAGATAGCGAACAGTGGCACACAGATATGCTACAGTTGTCAAACGTATTTTTCCCTGAAAACACGAAGTGCTTCATCTTTGATCTATTCGAAGAATGAATAATATATATGTGCACACGTGTAGCCAATTATTTAGAAAAATTTCAAGTGATGAATTTGAAGTGAATGAAGCTTCCTTTCAAGAAATATAATTTTTGCTAAAAAAAAAAAAAAACCCTCAGGAAAATGCCAATGTAGCCTTTTACTTTTAATTTAGAATGGCATTGTTCATGCTGCCGTTCTTTTTTTAGCTAATCTAACCATTCTTCACCCCACAAAGAGAAACAGAAAAGCGCTGTGTGCGCATGTGTGGGGGAGAAGAAGGAGTAGGAGCCCACACTGCAATCATCTTGGTATTTTGGCACATTTCAGATGGTTTCTCAGGAAGCTGTTGACCCTTTCCTCCGTCCAGCTCCTGCAGTCCACCTATGCTATGCCCCAGGGCAACGAGAAAGGGCGATCGCAGCGCGCGCTGGGAGGGCAGCGTGCACGAACTCGGGTGCGCTAGCAGCGAACTCAAACTTTTGGAGTCGGGCAGCATAATGCTCGCATCTCCCTGCTGTTAGCTGGCTAAAGACACCGAGAATTTGCAAAGAACCAATTAAGCGACTCCCCTTTCTGCAATTTTAAAAACTTCCAGCCAAACTACAAAGCTCAATGCCTAAACGCCTACCGAAATGATCCGCGGCTGCTGATGTCCCTCTAAAGCGCTCCGCAGCGGGCTAGAGAGTCCAAGCAAGACCTCCGGGCTCCGCTTTATTTCCCCTTCCCGGACCATTCAGCCGAATTCAGCGTCGCTTTGCTGCCGGGAAGCTGCTTCGCCTTGGTCTGCAGCGGCTCCCCCCAGCCCAGTGGCAGCCAAAGGCGAGGAGCAAAGAGAGCGCGAGGCAATGGAGAGAAAAGCGGCATACCTGCTCCGCGGCTCTCAGCAGCCCATGCCCTCGGCGGTGCGGACCGAAGCTGAGCCTCTGCCTCCGCCTGACGTCAAAGGCACTGTCACATGGCCCGGCGAAAGCCAAGAGAGCATTGGTTGTCGTGGCAACCGCGGCCGGGCTTCCACGCGATTCCGATAGGTCAGCTGTCAGCCCGCGCGCGCCTCCGCCCCGCCCCCTGCTGGCCTAAGGAGGGGTCTGTGCCTGCCGGGGGCACTGGCAGGGATTCCCCTAACACCCCCTGAACTTCCCAACACCCCCAGGGGGCAGCTAGCGGCAGGGTTATACCATTTGAGTGAGCACCCCCTACAGCCCCTAAACGTCCCCCTACAGCCCCTGAATTTCCCAGCACCCCTCAGTGGGCAGCTAGTGTTATACCAATTGAGTGAGCACCCCCTACACCTCCCCTAAACGCCCTGTTTCCCAACATCCCCCCAGTCATCAGCTAGTAACAGTGTTATACCAATTTAGTGAGCACCCCATCCATCTCTCCTAAACCTCCCCCTACACCCCCTGAATTTCCCAACACCCCCAGGGGTCAGCTAGTAGCAGTGTTATACCATTTGAGTGAGCACCCCCTACAGCCCCTAAACGTCCCCCTACACCCCCTGAATTTCCCAACACCCCCCATCATCAGCATTATACCAATTTAGTGACCACTCCTACACCTCCTCTAAACCTCCCCCTACACACCCCTGAATTTCTGCACCCCCCCAGTCATCAGCTAGTAAGTGCTATACCTATTAGTGAGCACCCCCTCACACACCGCCCCCTATACCTCCTGAATTTCCCAACATCCCCCCCCCCAAGTGGTCAGCTAGTAACAGTTATACCAATTTAGGTAGCAGCCCAACACCCTCCCACACCTCCTTGAATTTCCCAGTGCCCCCCAAGTCAGCTAGTAACAGTGTTGTGCCAATTTAGTGAGTGCCCCAACACCCCCTCACACACCTTCCCCTACACCCCCCTAATTTCAAGTCCTGGGGAAAATACTGGTTACTGGTCCCTTGCAGCAGCCCCACAATCTGGCCGGGACAGGACAGCCTCAAGGCCCTCTGTGCCCCACTGGGGAGGAAAGGGTAGCCCAGTCAGCTCTTCACCACACAGAGCATACGGGTTGCAGAGGGGCACCCCACAACACCTCCTGCAATCTGTTAGTTTCCTTTTCTGCACTGGGGTTGAGTGCTCTGCTCCAGTTAGATGCTCCCTCCTGAGGTCCCAGTGCTGGAAGGTTTCATTTCTACGTATAGAGCCCTGCACGGATACAAATATGTGGATCCACATCCGATCTGCGTCCGCAAGAAATGGTGTGCGGATATCTGTGTTGTATCCATGGATGCGGATATAATGCAGATATCCACCTATTTGCAGGGCTCTAGCTCTGTGCAGATAAAAATATGTGGACCTGTATCCAAAAGAAATGGTCTGCAGATATCCACATTGTATCCGTGGAGGCGGATATCTGTGGACATAATACGGATATCTGCAGGGCTCTATCTATGTAGGTTGGGCTCCAAGCACCCAAAGAAAGGGAGACTTCCAGAACTAGGACCCAGGAGGCAGCACCCAACTAGCTCTGCTTCTCCTCGAAGGGCCAGTCCAGCCTGACTGGAGCACCCCCCAGCCCCCGGTATCCATCCCCCTTGACTCTGGTGGGGGGGGCAGCCTCCCCCCTGTCTGGGTGGGGGGGCACCAGGCTGGCTGGCCCTTCAGAACGTGGGAGTGGCACAGGAGCCTCTGTGCCTCTCAGAGCCCTGCCTCTCTCCTCCTGCACCCTGTGAAGGGCCAGCATGGCACCCGCTGCAGCTTAGTGCCTAGGGGCATAGAACCCCCCCACCCTGCCCCTCTCTATATCACTGCCCCTACCCCCCAAAAATCCAGCAACAGGAGCTCTCAATTCACATGGAGATGTCTCCCTACTTGACAATGCCCAGACAAGGGACAGCACAACATAGCTGACACATGAATGGAGCCTGGAAATCCACACAGCTGAGCTAACATCCACAAATAGGGGAGCTTCTGGGGGTCAGCTTTTCTGGCTGGCTCATTGGCAAAGTCACGGTACAACTGCAAGCAAGGACAAGTAGTGAGGCAGATGGGTATGGCAGTGTGGCTAATCGCCATTGTGTGAGTCTGAATGGGAAAAGCTGTAGGATCCCCCCTCCCCCACCAGCCCAGCTGACTTGGAGACTGGATGCTCCTACTCCATCCTCCTCCCGCCCCAAGCATGTTGTCTAAAGCAGTGGTTTTCAACCTTTTTCTTTTCTTGGGACCCCGCTGAAAAAATTATTTAGGGCTGTGACCCAACAATCACATTTTTGAGCAATGCATTCCAGTCTTTTGGCAGTGGCAGCAGGGGGTGCCGCAACCCAGCGCCTGAGGATCTGCAACCCAGTACCGGGTCTGGACCCTAAGTCTGAAACCACTGGTCTAGAGAAAAGAAATACAGCATTTTCCTTGCTGCACTAGACAGACAGGGTGGGAAGAAAGGAGGGGGAAAAGCCCCCCCTCCCCGATCCCACCTGTACCTACCTTCTGGAGCCCTATGGTGAGCTACAGCATCAGACTCAGATTTTGTTCTAACTTTAAGCAGCTAAAACCTTTTTTTTTTTTTTTGCTCAGTTTGCCACTTTTCTCCTGTCTGTAGCTTGTCATATACCCAGTGCTTTGCAGTTAATGCATATGGGGCTAGGGTGAAATCATCAGAGTCTGGGCTTTGGTAAATGATCAAGGAAAAAAGGAGGGGCTGCAGCAAGCAGTTATTTTTATACTCATCTGAATGAATGATGGTGAGTGTCAGTGCACAAGAGCAGATTAAGACAAACAAAACCCCACATGCAATTAGAAGGCATGCATGTATCACAGATTAGGGCAGAATAATGCAAATATTGATAGCAAATCAAACAACGGAAGTCCCTCAGAAATTAGTTTTAGCTACCTCACAATAAGAAAGATATAGCAGAAAAGAAAGAGAGAGAAAAGAGTAACAAAGAACACTAGCAGAAAGACTTTCATCCATGTTCCAGGAGAGACTACAAAAGGTTGAGCCGAGAAGGAAGAACAGCGCTAGAGAGGTGATGACTGAGGTAAACAAGTTAGATGAAGGAACTGTTAAAAACTGACCAGCTTTCCTTTCACTCTGTTACAGAACAAGACACTTGATGCAATTAAAGGATGCTAATCTTTAGGATGAAATATTGCTATTTTATGCAGCATCTAGGAAACATGAATCTCTCTTCTGATCAACTATTCAAATACTGTAGAACGAGCTGATTTAAGGTACATCTAAATTGTTTTACTACCAGAAATATTTGTGCAGTAGCTATTGATGATGAAGAAATAGTGAGTAATCAAATGTCATGCTTCAGGGTATACAGTCATTGCCCGCCAGGACCAGGGAAGAATCTCTCACCAAGAATAACAGTATAGCACAACTGCTAGGTGCCTTCTCCAGGAAATGTTGCCTTCCTCTTCAGCGATTAACATTAGCCACTACCAACAGGAAATGAAGCTGATTTAGTAGTAGGATGCTCTCTGTGGCTCAAAACCAAAGTTCAGTTTTTTTTCTTTGCCAGTTCCTTTCGTGTGAGATTTTAGGCAAGTCATTTAGTATCACTACCTCAGTTCATCTGTAAAATGAACTTCCTTACCTCACTGGGGTATTGTGAAGATAAATATCTTAGGGACAGTTGGAGTGCTCAAATACTACAGTAATGTATGCCATATAAAAGTATCCATGAAAACCGGACAGTTAGAGTAGTTGACTGCATGAAACTATTGACTAGTCCACTATGAAAATCATACAATCTTATATGAAGTGTGAGATGTATTGCTGATTAGATGCTAAAAAAAGATGCCTGGATGGATAGACAAGTACAACCAAACCAGGCACAGAAGCTATCAGCAAACTTTTGGTCTTTATCTGATTTGTGCACTTGTTCTTGCCATCCTGCTGATATCATTAAGCCCAAAGAAACAATGAAGAATTTACACAGGTATATGAAATAGAATTAAAAGAAATCCCAAGCATCATATCAAACATTTTACAAACAAAATATCCATAACTAAGATGATATTGAGTGACACTAACGGTGCAAAGGGAATATGATGTATTGAAAAAACATTGTATACCATACCATTGTGTACCATACATACAGCAACATGTCATGCAGAGGGATGAAGTTTCAAAATTGTCATGTAAATTGTGCTACAGTTATTTTGCATATATTACTTGCTTGGACAATCACAGGTATCTTGCAGTTACAATTTAGATAACAGTCCTCCAAATACCATAGTGGAGCATGGTACTTACTAATTAGTTGAGCTGGTCAACTTTTTTAAACCATTTTTTTTTAAAGTTTCTGACAAATGGCTTTTTTTTTTCAAAAAAGTCTTTTCATGAAAAACTGGGATCATTATCAAAATTTCCTTTGAACATATTTCAGTGACAACTATTTTATCAAATGTTACTCATTTTTATTTTTAAAAATTCAAAATTATGGAAATTTTACGGGCTTCGGTAAAAACATGCATGTTTTGTTAAATGAAAAAAATATCAGTAATGGTTTCAATAAAAAGTGTGGATTAGATTCCCACTGAAAGCACATCAATCAATCACTAAGGTGACTATAGAAGCAAAGAGTCTCTCCTCCCATTCCTGGCATACTCTGTGTATACTCTGGAGCCCTAATGGTTCACACTTTGTTGGCCACTTTATACTCTTTTCCTTAGGCTTTGTTTTGTCAATAATTCTAGCCTTGCTTATCCAGCTTTTCTAACAAGCACCTCTCTGCTTTCTTCCATGACACCAGTTACATTTGTTTAGGGGTCTGTGGCTGTCAGTCTCAGAGGCAGGCCATACCCCCTTGCAAATGTGTATATACAAAGGCAAGGTTCATTGGGGAATTAGAGGTCTCAGGGGCTCTGGGTCTTGGGGCAGAGACGAGTAGTAGGCAGTCTTTCACTTGCCCTCCTGGCTCAGGCAGACACTGGATCAACACAGGCTTCTTGGCCTAAGGTGGATAGGCAACCACCTGAGGGTAGGTGACTACAGGAAGTCAGAAGGACCCAGGCCCACCCTATTGCACCAAGTCCCAGCCCTCAGTTCTAACAGTGGTGGATGGTTCTGCCACTGGATCAGCAGGGATCCCACCTAAACATGCCAACCTGACCTCTTGAAATACAACCAAACTATTGTCCGGTGTCCCTGGGTTTCTTCCTACTACCTTTTTGAAATATCTCTGTCTCCTGGGATTCCTCAGTCTCCCTGGGGTACATTACATGAAAAGCAGAAGTCTCATTAGCTTCTCTGGGTACTGGTCAGTCAGCAGTCCCAGAATCTCCTCTGGGACCTTGCCACAGCAGAGACCCATTTTGGGCACAGGGCTTGGGAGAAGAGATGTCTGCTTCCTTCTTCAGCTCATGCACAACCAAGCTGCTGTAGGATCCACCTTCAACACCTCCTGTCCTGCTGCTCTGCTTCTGGTGGTGGTGGATGGGGGAGGGTGGGCATGACTTGCTTGATTCCACCTAGCAAGGAATGGAGAGTGTTTCCTCCCCCTCAGTCTCAGAAGGAAACCATGCCCCCTTGCTACAGTGTACAATAAATTCCCTGTCAAAATTTACAAATCCACCACCACTCAAATCCCTCAGGACTTATTTCCTCATGTTGCCTACCAACCACTGTTGCCTCATAATGATTAGAGTGATGCTGAGTGGAGATTATTGCCTGCTATAGAAAACATGCTTATTTTACAGTTACTTTGTCTTCACACACTGACCACTGTTTCAGCCACCTGTCATAAACCTAGGCTGTGCATTCGAGAGCAAGGGATGACAGTGACTTACTTCTTATCTATACAGCATCTAGCACAATGGGGCTATGTCTGGAGCCATGAGGTGCTCTTGTGCTACTACTACCTCCTGGTTGAGGGAAAACAAGAAAGTCACTGATGCTGCTTAATCAGCTAGAGCAGGGCAAAATGATATTCATGTGGACCCTCTCCCACTTTCCAGCACCCCTCTGTACAGTCACGGTCCCAATACTTTTGGAGATGCTGAAGTAAGAGTAGGATAATTCTCTAAAATTCTCTGAGTGTAGATAAGGATAACGATTATGGACCTTTTAGATTCCATGATTATCACATCAGCTCAACTCATAAGATGACACTTGAATACTGTAGGGTTGTGGGTGCATCTTAATTATAAAGAGTGTTCCGAGGAACTTGCAAAAAAGAACACCACTTACCTTTCAGTAGCTGTGGCACTTTGAGATGTGCTGTCTACACAAATTCCACAAATCACCCTTGTTCACAACTTCTATGGCAGGCATGGCCAAACTATGGCTCAGGAGCCTCATGTGGCTCTTAAATGAAAATGTGTGGCTTGTGGAAGAACTCAACTTATATGCAGGTCAGAGAGAGGAAAGCAGCCCCAGCCTAGAAGTTTTAAATCTTCTGCCCTAAGCATGCTCAGGGGGGAGCTGCAGCCTGTGCCTAGCCGCTGGAGTGGCCATATTGGATGCTCAGCCCAGGCAGGGCTTAAAGCAAGGGGAGCAAGCCCCAGCCTGTGCCTAGGTACCAGAGCGGCTAGGTAAGGGGGCCCTGGGGAGGGGGAGGTTAGCCTTGGGGAAGCCAGCATCAGGGCCTGGGAGTTAGGGAGGGGGCCAGGATGGTGGGGAGAAGCAGTGGCATGGTCAGGGATGGCGGGGAGAAGTGCAGCATGTTTAGATTTTCTCATAGGCCCTAATGCAGCTTACTCATTGTTAAAATGAAATCGTGTTTTACAAATCCTTCTAAACATGATGTTGAATAATAAGACATGAAAATACGAAGAAGAAAATAGATTGTTTACTGTATAGGCCTAGTTTTCATGGTAACCTTATGTAATTATTAGAATCTGGCATTAGTAGGATCAATATTTGCCCTCTTTTTGTGATAAAATTAAAGTGTGCAATGAATTTTAAACTTAGTAATTTTGGAGTAGGTAAAAGTATATGACTCTATGCCTCAGTGTGGCTCTTGAAGGGTTAATAATTAACTTGTGTGGCTCCTGAGTTCCATAAATTTGGCCTCCCCTGTATAGAGTCCTACTTCTCTGGGATGCTGTACTGGCAAAGGAATGAAAAGGCAGTGGGGCCTAGCCCGTCCTTCATGCCTTCAGGTTGGGGAGAAAGAGGGAATTTATGGGGCAGGCACAACTGCAAGAGACACTGCCCCTTGTAGGTTTCTTTTGTCTCCCTTTTGGATCACCAACCCCAGGACAGCCTCCCAGGACAACTGGTCCCTTGCCCCGGGGCCTAACATGAGAGTTAGCTCTCTACACAGGTATTACTGTGGAGAATGGTTTGGAAGAGTCATCTGAAGAAGGGATCAGAAGAAGGCCCCGTTAATTGGAAGGGGTAGGATGCATTGTCCTAAGAATGGGGGTTCCATGACAATCACTCCCAAAAGAGGAGATGGGTGGTGGTGGTGGTTGGGGACTTCCTTCTATGAGGGACAGGTTCATCCATCTGGTATCCAGACTAGGAGATTCAAGAAGTTTGCTGTTTACAAGAAGTAATTCTTCCGCTCTACTCCACCCTGATTAGGCTTCAATTGGTGTCCAGTTCTGAGTGCCTCATTTCAGTAAAGATGTGGACAAATTGAAAGCTCCAAGAAGAGCAACGTGAATGATTAGAGGTCTGAAACATTTGACTTATGAGGGAAGAGTGAAAAAGCTGGGGGTTTTTTAGTGTTGAAAAGAGGAGACAGAGGGGATGTGATAACAGTTTTCAAGTATCTAAGAAGTTGCCACGAGAAGGAGGGAGAAAAAACTGTTCTCCTTAACTGCCGACGATAGGACAAGAAGCAATGGGTTTAAATTACAACATGCAAGGTTTAGATTGGACAACAGGAAAAAGTTCCTAACTGTCAAGGTGAATAACCACTGGAATATGTTGCCTAGGCAGGTTGTGGAATCTCTGTCATTGGAAGTGTTTAAGAGAAGGTTAGACAAGCACCTGTCAGGGATAGTTTAAGAGGGTACTTGGTCCTGCCATGAGTGCAGGCAACTGGACGTGATGACTTCTCATGGTCCCTTCCAGTTTCAATGATTCTATGATTCTTACCTGAGCTAAAATTCAGACTGTAATAGAGTGTCTGCTGAGACTCACCAACTCCTCTACCCCTTCTTACTTCTCCACATAGGCACCAATGATACTGCCAAGAATGATCGTGAGTGGATCACTGCAGACTATCAGGCTCTGGGAAGGATAAAGGAATTTGAGGTGCAACTGTTGAAGGAAAAGGCCTAGGTAGAAACCATTGAATTGTGGAAGTAAGTGTGTGGTTATGAATGTGGTGTCAGAGAGAGGGCTTTGAATTCTTCAACCATGGGCTGTTCCAAAAGGTTTGCTCAGAAGAGACGGGGTTCACCTAATGAAGAGGGAAGAGCAGCTTCACAGACAGGCTTGCTAACCTAGAGAGGAGGGATTTAAATTAGGTTCTTTGGGGGGAGGGAGACCTAAACCCTGAAGTAACTGGGAAGTTGGATATCAGGCAGAAGCACAAGAAGCAAGGTGCAACAGAGGAGACCTCCTTATGCATACTGAGAAAGTAGGACAATCAGCTAGTCACCTCTACATGAATGCAAGTAGACAGGGAAACAAGCAGGAAGAATGAGACAGTCAAAGATGTGACTTGAATAACTGACTTGATGGGTATAATGAATGACATGAATGGGTATAAACTGTTCAGGAAGGACAGCCGAGGGAGAAAAGATGGAAGAGGTGCACTGTGTATAAGAGAGCAGCATGACTGCTCAGAGTGCAAGTATGAAACCAGAGAAAGCCCTATTGAGAATCTCTGGGTTAATATTGGAGGCGAGAGCAACAAAGATGATGTCATGGCAGGCATCTGCAAAGCACCAGACCAGGAGGATGAGGTAGACAAAACTTTCTTTAGACAACTAACAGAAGTTTCCAGAGAACAGATCTTGGTTCTCATGTGGGACTTCTATCACCCTGACATCTACTGGGAGAGCAATACAGCAATGCACAAAACAATCCAGGAAATTTAGTGCTGAGGACAACTTCTCACTGCAAGCACTGGAGAAACCAACTAGGGGCTGTGCTCCTCTTGAGATACTACCTGCTAGACTAGAAATATGGCAGGCAATGAGCTTGGCTTAAGAGAGAAAACTTCAGTGAGCCTAAAAACAAAAAGAAAGCTTACAAGCAGTGGAAGCTTGGACAGCTGACTAGGGAGAATATAAAAATCTTGATCCAGCATGCAGGGGTGATATCAGGAATGTCAAAGCACACTGGAATTGCAGGTAGCAAAGGAGGGTAACAAGGATGTGGTCAAGGAAAGGTATGTTAGCAACAAGAAGGTGGTCAGAGAAAGTGTAGGTGCCTTACCTAGAGGCTGCAAGCTAGTTACAGTGATAGAAAAAGCTGAAGTATCCAATACTTCTTTTGCATCTATCTTCACAGGTTACTATTCTGGGCAACATAGAATGGGAAGGAGGTGAGCAGCATTCAATGAAGAAAGAATAGGTTCAAGATTATTTTTTAAAAAAAAATGGATATGCACAGTCTATGGGCCAACTGCAATGCATCTGAGGGAGTTGGCTGATGTGATTGCATGGCCATTGGTCATTATCTTTGAAAACTTGTGATGTCCAAAGATTACCCCAAAAAAGGCAAATACAGTGCCCATTATCAAAAAAGGGAAGGAAGTGTATCCATGTAATTACAGATCAGCCACCTCACCTTTAGTCTGCAGAAAAAATCATGAAGCAGGGCCTCAAGAAATCTAGTTTGAGCCATTTAGAATACAGGAAGGTGATCAGGAACAGTCAGCATGGATTCACCAAGGACAAGTCATGGCCAACCTCCCTGATTACCTTCTGTGATGAGAGGACTGGCCCTGTGATACCTTTACTATAGCAAAGCTTCTTATACAGTTTCCTATAGTGGCCACACACACTTCTTATTTCGAAACAACATAGGTTGTTTCGAAATAAGAAGTGCCATGGCCACACAATGCACGGCCATTTCGAAACAAGCAAACAGCTTGTTTCGAAATGGCCGTGGTTCTATCGA
>ML681998.1:18154153-18318061 GCA_007922195.1 Podocnemis expansa
ACCCCAGGGGCTTTAAAGCCCCCACTGCCCCCAAACCTGGGGGCGCGGCCCTGGCGCGCAGCTGGAGACTGCTGCTGCCGGGGCCGGGGCGAGTGCCGGCCGGAATCCCTGGCAGGATGCTCCTGCGGGAGGCCCTGGACACGCCCCCGGAATCCCCAGCGCAACGTGGACACACTGTGGACATACTATTTCGCTGCTGTATTTCGAGGACAAAGTTTTTTGTCCTCGAAATAAGGTGTTTTGAAATAATATGTTATTTCGAAACAGCTTGTTTTGAAACGTCTTGTTTCGAAACAAGTATACTCTGTGTGAACATAGCCTTACTGCAAGCAAGTTAAAGAAATATGGGTTGCATGGATGGACTATAAGGTGGATAGAAAGCTGATCACTGGGCTCAAAGGGTAGTGATCAACAGCTGGACATCTAGGTGGCAGCCAGTCAACAGCTGGACATCTAGGTGGGGTTCCCTCAAGTCAGTCTGAGGGCCTCAATTGTTCAACATTTTCATTAATGATTTGGATGATGGGGTGGCTTGCACTCATAGCAAGTCTGCCAATGACACTAGGCTGTGGGGGAATATAGATATGCTTGAGGGTAGGGCTAATGGAATGACCTAGACATGTTAGAGGACAGAGACAAAAAGAAATGTTAATTTTCAATAAGGAGAAATCCAGAGTCTTGCACTTAGGACAGAAGAATCCCATGCAGTGCTACAGACTGGAGACTGATTGCCTCGGCAGCAGTTCTGCAGAGAAGGATCTGGGAGTTGCAGTGGACAAGCAGTTGAACATGCGTAAACAGTGTGCCCATGTTGCCAAGAAAGCTAATGGCATATTGGGCTACATTAGTAGGAACATTGCCAGCAGATGGAGGGAAGGGATTATTCTCCTTTATCTGGCACTGGTAAGGTCACATCTGGAGTGTTACATCCAGTTTTGGACCCCCTGCTACAGGAGTGATGTTGACAAATTGGAGAGAATCCAGTGGAGGGGAACAAAAGTGATTAAGGGGCTGGGACACATGGTTTATGAGGAGAACATGAAGAAAATGGGATTATTTAGTCTGCAGACAAGAAGAGGGGGAATATGACAGCAGCCTTTAACTAACTGAAAGACAGTTCCAAAGAGGATTGAGCTAGGCTGTTCTCAGTGGTGGCTGACGACAGAACAAGTTATAGTGGTCTCAGATTTCAGCTAGGGAGGTCTAGGCTGGCTATTAGGAAAAGCTTTACTCTGGGAGGCTGGTCAAATTCTAGAATGTGTTATTTAGGGAGATGGTAGAATCATCATCCTTTGATGTTTCTAAGGCCCAGCTGGAAAGAACCCTAGCTTGGATGATGTAATTAGTCCTGCTTTGAGCACTGCATTGGACTAGATACTTGCTGAGGTTCCTTGCAACTGTAATCTGCTGTGATTCTATTCCTGTGGCTCAGCTCTGCACCTAAGCCAGTGCACAGCTTCTGGGCCTCTCCAAAGGTTCCCATTTGTCTCCCTTCCCCTAGGCACTCACAGTCTCCTTTTGGGGCTCTCCCAGTTGCCTCCAAGGCCTAATTCAGGGCTCTTCCCCTATAGAGCCCAAACTGCTTGCTGTAGGTTCCCCCTAGCCTATAGTCCCAGGCCTTCCCCTGAGAGTGAAGTATCCTCCTTTCTCTCATCTGAGATCTCCACTCCTGGCAAAGCAGCTTCCTACTTACAGTGTTCAGGCAGTATTCTAATAGAATTCAACTATTCCCATGCTAGTTGGCTAACCAGTCACCACCCGGAACACTTGCCTGCTTCCAGGTGTAGTTTAATAGGGTGTCATGGGCCAATCAGCTCCTGATTCTCCCTGAAGAGCCATTGGTCTCATAACAGACTCTTACTTAAATAATAACTGCAGGACAGCTCTACCAAAATGTGCATCTGACCGGAAAGCCTCTACTAAGCAATACAATTTCATAAATAGCAAGGAGTCCTGTGGCACTTAAAGACTAACAGATGTATTTATTTCATGAACTTTTGTGGGAGAAAATCCCACTTTGTCAAATGCTTTGAAGATGGGGGAACTTACAGAATTGGATGAGTGCCACAGGACTCCTTGCATTTTTTTGGTGAAGTACACTAATACAGCTGCCCCTTTGAAACAGTATGGCTCAAGCTCTGTTATAAATGGACGAGGAAGGATTAGATTTTTATTAGTTAACATGAGTAAGCATCAATTTCACTGTACACACACAAACCACAGAAAAACATTTCCACTGAAAGAAATCAAAATTTTCAGATAAGCAAGGTAAGAAAATTTCTGCATGAGAAAGTCTTGAAGTGAAAATTCAAATTTGGATTTTGGAATTAGGCTTGTTAAAAGTGGATTAGAAAATGGATTGGAAAAATAGGTATGATTTGTAGATTTAAATATATTTATTCATGTATTACTTTTATACATTTACTTTTTATATGTCATGTTGACCATCTGTGTTTTAAGTTTATTAAACTTGCCTTTTAAAATCTCAGTGTCTGATTCCCAACCCCATAATTTCCTGCAACTACAAATATTTTTTTAAAAAATTGATAGAAGTTTAACAATGCATAAAAATAAACATTGATATTATCCATTGAAATGATAAAGCAAAAAAATATAATTCTGCCACACCTAGTTAATAAGGTGGACCCACCCTGAGGGTCTGTATCTCATCAACCCATTGAGCTGAGGTAATGGCTAACAAAAAGGCAGTTTTCACCGATGGGTGGTGGTGGGGATAAGGTGCTAATGGCTCAAAGTGGGAACCCATCACCCTAATAACATGATATCAAGATGCCAAGCAGGAGGGGGACTTCCAAACTAAGGGAAATATACATACAAGGCCCTTAAGGAATTTTTGCACAGTAGCGTAGGAAAAAAAACAATATTGCTCCTGGATAGGAGAGTCCTGCTAGATGGACCTTTATGGAGTTGATGGAATGCCCAGAATGTTTTAGGGCCAGCAGATACTCCAATATTTCTGAAAGTGGTGATGTCAAGAAAGAAAGACAGTGCAGAGAGATGCCCAACTAGAAAATTTTTATTTAGCTTTTAAAGGAACTCTGGTTGAATGTTTTCTGTTTTGGAACAGAATGCTCTGAACCTCTGCCGAATAGCTTCTTTTGGTGGACATCCTCCTGCCAGCATCCAGGCAGTCAGTTGTAATGAAGTTGGGTCTGAGTGTAATTATTTTGTGAGGCTCTAATGGATAGAGCCAGAAGGGTGATAGAGAGCTGTATTGCAAGGTTCATCAAATCTGAGTACCGCAACGGCCTCACCCATGCTGGGGCTACCAGAATGATCAGTCCTGCATGTTGCTTCAGTGTCCTTGGTATTGTGAGACTTGTAGGTAAGGTCCTGCTGTTCCCGTGATCAGAAAGGCAGGGAGTCTGGACTGGAGCACCCTCTGGAATAGAGCATCTGATATTCGTTGTTCTGGTTTGTGGCAAACAAGACTATTTCTTTGAATCTCAGCTTGTGAAAGATGTTCTGTAGGACTGAGTTAAAGAGTTGCCTGCTAAATTGATCTGACAAGTTGTTCTGAAGGCTAGGAAGATGCAGAACCACCAGTGTGAATTGGTTTGGAATGAATCAATTCTAGAGGCACACAGCTTCTAATCCTGACAGAATGGGGATAATCTTCCTTCCCCTTGCTTGCTGACGTGACACATATCTGTGGTGGTGTCTGTCAAACTTTTGTATTGTGGATCCCAAAAGAGGAGATAGGAATGTTTGCCAGCAAGGTGGATGGCTTCATATTGTAATACATTTATATGGAGGTGAACGTCTTGAAGGAACTATGGGAGCTGAATTTGAAGATAATCTAAATGACCCCTCCATGCTGGAGTGGAAGCATCTGTCAGCCACATCTTGATAAACAGAAGTATACAGAAGGGTGCTCTGTTACACATGTGACCTACAAGTCTGAGACATCAAAAGGAGTCATGTGGTACTTTTAAAGACTAAAACTTATTTATCACATGAGCTTTTGTGGGGAAAAATCCCACTTCCTCATCTTCAGGCATCTGATGAAGTGGGATTTAAAAGTGCCACAGGACTCCTTGTTTGTTTTGCTGAACTAGACTAACACAAACTACCCCTCTGGAACAAGTCTGAGACATGTTCTCACTGACTTTCTCAGGTAAGCTTCAAGATGGTTGATGAGAACTATCATTTTAGGAATTTCTCTTGTGGAAGGTAAGCTCTCACTAAACTGGGGCTAAGTACTTACATCCCTTTTGTGAATCTAACTGCCACTTTAGAACCTGAATCCAAAATTTAGGCACTACAAGCATTCAATTAACCTAAACCTGGAGGGCCTAAACTACTCAAGTGTGAAAGTTGCCACTAGTGAAGTCTCCAAGTTCCCTAAATATCAATAGCTGAGCATTCATGATTGCCTCAGTCCTGACCAGCAGTTCAAACCTGTCTACTGCCTGAGACCCAGCAGGATTCTCTAACCATGTACTCCCCTACCTATTTTGCCTGATGGGCATAATCCAGTAGGTGTTCTCAGAGCACACTTCATTCCACACAAAATGTCTGAAAGATGGCCCCTGCCCCCCTTGTAATCTCCAGCCCAGTAGTGAAAACACTCACTTGGGATGTGGGAGACACCAGTTCAATTCCCCCACTGCCTGAGAGAAAGGGCCCACAAAAACTAGCCTTTTAGAAGGGGAACTACCTAAATCAACCCATTGCTGATGCTGACCAGAGGGGTGTGTCTTAAACACCATCCCATAGGGCAATTAGGCACTTCAGTCCCAGCTGCAAAGAGGCAGCTATCTCTGCATGGGATCTACGGCTGTGAACTCTCTCCTCCCAGGGCCCTAAGCCATTTCTTGGAAGACCAGTGGCAGTGCCCTTCTAACTCCACACAAAACAGCTTGAGGAGGAGCCCTTCTCCTTTAGCTCACTGGTTAGGAGACTCATCCAGGCTGTGGGAAGGCCCAAGTCAGTCTGCCTCCCCACCTACCATCTGAAAAGAAGTCAGAATTTGAATATTTATCTCCCACCTTCCAGGTGAATGCCCTAACCAATGACCTATGGATACTTCTGCTGTGACTCTCTTTCAGCCTTTCTTGTTGAAACTGTGTGAAATAATTAAGTGTGCAGAGGGGCAGAGAGAGAGAGGGTGAGAATAACTATAGTCCAATGGTTAGAAGATATTCTCAGTCTCTCTAGGAAATCTGACTTCAGTCCCATTGATGAGTCACTCAGCACTGTTTGGTTAGGAGCTGAGATAGTCAGTGCCAATGTGGAGGATATCATGAAGTAGCTGGTACTAAAGGAAAAAGTACTGCGCTTCTGATTATAGAGGCACTTGGTGCTAAGACTGGTACCAAGAACAGCACTGTCCATTGATTTAGAGGGCATCATATGTGCTTACATGGAGGTTGCTAGGCTTATGGCCCTTAGACAGCTGAGTTGGAAGCCTGATGATTCTTGTCTGTTAGCCAGGTGCCAGTGATAGCTGCCTGTCCCTTGGCTCATCTCTGGAGCAGTGCTCTTTTCTGGTCAGAAGATGGTGGACCATGGAAAGAACAGGACCACAGTGACTGCTCCATGCACTGGCAAAATCACTGATGCCAGAGAAAAGAGTGGCTGTAGCAGGAGCAACAGGACCTAGCTTCAAAGTCAGCAGAGCTGGAGAGGGAGCTGAATGAGCACAACTTGGTCACTGATGTGTTATGAGAGATGCACCCCACCCATAAGTACTACTGCATGTTAGGCAGGGCGCTGGTGGAGCATACTATCAAGGAAATCATCCCTACCCTCAAAAGCAACAAAATCATTGATCCTGACCCAGCAGTTGAAGAGCCAGGAGATGGAAGAAGCACAACATCCACCCGATAGGTGAGGATTACCAGAAACAGCTGCCTAAGGAGAGCTCTAACTATGCAGGAGCCAAAACCGGCTCAGCTGGGATGCTGGTCTCTATCCTAGTAGGAAGCCCATGGGTGGAGGCAGCTCTCCATTGTATCCACACCTCTCCCCAGAGGACTTTCCTCACCCTCCTCCCTCCTTGACTTTCAAGGCTTAACTTTATTCTTTGATGTTGCTCTTGTAGGGTACTAACAGAGGGACTGACCATATGGCTTCTATTGGTGTTTAAGGCAGCTTACATCAACCTCCTGTGGAACAGCAGCTTCAGGTGGGGTCTCTTTACTCTCCAAGTACACTCATAGAAAGAATAATAGAGAGAACATTGCTCAGGGATGTGCCCTTCTCTAAGGCACAACAGACACTGAAAGTGCCAGTCATTAACGGGCATCAGAGCATCATTATTTGTAAAGGGATTCCAATCTAAAAATTCAAAATGGCGTTAATCAATTATTGATTAGATGAAAGTAGATCATAATGTTTAAACAAGCTCTTATCTTTGAAAAATTTCACTGCAGCCTCCACATTTTACTTTAATTATATCTATGGGGGCAGGGAAGGAGCTACTACAATTTCATCTACAGTAGCAAGCATAACCAGCCTTTATAGTAATAAAAGTTACAGCAGCCACTGTCCTAAGGTGAAATTCACCTGTGTGGAGAAGGCCAGCACAAGGCCTAGACTTCACTTAAATTCTACTTCTGCCCTATTCTTCTGTCTCCTGCTCAACTTGTAAGCCTCCATAGTCTCTTGCTATTAAAATGTAAAATGAACACTTTTCACCCATCCCCATGCCTTTTTAAAAAGTTATTCCTTCTGCATGAATTCAGGGGGGAAGGCAGCCAGCAGAAGTTCTTTAAATGTGGATATTGTTTATAAAGGCATGCTTGTTATAAGTATTGCAAGCTGTAAATATGTTTCAGTCTGCTCAAAGATACATAACAGTGCAGGAGAATGGGGTGGACATTTCTGCCACAAAATATAACAGAACTCAAACTCAACATTTCTATTTTACAGGGCACAGCTGAAATCTCATCAGGCCTGCCTCCAACAATGACTGGAAAAGAGCTTCTCTACAGAACAATGTGACTGAGAGCTTCGCTTCTCCCAGGTGCTTTATGTAATTCAAAACTCTCTTCCAGCAGCACTGACAAGCTTTAAATCAGTAAAAAATTCAGACAAGGAATAGCAATGGAATTTACCATTTGGAGAGTGCAGAGCACATCTACTTGCTAAAACTGATAGAAAAGTTGTCATTCTCCAGACTTGACATTTTAACTTTTACATGGTAAAGTCTCCAAGTCCAAATTAATTTTGCTTATAAGGTCATTATAGCAGCAGCTGGATGCTAGGCAGCAAGACGTGCTGTGAAGACAGGGAAAAAAAAAAAAAGAAAAAAAAATATTTGAAAGCCAGATGTCTTCTCAAAAAAACAGCTTCATTTAGCCTGGCACCACAAACCAAAGGGCAAATTTGCTGCTGTCAGTTCAAACTTCCTGATCAACTACTTGGATGTGTGAAGACCTGCTCAGCCAATCAGGAAATTCAGTCCCTGAACACTGCCCCAAGAACTGGGGTAACACTGAGTTGAAGGAGGCCCCTCCCTTCAGCTCAGTGCATTTGATGTGCTGGAGTTGGGAGATCAGAATGCAGACACATAAGTTACATTATGCAACTTGCATATCTCCATTTGATTTCTGCCAAAAAAGGGCAGGCAGGGCAGCCTATCATATGATGCCTTAACAATGGTTATTGGTGGGCGTCGCTACAGGGCACTGTTAAGGTTGTTTGGGTGCTTTATCTGTGCATTTCTATATCTTAATATGTCTAACTGACTTTTAATTGTAACCTTAGCTCTAAATTTCTTGAGCATGGTTTTGGGGTAATGATGACAGCCCTGTAATGGGTTTTACCTCTAGGTTATTGATACGGCTATAACTTCATCATAACATAGTTGTTGTTCTTGGAATTCAGAGTTAACCACTAACTGTACTATCTAGGTGCAACTGAAAGAAAGTTGTAGTGACTGGTGTTGTGACAAGAAAGCAAAGGGTAGGGGGCTTTGGAGGTGTTAAAAGGGAAAAAAGGAATTAGGCAGGGCTTTAGGTGGCCTCCAGAATTGCGGGTGATCAGAATCTCCAGGGATAGATACTAATGTAAGAACCTAGGCAGTCCTCGTGATAGAAGTTGATTATTTAAACAACAAAATCTTAGGGTTTAAGTAGTATGCTGAAATGTAAATGCTGTCCCAAAAGCAACCAATCCTTCCAAGAGCCAACTAAACACTCTTCCTCTATTATTCAGGCTGGGTCTGTGATGCTACACAACTCAACCCATTTTAGCCCTTGGAGATAACTATATACACATTTGTTCTGTGCTAGCACCTCTTGCTGCCTCACAGCTATCCTTCTGCATAAGATGCCTGGAGAGGCAGAGACTCAGTCAGAGGCTTTCAGACTTCCTCAATCATAGCTATTAATGCAAGATTAGAGCTCCACCTCCCCACACATTCAATGACACTTCAGAGCATTTGCTTGGACTCCATCCCCTCCAGCTATTTGGGGAAGCATCCACACTTCTGCCCAATCTGACCATCATATATCGACTCCCTGACATCCCAACAGGAGTGCATATGGGTTCTGACAACAGCTGCGGAGAATACAGTGAGAAGGATGAAGCTAGTATATGGAGGTGAAGAGAGATAGTCCCCCCCCCGACCACAATCAGTAGGACGGGAAGATAACCTCTATACTGCAAAATCAAATTAAAGACATTGGTCCTCTCTATCCTCTTTGATGGAATAGTAGGACAGAGTCAACCAGATCCACAGATTCCCACTCCATAAAATTAGCAAGGAGAAATGACACCAGGATCAGTGCTGTATGACTGCAGTTCTGGAAGGGGAGTTTAGAATTGTAAACCTCCTACTTACTCGAGGTATAATGCAATATGAATAGTTACAGCCCCTCCAATCCCAGAGCCACAGATTCCAAGGCTAGAAGGACCCACTGTGAACATTTAGTCTGACTTCCTGTATAACACAGGCCACAGAACTTCCCACAACCTAATTTGAGCAGATCATTTGGAAAAACATCCAAGCCATCATTCCTTGATTTGTGATGAACAAGACACAAATGGGCCTGCTGTATCAGCTGTTCAGGAATCTCATGCCTTGTAAGATCCTGGGCCTGAGAGAGGGCTTATTTACATATTGAATACCAAGAGTGGAAGATCAGAGCATCACTAGAAAGTTTTTGCTTGCTTCTGTCAAACATCTGAACAGTGTGCACAGATTCCATTTGAAATGTCCTCAGGTTCCTTCTGAACTAATTGATTTTCTAACTTCTGGTGTTGTAAACTGAATTTGTGATCTGCATTCTTTTGCCTTTCATATCACCACCACCAATCATCAAGTTCTACAACTGGAGCTTAGCTGACTGTCGATGGTACAGGAGGAGGAATAGAATCCAGTTCATTAGATAAAACTTAAGTTAGCCGTAAGCTAGATAGAAGACATATAGGGCAGAAAGCTGTTACACAAGATGACATTTTTACATACAGAAGGCCAGTGTAAACCAGCATAAATTTTTACATCAATTTAAACAAGATGAGAATCTGATACCACCTCCTTCCCCCTTTTTATACTATAACCACAGCTGAAAATTGTCATGGAAGTTCTTCATCTTTTAAATATCCACAATTCTGTTGTTTTTAAAAAGCAAACAGAAAACCTTCAATACTTATTTTAATGTAACATACCAAATCTGGCACCTTTAGCTTTGTATTTAAAAGGACTGTTTATGTTCCTATTGGCAACAAAGTAGATACAGAAAGAGAGACTGAGACAGAGCTCAGCAAATGTAGTCATGTTAACTTCTGCTCTTTTGACAAATAAAATGGACAAATTCCATGGGAAAAGACATTTTATTTTTCACACAGCTAAGAGGCAATACAAGCAATGGAGATTTTGAAATGAAAGCCATAAAAAAGTGGTTCACTTCCCATTCATGAGTGATGGGGTAGAGAAAGAATTATTGTTCAAGTCAAATCAGGTGGAAGATGGCTTCTGATGAATGCAGCATTGTAAGAAAATCCCCAAGCTCTCCATTTTTGCTATGAGCCATTAGCACCAGTAATTTCCGTTCTCAAGGAACAAGAATGATTCACTTCTCAAGAAGCAGTCATTTGGAATGGTCAGATAACTCCAAAGGCTGTAATCAAAATTTTCTATGAAGTGGCCTTTTTGAGCAGTGAAAAGACCCAGCAAATATAAAGTTTATACTATGAGCAACAGCACCTAGTATTAACTCTTAAGATAAAGTTCTTGAAAACATGTTATAGGAGAATCGTAGAGAGCTCCAGAAACTCCAGCAGCCCTATAAACTGTTTTGACATAATGTCTTATAAAGGGGGTTATTTGGTAAACAAGACTAATTCTAGCATTTTGTCATCATCTACCTTGAAGGCTGTTCTAATTGATTTATGTGAAAAAAAAAAAACCTGGACAAATTAAGATCCGCACAATAGCCAAAATATTTACAGGTTTTGTCTTGCACCTGGCTGTGTTATAGTAAGCACAGTTCAAAAGTTAGCATATTTGAATGGCACAATTCAGCATTTCTGCCTTGAAGCAAAGAACCAGGTTAAAAAGCACAGGGGTTTCTTTAGAGTCATGCAGAACAGGTTAGAGCACACTCTCAAATGTAAGCTCCCTCTTTCATCCTAATAGTCTTGTAGAACATACTTCATTCTTCATGTTTTTATGTATGTGGTTTATTTGTTTTGGTGAATTTAGCCTATAGACCATAGTGTAGTTACAGGGATGAATTTGGATCTAGTTCCTAATATGTAAATAGTGAGTTTTTTTATTAGCTGAATTATGTTCCTCAGCAATGTTTCCAAAATATCTCACCAATCATTTTAATTCCAGCCCTGTAGCTGAGACTTGTACTGAGGTATGAAAACACAAACTCTTAACCGCACATCACTAGGTACCAAATCCTGTCCCCACACCTAGGCAAGAAAATGGGGCAGATATGCTGCAGAAACTTGAAAGAAGGAACAGGTCTGGGGGGCTTCTGCCCATAATGCTCTGCTCCATAGTGGTCTCTGCTCCCTAGCATATGTGTTTTTTTGCAGAATATGACAGGTAAGGGACAGTATATTCATGAGTATGCAAATACTCTATTCCTTCTGCCCCACAGCAAACTGCCTGGCTTCTACAGCTCTGATGCTGCAATGACATCTTAGTAAAGGCTCTGTTATTGCTCTGCTTCCAGGGGAGTGAGAATTCTTTCCTCCCAGTCCCACCTCCTGGAGAAGATCACTGCAGAGCCCTGCCACTAGGGCTGTGCAATGGGCCCTGGAGGAGTAGCAGCTGTGCGGAACTGGAGAGCACTCTTCCATGAATGCTCCACTGCTGCTAACGGTAGTACCAGGACATGCTTTTAATATTTAGAACAGATGAACAACAGTACAAATTGCTGGGAAAAATGCCATAGTCTATTAGTGACAATCAGTAAATCCTACAGCATTATCCAAAATGTTTAATCTATTGTTAAATTTGGATGTCCTTCGGGGTAATATATGCAAGGTACACTATCTAATTAATAACTCAGATTGTGTTACAAGGAGTTTCAGGTACCACACTTGTCCCTGAGTCCTCCTGCCAATATTTTTGTGTTTTTTCCATCCCATTTCCAATTTCTAAATAGTTTTTCCTCCAGCTATGTGGAAGACCAATTAAAGGAAGGGAAACTAGGACCCTGATCCTTCAGTCACCTAAAGCACATGGATAAACGTATTCCCATGGGGACTTCTCACACAAGTAAAGTTAAACCGGTACTTAAGTGTTTGGAGGATCAGAATCTCACTGACAGAACAGTGGAAATCAGCTATACATAAAATGCAATCAAGTATACCAAAGAAAGAAAGAAAACATTCATTCTTTTCTGAAATCTCCTTCAGTTACAATGATCTCAGCTGCTGTTTGCAACAAGAGCTGGTTAAAACAAATGAAAAAAAACGCTCAGAATATTTTAGATCCCCAGTTTTGAATAGGAATATTTTTTGTTTATGCAAAGTTTATGTAATTTTTTAAAAATCACAACTTCTGGGTTGCAAGCATTTTTATTTTGAAAATGTTAAGTTTTTGCTTTGTCTTTCTCTTCCACCCTTCCTTGAGTTCTACTCCCTTTTTCTATTTTACCACTGAAAAAAGGGAGGAAAAAATAAGGGAAAATAAACCCCTAAACAAAAACAAGAATATCTAAACCAAAAAACAATCCACATTCATCAAATGTACCATGGTATTCAGACCCTACATGCTATTCTAAAGGCTTTGTACAAAATATACCTTATGAGGTATCATGTGAAAACTAATAACTTACCAGCCAATGATACCATGGTGAAATATGTGTAGCAATATTATATGTAGTAAACATAAGCTGAAGTTATGACTCTAATGTGTTAACTAGACAAGTTTTTTTTTGGGGGGGGGGGGATTTCTCTCTCAAAGGCAAAGAATAAGCTGACCTATCTAGCCACATGCCATCAAAAGTTGATTGGCAGTCAATGGTCAAGTGGCCATTCTTAGGCAACAAGGGGAGTGGTGGTGTTAGGAATAGATGAACCTGCCTTTTAACAAAGAACACATACCCTTTCTCCACAAGACTCTGTGTCTCCATCCTCACAGTGGGAAGGAACTTTATCTGGGGGTAATCCTCAAGAAAATGAATTTCTAAGAGTGACCAAACTATAAAAGTGAGGGCCAAAACACTATTCTTTCTTTCGCTTCCATTCACCTAAGGCAACAAAAGAACAAAACTTTAGACTTTGTGAGGGGTTCTGAAAATTTGGGGGAACACCTGGTAAGGATATTATCATGAACAAAATCTAGTTTAAATTTTAGTAAATAGAAAGTTTCTCTCTATTTCTCAGTGACCATTTCTGACTTGTACTCACTTGAGATCTCTTTGCAGTCAAATAAACTTGTTTTATTCTTCAGTGAAAACTAACTCGGCATTATGTTTAAACTGAACTCTTTGAGTAACTTCAGTTAAAGCAGCAAGCTGTTGAACACTGATTGATCCCATACTAGGCTAACAGGCCTCATATATCTGAACTGTCCAGGAGAGGACTAGACAATGCCAAACATACTTTTCTGGGAAAATCTGAGACTATGAATGTGTTGGAGTCACTCTGCAAGTGCTAGGTAAAGCTGGTGGAAGCCAGAGTGTGACTGGAGTGTTTCTAGAAGGCCAGAACTATGCACAGACACAGAGTGTGACGTGCACACTATTTGGCTGTGTTGGTGAGGGGCTGAGGCTGGGAGCTACAGCAGCAAAGCACTGTGAGGCACTTATGGTTGCAGGGCAGGTGGCAACACAACCACTTGCTGGTCTGGGTTGCACAATTAGAATGTGACATCCTCCCAAATATATATATTAGGTTCACATTTTCATACATGGGTTTGATTTTAAGGTGGATGATGACAAAAAAACTCTCAGCTCAACTAAAAAGTCTCACTTCAACTCTCTACTTATAAAAAAGGGTATATGGAACAGAACTGGAAATTTTCTGAAGCTGTTGTCCATTCTAGTACAGCTGATCTCATTCAAATAGATGCCATTAGTTAATATTGTAATAACTGATTAATATTTGGCATTTTTCTCTTTTGTTTTTTTGGAGTTTTTTTGCCAGTATTAAGACCTTTCATATCAGCAACCCTTAATATCATTGTTACATAAACTGGCTTACGAGTAGTCTGTTTTAATTTTGAAAAAATAAGTTGATAGCATATTTGCCATTATGTTTCATTGTCTGCATTCAGAAAGCAGTCTGCTGCATTATTTTTTCCCCTCTTGGAATATTTTTTGATTCTGGCACAATACTTTCCATTACTCTGAAACACTTAAAGGCAGCTTAGCTTTTGGCAATGAGAACTGTTTCCCTTTGTAACTGACTGTAATATTTTGCAACCCGTTCACGGGTGGCCAGTTGTAGCATATTTCTGCACCCTTAATGGTAAAAATAAGATACAGAAGCCACCTCAAAGAGATAAGGCCCCAGTACAAACCATGAAAAGCTAATCACAGGATTCACACCATTTGTTTTAAAATGTTGTCCGATTTCGGTGCCTTGGTAAATGTTAAGAAATAGAGCTGTTAATAAGAGTTCATTCTCATACAAATAGAAATGTCTCCAAGACAAATATTGAGTGTACCTGACACAAACATCCTTGTACAGCTGATGACGTGGCTCTTCCTTGTGACACAGGAAACTGATATAGAGTATCTGGAGTACCAACTGTGAACAATGTTTCATTTTTTTTGTGTGCAACATTGGGCCCCATTGTCTGAAATCTGGCTCTTGCATTAGCACATGGGCAAGCATTTCTGTCAATTCTCTCTACATGGTTCTTTGCTTTTTAGAATTACCATAATAGAAATATGTAGTGTGTAAAAATCAGGGGGGCCTCCAGACTGAGGTTATGGGTTAATTGTCCATATGCTGCTGACTCTCTCCCTTCCTTCACCATTCTCAATCATTGCCCCACGGCATTATTTAGCTAAAAAAAAAATCCATATTGAATTTAGACACATTAAACAACTATGTCCTCTCCCTGCTGAGACTGAATATGACATCTCTGTATCTTGCCTACGAATCACTGTTGAACTCACCAGCAGCAGATAATTTGTGCTTCACATGGCTGAGTGGATAAACTCCAACTGTCAGATTAAATTGCCAGACTTAGTTGTTTGCTTGCCCTTTTAGTACAGGACAAGCACAATTCAGACCAGAATAAAAAGAAGGTGCTGTCATCGTTTCACTCCTGGCATGGGAATATGTTGTTCTAACACACCTTGTTATGCTGCATTTCTGACAGATGCTTCATTAGCTTTTTCCTCCAATGATAGTAGAGAAAAGTCTTATAGCATTAGTATTAGTAGAAGACACAACATTAAAGCATCTGTTTTCTGACTTAGCCCAAACTTCTTTTCCTGTTCCTTGGTAATATGCTCTTTTACCATTTCCGTTCCCTCAGTTCTCAAAAAGTAACCAGTTGAATATGAAAAATTCACTAAACAAAAGCTAAAGTTTCTTCTAAAATGCACTGTAGGAGTAAGTTCCATGGAGCTGCTCCTGTTGTCCTGACACAGGCAAAACTCCCATTGACTTGAGTAGAAGATAAGAACTGCAGGATCTGGTCAGTATGAACAGATGAAAATAGGTACTTTTTTTTTTTTTGGACAACTATGTTTCTATTATTATGCTTTTACAACATTTACAGTTCTAAATCTGTAAGAGTCTCAATTGCCATGGAGCAAAAACTTTAACTCATCCTCTAAACTTGTACACCCATTTTTTCACATCCTTCAGAACACGATGTCTATACTGTGAAACAAGTAGGGAGTCCTGTGGCACTTGAAGATTAACAAAGTTATTGCATGAGCTTTTGTGGAAGAAAAAAGCATTTGAGGAAGTGAGATTTTTCTCTCATGAAAGCTCATGCAGTAAATAAATGTGTTAGTCTTTAAGGCTATGTCTCCACTGCCAGCTTAGTCCAGACTAATTTGGCCCATGGCCACACAGTAGGCTTTCGCTAGTCTTAACTAAGAAATTTCTTAGTTTGGACTAGGCAAAACTTAGTACAAACTACCTTTGTTTGAACAAAGCATGGGCAATACACAAAATAATGGCTAGTTTGAACTTAAAAAGCCATTAGTTTGAACTAGCTGTGTCTTCTAGTTCGAACTAAAAAAGTTAGTTCGAACTAGAATGTGCAGCTAGTTCAAACTAAAAAGCTCCAGTTAGTCTGAACTAGCCCAAGGTTAGTTCAGCCTAACCTTGGACTTTTTTAGTTCGGACTAGCAGGTCCGAACTAAAAAAGGAGATGTAGACGTGGCCTAAGTGCCACAGGACTCCTTGCTTGTTTTGCTGAACTAGATTAACAAGGCTGCCCCTTTGGAACTATACTGTGAATGTATTTCACCTGCACAGGTTCAAGCAGAAAGGCTGCCCTCCTAGTAGAGCCTACAAACCTTGCATCATCTTGATATGGAGACATATAGATAAGTAAACACCATATTAGTAACAACTACTATATCTGCTAAAACTGCATGGGGAAAGCAAACATTGCTCCAGAAAGAGAGAAAATAATTTGCCTCTTTTCCTCTCCCTCCACCTCTGGAAAAAAAGTAAGGTGATAATTAGGACTATGATGATCTCCTCCCACACTTTGCCAAAATCTTTGACATTAATCACAATTTAGATTGCATAAATATACAGATCTGCATGACGGATCTGAAGGGAGATATTTTTGTGCCTGTTTTTAAGATCTATTCCCTAAAAAAGAAATAAAATTATGATTTGTTTGCTTTATGTGCCAATTTATAGGGAGAGATAGACGCAATGCAACTCTCCAATCCTGCAAACACTAATGCACATGCTTAGTTTTCCCTGAATAGTTGATTGATTTCAATGCCTTAGGGGCTCTAAGTGCTCATTGTTATGCACAGAGAAGCCTATGGAAGTCTTTCTATTTGCTTCAGTGGGGCTTAGATCTTGTCAAAAGTAAATGAAAGCCACTGGCAGCAACAAGTGGATTTACACTGATTTTAATATACCAGTCACATATCTAGTGTATGTGCATAGTTACTGCTCTTTTACCTGAACTTAACTGGGAGCTGAAATCTATATCCTACATGGATTGACAGGGGGTCTGATAGTGTTAAATACCTGTGTCCTTTTTAAGAACACCTAGTGGTTAAAGTATAATTTGGCAGACCCCGGAACCCTCCTAATCTCCGTGTCCCCTTCATACCTGTGTGGGCCCCAGCCCAGCTGGGCATTTGCAACCACTTCTCAGTACCACATGCATTGGTTATCACTTTGCTCCACACACACACCCCTCTGCCCACCTACCCTGCTCCACACAACCCCCTGCAGCATCCCATGTCCCCCAGCACAGTCTCTCAACCCTGCCAATCCTGCAGGGTCTGGGCCCCAGAACACCCCTTGCACATAAGGGTGGATGGAGAAGCCCACTGAGACCTCTGACATAGGCTTTCAGCACCTGGCCTTCTTTGGAGCAGAAGCCCTGCTGTTTTAGGGCTGTCGAAACAGTCACCTTCATCAGTGCACCCAGAATTGAACCAGAAATCCCTGCAGAGCTAAAAAGCATGTGTGGCTACAGTTTGAGTTAAAGACTCAGTAACTGAGTGGGTTATAGATTACTCCGTATGCCTAATCTGCAGCAGAGATGCATGTAACATATTGGGAGTTGGATGTCTGCAGCCTCGCACACATGGGCACTGTTTTCCTCCAATAAATCAGGCAGCTCCATGCCCCCCCGCTCCGGGATTTCCTAAGCTCCCCAGGGCCCCCTGGAGTTCCCAACACCCCCCCCCAGTTGTCAGCTAGTAACAGTGTTATATCAATTTAGTGTGCCCCCCACCAACACCCACCCCCAATCAAGTCCTGGGGAAGCTGCTGCCCTGATCCCAGAGGCCAGAGTTCCCTCCCACCCTGAAAGACCAGCAGCAAGGGCCATCCCCATCCCCAGGGGAGCACTCTGGGGTGCAGCAGCTCCATCTACAACTCGGGGGGGCCCCTGCCATACCGCTTCCTCCAGCCCCACCATGGGGCTTCCCTGGGTTGAGCTGGGCATATCTACTTGTCCCTGCTCCGCCACAGGCTCCTCTTGCTTTAAGCGTGTATCTGAGCATGCTCAGGGTGGAAGATTTAAAAACTCCCAGTCTGCCACAGCTTCCTGTTGGCTGGCCTACAGGAGAATGTACAGGAATGCAGCATTCCACCCCATTTTTCTATTTTTAGGGGCCCCAGAATGCTGGCCCATAAATGGGCCCCAGAACAGTGTTCCCCCTTATTTTAACCACTGACAATACCATTCTGTCAATCACAATGAATATCCTTCATCTCCCAAATGCCAGTGAAAACTATCATTTATCTACATTCTCCACAAGCAGAAAAGTGCATGCCACAGAGCTGTGATAGATTACAGCAACAGAACCATGCAAAACTGAAAATGCAGAACAAATGATCAGCTGCCATTGTAACCAGGTTAGGAATCACTGCGTGGAGTGCCACAATCCATGCGAATGGACAAGGAATGAGGATACCAGAGTTCTGTTTGCAGGCTTACACTGACTTGCTTTGTGACACTTCAGAGTCACTTAGCACACAAATTTCCATATCTGGTGCCTGAAATTACTCCTTGTGTTGTCCCTTTGCACAGGGGAGAATTTCATCCAAAGACGCTAAGAACTGCATGATGGTAATGTAGACAGTGGCATTAACATCATAAAAGGATGTGGGGGGAAGACAAATGAGCTGTGTGTCCTTGCCCTTCCTCAACACTTACCAGTGGGGCTGAGCCCACAGAAGCTGAACCTTGCTGTGCCCTTTCACAGAACGTATCAAAGGCTCTCTGGCTTACATCTTTCTAGTACTCTTTGAGGCAATTTATCTGCCTCCCACACAGTGCCCCATGGACATCAACTGAGGTGTTGCGCTTCCACACACAACCTATGGTTTACAGCCATAATCTTCTTTTCCCTATTTAAATTGTGAAACTTTGCCTTTAACCAGGAGCTATGTAGGCCCTGGAAGAGACCCAGGGCCTGGGCCCTGGCGGGGCACCTCCCTAGGGCCCAGATTGAGCCCCTGCAGCGGGTGGCCTGACCCCAGCTGGGGCTGGGGAAAACAGCTGTCACCAAGGGTGGCCTGGCCCCAGCTGCAGCCATAGGCAGCTTGGCCCCAGACCCAGGGCCCTGGTGCTAGGACTAGGGGCTTAAGCCCCCTATGCCCAGCGCCAGTGACACCACTGCTTTTAATAACATATTGATGTCTTTAAGAATGTATTTCGATTCCTTAGATCTACAGTCCATCATAAATTCATTCAAGAGAGAACAGTTCAAATATTGAACTTTTCTTATGTATGTACAGCATGCCTCTTGAATAGTTCCTCTTTTGTTTACCAAATTCTACTTCTGTTCTGGAAAAGGTATGAAAACACAAGTTCATAAAAGGAAAGATAGGTAAATTGCACTCTTTAGTATTCTGCAGTGCAACATTTCAGAAAATAGGCAATGCAGCAATACAGCGGTAGAAAACAAGACTGGAATCCCCCACTGGAAATCTACATTGGAAAATGAATTCAGTGAGAGAGAGAGAGAGAGAGAGTTTGGTATTGCAACAATAAGTTTGGAACAAGGAGACCACATAAAATAGACAGGCTGAAGGTATAGAGTAAACAGTATCCAAATAGCACAGACAGCAAAATGAGTCAGTGACACCCTGGACACTGCCAAGCAAGCAGGAAATCTTATACAGCTATTTATAGTACAAGATGCTGCTTAACAGGAAAGAAAAAAAGGCTGTACTCATATTTATGCATTATATTTGATTTTAGTAATGGCCAGATAAACAGAGAAGCAATGAAAAACAAAGATCCATGCTGAAGACATACTAAGGGAAAACAATCAAAAACAGTCTTTATGATCAATGAGGACAATTGTTTTTCATTATTATCAACATGTATTTCTGGCAGTGAGAGGGAACAAACTAAATGGAAAATCTGATCACCTTTTTGCTCCAAGTGCCAAAGCAAACTCACCACTATCTGGTTTTAAAAAACAACTGAAAAAAAATTGTTCTTTGGCATTAGAATCAAGTGTGGCCAATAAAACTGAAACACTTTAAAAAAAGCTAACCTAGCCATCTGTTTAGAATAACAAGAGTTTGGCTTTACAATTTGCCCATCTACAATAAACAGTGGGTTACTTACTGGTAATCGTTCCTCTTCGAGATGGGCTGCTCACATACATTCAGTTACAGGTGTATATGTGCCACAGCACACAGTAGCTTGGAAAGTCTTTAGCCTTAGCCTGTCAGGTCAGGGCACATGGCCAATGCCCCCTCTGCGCCACTACCGTGGCTATATAGGTGACCGTGACCCTGACCCTCCCAGTCTCCTCTTTTTTTGCCATCTCCAGTTAGCAGGGACAGTGGGAGGGATCTGAATGTATGTAAGCAGCCCATCTTGAAGAAGGACTGTTATTGGTAAGTAACCTGCCATTCTTCTTTGAGCGCTGCTCACGTCACTCAGTTACAGGTGACTGCTAGCCATACCCAAGGATGATGGGAAGAGTTACAGCTTACCCACATTGAGTATGGGTCTGCCCAACGTGGCATCATCTCTAGCCTGTTGGATGATAGCATAGTGCATCATGAAAGTATGCACTGATGACCATGTGGCTGCCTTGCAGATCTCCTGGATTATGACCTGGTAGAGGAAGGCCATTGACAAAGCTTGGGCCCTGGTAGAATGAGCCCTGACATTCCCTGGAAGAGGTGTATTCGACCTTCCGTAGCAGTCTTTGATGCAGTTTACTATCCATTTGGAAATGCACCGTGATGACATTGGAAGTCCTCTTTTACGTTCCATGACCACCACGAACAGTTGGGAGGTCCTGCAGAATGGGCGTGTGTGCTTGATATATGGTAAGAGTGCCCTCTTTACATCCAGGGTGTGCCACTTCCTCTGGTTCTCGGTAACCTGAGGATCCGGAAAGAATACTGGCAAACAAATGTCCTGATTAAGGTGAAAGGGAGAAACTACCTTATAAAGGAAGGATGGGTTTGGAGGGAGCATCACTTTATCAGGAAAGAACCTCATATATGGAGGTTTTGAGGAAAGGGCCTTCAGTTCAGACACCCTTCTGGCCGAAGTAATTGCCTCTAGAAAAGCCACCTTCCAAGCAAGGACAGAGTGCAAGAGTTCAAGGGTTCATAAGGCAGCTCCATTAGTCCTTGGAGCACTATATTAAGGTCCCATTGTGGGATATGTTCACGAGGTTGTGAGAAGACTCTTTTGAATCCCTTCAAAAATCTAGTGGAAGTGGGGTGAGAGAAAACAGGAACACCATCCACCTTTTTGTGGAGGGCTGAAATTGCTGCTAGATGGACTCTCAGTGAGGAAAGAGAGAGGCCCTTGTCTCTGAGGTCTAGCAGGTAATCAAGGATTAAGTGTACGGGGGCTGAGATGGGAGTGGCCCCTTTACTTAGAGCCCAGCGGGAGAAATGGTTCCATTTGGCTGTATAGGTGGCCCTAGAGGAAGGCCTCCTGCTACCAATTAATACCTTCCTGACCCTGTCTGAGCAGAGTCTTTCCTGCTCGCTGAGCCAAGAAGTCTCCAGGCTGTCAGGTGCAGGAGACCAGGGTTTGGGTGCCGCAGACACCCCGAATACTGTGTCAGGAGGTCCGCTCACATGGGAAGGCGGAGTTGAGCATCTATGGACAGGTCCTGTAAGAGTGAGTACCAGTGTTGTCTGGGCCAATCCGGAGCTATCAATATCATGTTCACTCTGTCCGTCTTGGCCTTCAGAAGGACCCTGTATATCAACAGAATTGGCAGGAAGACATACAGTAGGGTCCCCGACCAACTGAGGAGGAAGACATCCATAAGTGAACCTTCCTCCTGACCCCTGAGAGAGCAGAAACACCAACATTTGTGGTTCTGTCATGTCACAAATAGGTTTACTTGAGGTGCTCCCCACTTGTTGATTTGGTGCAAAAACACCCTATTGTGGAGGGACCACTGGTGGTGGGCTAGGGAGTTTCTGCTGAGCAAAACTGCCAGCTTGTCATCCACTCCCAGTAGGTGAGTTGTCACCAGAGGAGTTGTTCCTCAGGGCTAGTTCCCAGAGGGCTGGGGAGTGGACAACCCCCTGCCAGTTCACATAGAACATGGCCATGGTGTTGTCCGCCAGGATCTGGACCAATTTGCCTTTTATTTTGTCCAGAAAAGTCTTGCAAGCCAGTCTGATGGCTCGCAGTTCCTTCATGTTTACATGAAGGAGGCTGTCTGACGGAGACCAAAGTCCTTGGGTGTAAAGTCCCCCTGATATGTGGGCCCCCACCCTGAATCTGAGGCATTGGTGATCAGTATCACTGTAGGGACTGAGGCTTGGAAGGGGATTCCTCCTATGGCAAAGAGAGGGTCCCCCCAGATCTTTAGTGTCCCCAGGATGTCTTGGGGAACCAACAGTACCTTGGACAGAGGGTGTCTCTGGGGTGGAACACTATGGACAGCCAGATCTGAAACGGTCTCATTCTTAGGCAGGCCATCCTTATCATGGAGGGGGCAGCCGCCATGTACCCGAGGAGCTGTAAGCAGTGTCAGGCCGTGGTTACTTGGAAGTCCTGCTGCTCTGCAATGATGGTGCAGATGGACTGAAATCTTGAGGAGGGCAGGAAGGCCCTCACTTTTTGGGAGTCTAGGAGAGCTCCTATGAACTTTATGCTTTGGGATGGGCAGAGTTTTGACTTTTCTTGATTTATGCAGAACCCCAAGTACTTGCACAGTCCACTCACTACATTGATGCTGTGTTCTACCTCAGCTCTCGATCCCCCATTTATCAACCATTCGCCTAGGTAGGAGTAGATCCTTATACCCTGCCAGCGTAGGTAGGCAGTGACTGCCACCATGAACTTTGTGAACACTCTGGGGGCTAGAGAGAGCCTGAAGGGGAGGGATGTGAACTGAAAGCGTCTCCCCCCCATGAATCTTAGAAACCTTCTGTGGCGGGAGTGTACTGCTATGTGAAAATAAGCGTCTTTTAGATCAAGGGCTGCAACCCAATCTTCAGAATTCAGAGATGGGATAATCTGTGACAGGGAAACCATATGGAACTTTTATTTTCTTTACATATTTGTTTAGAGCTCTGAGGTCCAGAATGGGTCTCAGGTCTCCATTTGATTCAGGAACTAGAAAGTAACAGGATTAAAACCCTTTTCCTCATTCTGATCTTGGGACCTTCTCTATGGCCCTGAGGGAATGGAGCTTCTCACATTCTCTCTCAAGCATCCGATCTAGCTCCTGGCGCCCAAGGTTTAAGCTAGGGGGTGGTTTTCTGTCCTGAGGTATTGATCAAAATTGTACAAGGTACTCTTTTGAGACCATTTCCAGTACCCACTGGTTGGTTGTGATGTTGGCCCAGTGGTGCGTGTATTGAGTCAGGTGGTTGGCAAAGGTTTGGCTCAAGGCTGTGGTTCTGCTGCCTTCGGGTTGACTGTCAGAAGTGTTGCTTCTTCCTCACTAAACAGTTGGTGTCTTGTCCCTGATGACTAGCCTGGGAGCTGAGGGATTTTTGGCTTCTACTTGGGTGGGTCTTGTCCCTATCCAGGCCCCCATGTTGGTGTTGGGGGTACAGGTAGGACCGGGAGAAGGAGCCCTGTGTCTAGGTCTGCTCTTTCAACTGCTGTAATTGTTGTTGCAGCAGCTGCTGGGGCCTGAAGAAATGCCTAACCGGTGGTGGCATGTACATGCCTAAGGATTTAAGGGTGGGCCTGGAGTCCTTCATGCCATACAGTTTTAAGTCTGTGGACTTGAAGAGATCAGGGCCTTCGAATGGTAGGCCCTGTATAATGAGTTGCATCTGCAGGGAGAGACCCAAGCCTTGAAGCCAAGCTGAATGTCTCATAGCCACAGTGGAGGCTATGTTCTGTGAAGCTGTATCAGATGCATCCCAGGAGGTCATAAGGGCATCTCTCAAGGCCAAGATCCCTTCCTCCACCATCATCTCAAAGTCTCTCAGGTGGTCCTTAGAGATGGCACTGTGGAAACCCTCCATGGCTCTCCAAAGGTTGAGCACACCTCCCCCTGAGGGCTTGGTGGTTAGTAAAGTGTAGCTGCAAGGTAGAGGTAGAATAAACCTTCCTGCTGAATAAGTCGAGCTTCCTTATTCTTGGGGGTAGAACCTGGCTGGCCCTGCCTTTCCTTCTGATTAACTGTATCCACCACTAGGTACCCTGGCTTAGGGTGCTGGAAGAGGAATGAAAACTTGTTGGAAGGAATGTGGTACCTCTGATCTGCCACCTTGGCCACAGGATGGATTGATGATGGGGTCTGCCAGTGCACCCTAGCAATCCTGTACACCCCTTCCTGGAGAGGAATGGATACCTTTGCAGGTGGGGTGGTGTCTCCCACATCAAAAGAGAGGGTCACACTCCTCCTGTACCACTGCCAAGTCCAAGTTGAGGTTTGTTGCCATGCGACGCAGCAGCTCCTGTTGTGTGCCAGGGTTGTCCCTGTACATCGGGGTCTTTGAAAAGTATGTTCGTCTGGAGAAGAGGACGAGGGGGCCCTTGATCTGCTACACTGGCTGGAGTCTGGGTCAGGCTCACCATTGGATACATCTGAAGAGCCCAAAGTTCGAGCCAAGGACGGTGCCGACTGCTGCTGGGAGCCTGTGTCATCGTTGACCATCCAATTCAGCCAGTCCTGTGACCAGTCATTGAAGGAGTGTATGGTCATGGTTCAACAGGAGGGGAAGCAGCCCCTTTCCCTGTGTGAACCCTTTTTAGCACACGTAGAGTTACCCCACAACACTCACACCATGGCTGCTGGCATCGCACTTCTACTTGGCTGGGGCGTCAGGGAATGCTTGTGGCGGCGCTTGCCCGCTTGTCTGTTGGTACCAGAGGTTGCTTCCAGAGATCCAGGGCACCAAATGAAGCTGGGAGATGATGGTGAGGATGAGTTTGACCTCTGTCTTCTTGGACCTTGGGAGCATGGTACCAAGGGCTCACAGGACAAGTGCCAGGAGGAGTGGTCGTCAGAGTGATCTACAGTACTATTTTGCTATGCTGGTGCAGGACTCGATGGTGCCAAGGCCATGGGCAGTACCGAACCTTGCTTTGTCCACTCTTTTGACGAAAGTGCTGGTTTTCCCTTTGACCAGGCTTTGTTCATCAGTACTGGGGCAGGCTCCTGGAATAGGGCCTGTGCTGCTGCGAGGGCCTCTGGCATCCATGGTCCAAAAGATGCCCCAGTCCCAACTCCCATGGAGGGGTGTGCAGGGACAGGGGTGAGTGGTGCTGTGCCAGTGCTGAATTTGGTGTAGATCATGGCTTCGTGTTCTGAGCCAGAGAGCAGCTCCAGGCTGGTTCTGGTGCAGAGTCTGTAGGCGGTGCCAACAGAGCATTTAGTGCATGAGACGTATTGGGTGCTGAGTGAGATGAGTGGTCATCAGCAAGGGTGTGCAACCTCCACTCTGTCTTTTTGGGTCCTTGCCTTGAAGGACCTGCAGATGGAGCAGTTCTCCACGAGGTGTGACTCACCAAGGCACGCAAGACATTTCTCGTGGGCGTTGTCTAGCGGAAAGGCTTTGCAGCATGATGGACATGGTTATACCCCATAATCTCTATTACAAGCAAAAGGAGGACAGGCACTTGCTTCCACAAGTTTTGGCTGTTCCAAAACTGTTGCTGAGGGTGGAAAGAAAGGAACTGGGAGGGTCAGGGTCACACTCACCATTATAGCTCCAGTTGCAGTGCAGAGGGGACATTGGCCATGTGCCCTGACCTGATGGGCTAAGGCTAAAGACTTTCCAAGCTACTGTGCGCTGCAGCACGTATACACCTGTAACTGAATGATGTGAGCAGTGCTTGAGGAAGAACCAGAGATTTAAAAAACAAAAACACAAACAAACAATTCCTCCACTCTTAATGTACAGTACCGTAGATCCTCAGCTGTTAGCCAGCTTGGCTAAATGCCCACACAGGATTAACTTACGTTTATGGCAGCAAAATTCAATTTAAAATTAATTTGCAAATAATTTAAGAAATGCATTTTAACCTCAATGAAATGAGCTCATTCAAACTCATTTTTAAAAATTATATACTGCAGACCTGGCAACAAATGCAATGGCAAGAAAACACAAGCAGTCTGCTATTTAAATCATGTTGACAGTATAACATTCATTGCAATTATTTAAAAGTTTAGCACAAGTGACTAATATTAAACTGATACAAAAAAGCTCCTGCAATTTAGAATTTTGACCATATTTTCTAATATGTACTACTCTGTCAGCTCCCTTACTCTTGCATTTGTTATTTTGTTCTTCCATGAAATGTGTAGTATCTTCTTCAGCTATCTGTGATGCGCATCCTTTAGTTTTTGGAGTTTAACTTGTTTGATAGCCTCTCTCATTAAGTCAGTCTCTGCTCCATACAATCACATAGTATATTCTGACCCTTAATTTGGTATGAAGCTCTTGGTTTGTTCATCCTTCCAAAAGTAGAATTGGCTCTTCCTAAATTTATATGAATATCTTCAGCACAGTTGCCACCAAATGTCATCACACTCCCCAGGTAGCAGAACTCTTCTACCTGTTCAATTCTTCTCCATCCACGTACACCTTTGTGTCACGTCCAGTTTCCTAACTTCATAATCTTTGTTTTCTCTACATTTATTTGCAGTCCAATTTTCACTGCTTGACTTACCTGATGTAAGGGCAATCATTCCTTTCTGTCATCCTTAGTAAAGCGAAGTTAAAAATAGAAGAGAGAACACCCAATGAAATTAAAGCAGCCATCAAAGGCCTCTGTGTTAGGGTGTATAAACCTACACTGCGACAGAAGGGGTTAAGGAGTAGTTCTGAATTCAGGTGACTACCCTTCACTGCACCTGCTGAGCTTGGTCCTCCCAGAGGAGAAGCTTAAAAGGGAGCCAGTGCTGTTCAGAAGGGGGACAGAGAGGAGAGGAGGACAGACCTAACTTGAATAAAAGCACAGCAGAAGTCATTACTATGGGAGGGATATGAAAGTGGTCACTATCCCAGGCGCTAGAGGAGGGGCCAAGGAACAGAGCCAGGTTAGAGGTAGCAGGAGACTTTCTTGGGATGAGAAATTGAGCCGTGAGGAGAAAGGGGCCTACGAGGAACCTGCCTGAAATCCTGCGTAGGGGGAGAACCTGACAGCATTGGGCAGTGGGGGTGGTACCCAGGAAACTGGGCCAATCTGAAATTTGGCCAAGCCTGCAAAGACGACAATTACCAGGGGAACCCAAATAGGTGGATGATTTGATTGTTTTTGCTATTTTCTATTGGACTTTAAGGCTGTGTCTACATCTAACTGCTTAGTCTGAACAAAGCAGTTCAGAGTTAGTTCTAACTAACCACAGGTTAGTTCAAACTAACTGGAACTTTTTAGTTTGAACTAAAAAACCATGGTTAGTTCGAACTAACCACTTAGCTTGAACTTTAGTTTAAACTAGCACAGCTACGCAGTTAGTTTGCACTAACTGTTCAAACTAACTTGTTTGAACAAAGCTTTGCTTAGTTCAGGCTAAAAAAATTTTCAGTTTGAACTAGGCAAAGCCTAGTGTAGACAGGGGGCAAATTAGTCTGGATTAAGCCTCCTTAATCTGGACTACTTTACTATTGTAGACATAGCCCATGTGAAGGGCTTTGAGGTCTTGTGGGGAGGCAGCTGGTAGGAAGTGGCCCTGAAACATTCCAGGGTCTTCACTATCACTGCTTCTCCTAGGACCCTGGGCTGGAGCCCAGAGAAGAGGGGGGCTCAGGCTCTCCCACAAACATCCCTCCTCAGAAGAGGCCTAAAACTCTTCCCTCTACATTCTCCTGATTACCCAAATAGAATGTGGCACACAGATTTTATTCACATCATAAGGAATTCAGATAACTCGGAAGGTAGGAGCCATTCGTGTGCCCTCCTCCTCCTCCTCACAGTCCTGGCCGGGAGTCTCAGCTCTGCCCCACTCCCGCTGTCTCTCCCTCCACATCTCCTATGACAGCACAGCTGCAAAGGGCTCCTTGTGCTGCAGAGCTGGTAACAACTCATCCTTGAAGGCATGCGGTGAGTGGGGGAGGCTGTGGAAGACTGCAGCCAGGATCACAGCCTTCCTTGCACCTTCAGTCATCAGGGTCTGCTGTCATGGCCCAACAACGGGGCTGCAGAGGTCTCCCTGCATGGCTGAAGCAACCAATCAGTGCTAGAGTGGCCACAGCCATGGTCATGGGCTCCTGCTCCTCTTCAGTCATGGCTGGTAATTTCTGCTCCATTATCTGAACATCCACATTATCCAAATCCTTTCCTCATCCTCCAGCATAAGATACGTGAAAGGAAGGGATTTGTACAACGTGGAGGATCAGGTGACAGGGTTTCAGCTAAATGGGAGTATATTGTATTAACTCTTCAACAGATCACTGAAAAAGCTACTGCTTGGCAAAAAAACCCATCCTAATCAACTCTATCAATGTTAAAGCATTCAATAGGATCCCACACTGAGCCTTTGAGGATTACTGCTGGAAGTCGGGGGATAGGAGGTATCAGACAAGCTGACCACCACGAGACATATATAGGATGGGAGCAGAGGTACAGTAAAATTAGATACAAGCCTAGGTGAGAGGTTTGATACTGTGAGTGTTAGACAAAGGTGTGAGTTATCCTCAATCCTTTTTGCCTTCCCAATAGACTAGGTGATGAAGTAGGCAACATAAGGCATCATGGATGGTATAAAAGGTTACTGGAGGGAAGTTATGGGACCCTGACTTTACCAAATTAGAATAAGGATGCTCCAATGCCCTGAATACTGAGCCAGTATGTTTGGCTATCCTAGCTAGCATTTCCTTGGAACATCTTCTCTACAGAGTGGGGACAGCATCTTCTTATGTGCCTGGCACATTTTGGACATTGGTATAACAACAAACAGCACAAGTGGAAACGTCTAGAACACCACTATTCCACTTAGGGTGTTTTTTTTTTAAGATTGCAGTACTCTAGTATGAACTCTGTACAGGCCAGATTTACACCTGTATGCATAGGGTACCATTTTTCTCTGTCCTTGTCACCACAAGGCCAGATGTGCTGGTGGGGGAACTGAACCCCAGAGGGGGCTGCAGGGTGATATTGCATCTCCTGTACTCCTGAGAGTTCTGCTACAGAAAGGTCCAGCTCAGGAGTGGCATTGAATCCAGTTCAGTATTTGTCTTGGAGAAATAGTCTCTTTTGTACTGGGCATCCTGTCAGGTGCTCAGCCCTACCATTGAATTCTATGGGAGTTTAGACCCCTCAGCATCTCCCAGGGACAGGTACTTTCATCTTATGGGAGTCTGAAAGATGAAAATGGGTTGAAAATGAGACTGGATTGTTATGGGAGAGGCTAAATGAGTATCTGGCCATTTTTGTAGAAATCTTATCAAGTTCACAAGAAAGGATGACATCTGAGGAGGTTAAGGGGGCTTGTTACATTCACTTCTTGACAGCCAAAACAAATGAAAGTGAGGTGTGCATTATATTGTTTGTATTGTATTGCATTGCCAGAACAGCTATTGGAAATTAAAACTTTATCAACCAGAGAGGCAGTTTCTGTAACTGCCATTTTAATGAAAGGTTAAGCCAGGAGATAAAACAGGTCACAATTATAACAGAACCCCAGGCCTGCAGAGTCTGAAAGATTGATGCTAGGTTCCATCACCAGCTGGAGTTCTTCTTTTGTGTTCATTACAAACCCAGCCTGCAGCTGCAATAGCTTGAAACTGGCATACATCATGCCTAGCCGGCAGCCTGTTTTTAAAAAGTTAACAGAGAAGTTCTTTGATCTAGCTCAGAGGGCATTCTCCTCTGTGGTACTAGTTAGAAGATTAGCTCCCATTATTTCTCTGCTAAACAAGATGTTTAATTTCACATCTGAAGTCAGAGGTTTTATCCTACCAGGTATAGTAAGAAATGGAAAGGGCTAAGGATCCTTGCATGTAACCATTTTGTTTTCATTTTTATATCATAGCCCTTCAACATCTAAAAATACACAGAAACAATTCAGAGTCTGGTTTTGACTTATGGTATATTACTTCAAATCAGGAAAAACTCAATGAAGTCAGTATTTCACTGATTTGTGAAAGATATAAGTAGGGTAAAAAACCAGGCCATTGAGCATTTTAAGAGTATGACACCAGACAAATGCTAAGTAGGAAGTAAAGCAGTTCAGTGTCTGTGTGGTGTTAAAGTTCCTAGTCCCTTGTTGTTTGTGCAATCTATTACAGTGCAAATGACTTTTATAGTGGTAATGGAGCGACCATACCCCAGTACTAAATTGTGTCATTACCTTCATTAGTGATAACCACCAGAGACCCTATTACTTGCATATAAAAGAATGTAATGTAGCTGCAACACTGTCCCTATGTCTGGAGTATCTTCAACATGCACCGTTAATCCCTTTACTTACTAAGTTTCCCTGAACAATGAAGCTTGTCCAGCTGTAATCAATAATTAATAGAGGAATTATTGTAGGTCAGAGAACAGACTGTTTGAAAGGATCCAATAACCATTCCTTATGGCAACCAAAAATTTAACTAAATTTACTAATATATTTAGTTATTAGCAAATTAGGTTAGTAATAAAGGACCACAGTTATCTATGAGAGATATCTTTATAAGGTTAGTGTTTACAAAAAAATGTAAAACACTTTGCCTACCTTAGCAGCCGTTTCTCATAGAGGGCAGACAGACATCAAGATTCAGCACAGCACCTGCTGTGCCAGCCTTGCCTTTGGCAGACTACCTCACTGGATGTTCAATAACCATGACATCAGAACACACACAAGACTTGTAGTTTACAACCTGATGTTAATTCTTGTTCTCCTCCATGGCTGCAAAACTGCATGGTGCACAGAAAACACCTGAAAAACCTAAAACAGCTGCACCAGCTGTTTTTGCAGAGGACCCTCAATGGAAAGTGGGAGGATCACAGCACTAACCTCAGTGTCCTCATAAAGGTCAACGTCTTCCATGTTGAGGCTCTGATTATCTAGCACCAACTGAGGCGGAGCCGGAATTGCATGCATATGACTGATGCATGCTTACTAAACAATGGCTGTATTCTCAACTCAAAGGGGGAAAGGAAACAGGGAGGCCAAAATAAATGCTTTAAAGACATCTTCAAGACAAACATCAAGAGATTGTGGCATTGACATCACATATTGGGAAACAGAAGCCCATGACACGGCTAACTGGTGAAGACTTGTCGGAGAAGGAATGGCCACTTTTAAGGAAAATCACCTCATCCTGGTTGCAGAAAAGGCAGGACAGACACCTGTCATGCAGCAGTTGTGGCCCAACTCTGCCTCCCAATGCCACCTGCAACAAGTCTGCAGCTCAAGGATCAGAATCAGTTACCAAAGACTCAGAACAAACCCTGTGAAGGAAATCCTCAAACTTTCAAAGAATCACCAGGTAGCCACATTCTGCCAATATTATTCATGCTGGCAGGACTATTACTGAGACATTTCCATTGAAAACACCTGGGAAATTTATGGATTAAGGTACCACTCAGCATGAGAAAGTGTGGCAGAATCTGGAGTGGTATAGAGATTGTCATACTGGATGAGATACATGGACCAGCTAGTCTACTATTCTATCACCAACTATGACTAGCACCAGCTACTTCAAAGGAAAGTACAAGAAACCCTTCAGTAAGCAGATGTGGCATAGTCTGTCTTCCTGGAAATCATTAAGAGGACCCATGCCTATAAAATAATCCCTAACCCCATGGTTTTACCTACAAATGATTTCCAGTTATTCAGCTACAGTTGTTCTGCTTGGCCCTGTAGTGTAGAGGCAGTTTATGCCAGCAAGAGACATTTTTTTGGCACCACCTCCACAAATGAATCAAGTCTCTGGGGACTTTGCTGGCACAGCTATGTCACTTAAGAAGGTACTTTTTCCTCCACATCCTTCACTGACAGCTATTTTGACAAAAGTTCATAGTACAGACCTGGCCTAACAGCTAAAGATTGCTTAAGCCCTGAAGCGCGAGCTTTTACATCCCTTCCTAGCCTTTAAAAAATATTTACTATTATAACTCTGGTTATTCATTTTAGTAATAAAAATGTCCAGTACCTCTTTGAATCTTGCTAAATTCTTGACCCTATGGTTGTATTATTGCTGTCAGTTCTGAGACTTCACATCTGTTCTGGTTCAGTTGTTTTACATTGCAATGTGTGGAAAGTCCTTAAACAAAGGGTTTACTGTTTTCAGACAGTGTCCAAGAAACAGTCTCCCACACAAAAAAATACCTTGCCTCAGAGAAATCCCAACCCCTTTAGGATGTGTCAAACGTTGAAATCTTCCTACTGAAGGGATTGCTTCCATTAAAGAGTTACGGAAAATTTTTACTTGAAAATTGTTTAAGTTTTGGAGACTACACTCTGAAGAGTTCTTGATACAAAAATGTAGTATCACAAATGCTCTCATCTTTTAGGAAGGCTCTCTGTTTCCCATCTCTGAAGCAATCCTGTTGATGAATGGGAATACTATTCTCCCTTCTTACACTTTCTAGAATGGCACATTTTAAAAATCACTTACTAGATTTTATTGAAACTGATACAGACAAGACATTACATAATATGAGCTTTTGCCAAAAAACAAGCCAGTCAAAAGCTAACTGAGCTGATTTAAAAAAAAAAACCAAACAAAACACACACACACACACACACACACACACACACACACAGAGAAAATGTGGCTTTTAAAGTTTAAAATGTGATCAGTCCAACCTGGTTTCAGATTGACCAAAAGCACCAAAACACTGTAAGAGATAGCTCCTCTTGTTGGATTCCAAGGGCAAATGAAGGCAGAAGTATTTGAATCTAAAACTCAAAAACCTTTGTGAGAATTTAAGGTCAATATTGTAGACTTCAGCACTTGTCCTGCAAATACTTACACATACTCAACATCAAGATCCAACAGTCTATTGAATTCAATGGAACTGCTTGCATGTTTAAAGTTAAAGCACATACAAAAATGTTTGTGAAATGGTAGCCATAAAAGATTTTCATATAGAGTTTAGATTAGACCAGGGGTCTCAAACTCAAACCACCACAAGGGCCGCACAAGGACTAGCGAAGGGCCACATAAGGACTAATACTTTAGTCCGAGGGATGCACCACCGAAACCTTTTCATACAACGATATTGCAAATATTGGTAACAGTGTCATTGTGGGCTGCAGGAAATAGCTTTAGGGGCCACATGCAGCCCACGGGCCATGTGTTTGAGACCCCTGGATTAGACACTGGGCTTTACTATATAACCCAACCCCATCCACATCTCCTCAGCTCCCTCTGTCCCTAGCTTCCACTCCAGCTCCCCAACCTCCTCCATCCCTCCCCAGCCCCCATTCTAGCCCTTCATTGTACCCTCCGCCACTACCCAACCCCTTCCCAGTCTCCTTGTCCACGTGCTCCCCTCCACCCTTTCCCAGCCCCCCAACTCCTTCCATCCCCACACAGCCCCCCAGCCTGACCTCTTGTTCCAGCAACTTGCACCAGACCCAACCATCCCCAGCTCTAGCTGCAAAGTTGATACCAGCAGAAGGAAAGCCAAAGCCCCTCCATGCAGGATGGAGACAGATCAAAGGAGACAGTGATGAAATTTTCACCAGCCCCAAGCCCACTTGAAAACAGCAGGTCCCAGCCTGCCTGGCCCCTGTTCTTCAAACCCTCAGCCCCAGCACAAGGCAGCCAGCCCAGCCCAGGCCAAGAGTGGCAGGCAGGTGCTGCTCTGTGACCCTCCAGCTGTTGCGGGATCTCACAGGACAGAGGTTGCGAACTTAAGAGTAGCTGCAGCTAGGTGCCAATTGCGCTCCCCCTCAGACCTAGGATAGCATCACCCCAGGCAGGATCTCCCAGCAGTGCAGCTTAAACACCTTCAGCCCCACTGCCCATCCATGGGGCTCAGGGGTGCCCTCTCTTCCCCATGCCCCCCAGTCAGCTGGCCTCTCGTGACCAAGTTGCTGCACCTAGTATGCAGCCACCTCTCCCCAGATGTAATGCTGCAGAGTCCGGTGCCTGCCTGGAGAGGTGAGGACCCCAACGCCTGTGTCTATGTCTGGCCTCCCAGGAGCTCTCTCTGTATGGCAGAGACTGGTGGGGGTCCTGCTTCACTGCTAATAGCCATTCTGTGGGCTCCCCTCCTAGGGGAGGATCACACTGTGTCTCCCACTAGAAACCTTGCCCACCTCCCAGTGGAGGATCACAGAGGAAACACGTGCACCCCTGCCAACTGCACTGCCTGGCCCTGGCTCCAGGCTCGGCTCCCTCAGTCCCAGCAGCTTCCTCAAGTCCCCTGGACATCCTCTCTCCTGGCTCCCTGTCCCCAGCTCCCTCAGGGCCACCTACCCAGCCACCAGAACTGCTCACACTCTGCACACTCAGGGCAGGAGATTTTAAGTTCCCCAGCACAGCTCCCCTTCTGGCTGCCTAGGTGTCACAGCTATGCATGTGCCAGTGAGTGAGGGCACACATTAGCTTACAGGGAGCATTGCTTTGTATGTGCTCAGGAGCTGAGCTTTTCTTGGCAGGCTCCAGTCTCCCTGGTGCCAGCAGCCAGGGCAGGGTGGAACGCGGTGCTCTGCCTCGTTGTTCTATTTCTAGGAGCCCTGGAACACCGTCCCCTAAAATTTGTGGGCCTCAGAATGGCATTCCAGTGCCTTCCCCCTTACTTTAACCCCTGAACAAAACCAAGTATAGTCTGACACTAAGACTGTGTCTAACTATAATTATTGAAGCCATTAACTGAAGAGGTACACTTTCACACATTTGCCACTTTCCAGTGCAGACTTGATGACATCTTTTAGATCCTGTATTAGGCATTTGCTAACTCATGGTGCTGCTTATATAGTACCAACTGCTGCTCAAGACAGCTGTTGCCAGAAAACAACTTTGATCTACTTAATCACTGACTTACATGAATATTTCTGTAGAGCATACCAGTCTCCTTTATTAATGTTTCCATGGGTCTGCCAACTGGACTGTACTTTATATTTATTGTTAGTATTTAGTCAATCACGGATGAGAAATGATTATGGAAGAAAAAAATCCCCACAAATGGATTTACACAAATTTAATGTAATTAGAATCTAAAAATCTAATTAACCAAATCTAGTGTTATTAGAATCTAATTAGAACATATTTTTTTATAAAGTCATGCAAGTGCTATAATATTTTAGGGCATCAGTCAACTCTGAATGAAGTCAATGCCAGTCTCTTGACATCAGTATGAGCTGGATCAGGTCCTGAAGGATAACAAATACTGTACAATATTTGAAATAAAAGGTATGGAAAATATTTATAAAAAAATGAAAGATTACACAACACTTAATTATCTCAAAATGTGTCCAGTTGCACAAAGATTTTGTTAATACACTGAACTTCAAAAATGTTGAACAAAATTTGGCCTGTTTGAGTGAGAAATATAGTTTGATACAAGAGAGCATGACTCTTGTACAGTTTTAAATGAAAAAGATCAGTTGGCCAAAACTGCAAATTAAGACAGAAATTAGAAAGCTTAAAGCTACGAAAACTGAAAAAATGTTTCATGTGAATTTCCATAAGTTATGAATATGGCACTCTCTAGTTTGGTAACAGCTTGATTTAGATTATCTAAGGAAGTGCAAGGTACACAAAATTCACCATTAATGTCCCCAAATAAGTTTAAAGACTTTGAAAGCTAGAAATAACTACTTGATGCTTCATAACTGACATTACAATGTACTCCAGAGGATTTTGACCTTTTATTGGTACCATGTATATTATAATGAAAAATAAACACCTGTTTATTTTTCATTATAATAATTTTTATAATATATATTACCTACACAAAGTGTTGAAACTAATTGCCAGGATCTTGAGGCCTGCAACTAATTTTGAATATATATTTACATATTATTTTCTCTTGGCTTTTCAGATTCTATAGGAAATTATTGTTAAAAAAATCAAAGATAAATGCTTTCAATCATAAAATGTGGTTGTACTTTTACATGCCTTTTACTGATGATCAGAAATGGCATTGTTGGCTTTACCAAGATGGATACATCTGCAGTGAATTCACTGCGTCTTCACTCTGAAGTTATAGGAGAAGGGCAATTATAGACTACTTTTCCAGACTCTATAACCTATACATTGGGCACCTGTCCAAAAACAAGCCCATGTTTTAAAAGTAGTCAATAAGCCCTATGAATGCTTCACAAAAATAAGGAACAAAATGAACATAATACTGTATAAACGTGTCTTACTCCTCTTGAAAATAAGGCTACTCAAAAACTGATTTTTGTTTTCTGACCTACTGTATAATTTTCAAACTATGGCCTTACTACTCACATAAGTATTAGATACTTGCTTCACTGTTATTTAATTTATCCAAGCTGATAAGGACTGGGGGAGATGAATACAAATTTGGAAAGCTCTGCTCTGTTTTCTTCACAAGCAGAATGCCAATATCAAATAAAAGAGTTTTAAGGTGCCTTGTTGTGACAAGGAGCATGTTCCACCACTAGATGGGAGCCTCCAGGCAGTGTTATTGGGGAATTTAGTACAAGTGGTCTCCATCCTCAGCTCATGCTCTCACTTCACAGGCTACTAGGTCCTCTGGCTCAGTACCTATGGCCACTTGGCCTTCCAATTGAGTACTACTTTCCATTCACACCAGTTCCATGGACAATCCTACACCTTTGTCCCAGCCACTATTCAAGTTTTCAATGGCCTGGGAGTCCAGTCCCACCCAGGCACTCTGGGGGACTGGGGAGGAACCCAGGCCCACCCATTTCTCCAGGCACTAGCCCAAGGACCCTATGTACTATTACTCTGTCACCAGTGCTGCCACCTCCCTCCAGTCACAGTCTGTTCCCTGGGCCACTTTCTCCAGGGTCCCAAGTCTCACACACAAACCCTCACCTTGGGCCACTCTTTAAACTGGTCCCAGCTGCTTCTCTGGAGTCTCAGCTGCTGTCCACGTCGAGCACTGCTCCAGATCTCTGTGGTCATCTGCTCCTTCAGAACCACATCTCAGAGTCACAACACAGTCTGATCCCAGTGGGTTCCCGCAGCTGCAGCCTGTGTGTGTGTGTGTGTGTGTGTGTGTGTGTGTGTGTGTGTGTGTGTGCGTGCGTGCGTGCGTGCGTGCGCGCTCAGGACCTTCTGCTGCTAACAGCTCCCAGAGGTGCCCTGTGAGCTCTTCAGGATGCTGGCACCATCAACCAGCCAGCTCTGGAGAATACCTTCTTCTCAGAGCTCCTATCCCAGACTGATCTGAGCTGCCGCTGCTGCTTCCCTTTATACTGGGTTGCTGGCTCCTGATTGGCTCAGCAGCCCTGCCATCTGATTGGCTGCTGCCCTCAGGCCCTTTTTAACCTCTTCAGAATCAGTGCAGGGCAACCACCCAATCACACCTATTGAAAAAAATGATATACAACATATCAAATTTTTAGACTGTTGTGAGCCAAGGTGTACTATGGAGAATTTCTGGGTTGATCAATTTTTGATCAATAAGCAGGAAATTTTGTGTATTTTCATTCAGTAATAATGCCATTTCTGTTTCTCATGACCACACTGTAAGGAGCAAAGTAACAAGACAATTCATAACTGCTGCAGTGGCCCTGCCAGAACACATAATCTGAAATGTTGAATGTCAAAACCACAATCATTATTGTCCTGACAGTGCAATTTAGGAGTCAGACTTTAAAACCTGGAAAGTGAGAGAGTTCTAATCCCTCTTGTATCAGACTTGGTGTGTGACTTTGAACAAAATCTCTTAGCATCTCTGGACAAAATTCAGCTCCAGATTAAGTACGTACAACTGTAGTGAAGGCAACATACCAGCATTTAATGATTCCCTCCTGCATTTTTTCCTCCAGTATTTGCTCATTCACTTACTAGCCTTGGGTTTTCTTTCTTTTTTCTCTTCTAGCACCACCAACCAAGAGCTCCTCAAGAATTTCACCCCCACATGCTGATCTTTTTCTCAAGTATTTCATTTTTACCACAGCCCTCCTGCACAGCACCTTCATGATGTATGTCTATGTATGTCTGTCCCTCTTTTACACAATCGTCTACTCACACACATATATGCTCCCCCAGACACACATGTTTTACCATCTCACCTCATTACTGTTAGAAGTCCAGCCAGAAAGGAGGAAGAAGCCTCAGGATTCTAACCTCCTTCCCTGGCCTGGCTGGAGAAAGTAGTAAAGCAAAAGTCTCACCTCTTTCCAAGTGTCAAAGGTGGAGCAAGAACAGAGTGACAGGTTACACCCAAAATTTAGGTCAATCTAGCTACATTGCTCATGGGGTGTGAAAAACCCATACCTCTGAGAGATGTAGTTATGCCAACCTAAGCTCCCATGTAGACACTGCTAAACTGATGGAAGAATCCTTCTGTCAAACTACCTACTGCCTCCCAAGGCAGAACCGCCTTTTCCAAGGTGGGGGTGTGTGGTGGGAGAGTGGGGCAACCGCCCTGGGCCCTTCAGTTCTGCAGGCCCTATGCTACCCTGCTTCAAGCACGGGGCCCATGCCATGCCCCTCCCTTTATGTGCTGCTCCCTGCCCACCCTGCTGCCTTCTGCAGCAAGTAGAGGAGGAGTGGGAGCACAGGGTTCAGCCGCTGGAAAATCCAGAGTCTTTAGAGAAAACCCATAGTTTTTGCAGCCATAATACTGGAGTAAGGGATGTGGTGGAGGAAAGAAGGGGTTGGACAGTGCAGATAGCAGCAGTGATGGACCAGAGGAGGCTCACAGGTGCTTGCTGTTAAAACTCTACTAGAAAGAAGCACGAGACCAAAAGTGGAACACTATGCTTCTCTGGTCTCCCACATTTGCTGCTGCCCCCTTCCTAGAGGTATCAGCTACTTCATCTCTTATGCGATAAATAAATTTGTTAGTCTTTAAAAGTGCCACAGGACTCCTTTTTTGTTTTACTTCAGCTCTGTCAGTGCTCTTAGGGGTTAAAGTAAGCTGGAATGCAGTGGAACGCTGTTGCGGGGCTCGCTGTTTTTAGGGTCTCAGCGTTCCAGGCTCCTTAAAAACAGAAAATGGTGCCAGAACGCTGCATTCCAGGGCCCACCATTTAAAAATAGCAGGCCCTGGACTGCAATGTTCTGGTTCCATTTTCTATTTGTAGGGGCTCAAATGCTGGGCCCCTAAAAATAGCAGGCTCTGGAATGGCATTTTGCTGCATTCTGGCAGGCAGGGGGCAGGGGCATTACTGGGTAGGGCCCCACCCCCAGCTCACGCCTGGCCCCAAACCCCTCCTTTTCTAGGTCCCGCCCCAACTTGGGGCCTGCCCCCCCCCCAGCCGATCCCAGGCCACACTGCCCCCCCCCCGACGAGGGACCTGACATCTTCTCCGCAGCCATGCTGCTGCCCCAACCCGGAGCCTACCGCCCCTACCTCCCCACCTGTGCTGCTGCTGGTAAGTTCTGGGGTGGCCCAGCTTGCGCTGCGGAGGTATTGGGGGCAGAGGGTGGATTTTGGGGACAGGGGAATAGATATTGGGGGCAATAGCTGGGGTGCTTGAAGGGGACCCGGACATGCGGGGGGGCACCCTTGTGGGAAGGGGGCCTGCTCGATTAGGAGGGTTCAGGGCCCACCAAATTATACTTTATCCTCTGGGTGCTCTCTCTGACAAGTATGCTCTAGCTAGCCCTTTGTAGTCAGAGGGTTATGTTAACACCACCTAAGTGCTAAGAATGCTTGGTTTAGTCATTGTATACAGATGGGTCATGATGCAAATATCACAGTGAAATTCCTGACTGTCACACCAGATTGTTCTAAAGCACCCTGTGCTACCTTCAGATGACCAGCTGACTTCCCAGCTGATAAAGCTACAGTGTCATTGACATGAATAGTTTTAAATGGCAGAGCACATTCTAAAATGAAAATGAACCTTAACCTAATATTGGAAGAAAAATGCAAAATGTAGACCACACAGTGGACAAAAAGCCATGGAGGAAAAGAATTCCAAGGATGAAAATGCATAGCAACCTCACAACAGTCTCTATTAAATTATGGTGTATGCCATTTACCATTTAATAACTACATAAAGCCAAAGACAAGCAGGGCCATAACTAGAATGGGGTGACTGGGGCTTTGCCCTGGGCACTGTATTGAGTGGCTCCATTTGACTGCTTGATTGAGGGCTGCGTGTTCCATGCTGCTTGCTATGGTGTGCTCCAGGCGCCAAAATACCTAGTTCCAGTACTCAAGACAAGTGCCACAATGAGAAAGATTGCTCAAAGAGTTCATCCAAAAACCAAAGCTAAATGAATATTCATTTTCTGTATCCTGGAAAAAAAACCCAGCATGTTCTTGGCTGGAGACTTCTTGATAGGAGATTTGTTGCAAGTCAAAATGCAGTTGATGTGTAGCATGAGAAGATCATTCTACTCACTAAGAGGCAGAAACAGAGCAGCTTATTGTACAATTTCCCAAAAGGTAGCCATGTTAGTCTAGTTCAGCAAAACAAACAAGGACTCCTGTGGCACTCAAAGACTAACAAATTTATTAATTGCATGAGGTTTCATGGGAGAAAATCCTAGTTTGTTAATAAATGCATTTATTGGTCTTTAAATGCCACAGGACTTCTTGTTTATATTGTACAATGTTCAGTTGGCTTTTCTGATGAGACAATAAGCTCCATCTCTCTAACTATGTGGTTAGGACCTAAAAGTATTCTAATTCGCTACTTTTCCACCAACTCATGTCAAAAAGAAAAACCCTATACAGGGTTCATGCCCACACAGCTGGAATGTCCTGGGAGACTCCCAGGCAACCTCGGGTCACCACACAAGACATACCAGAAGGCAGAAGAAAGGACTTCTGAGAAAACACAGTTGAGAAGTTCTCAATAAGAAGTTCTTTAATATCTGCCCCTCTCTGGCATAAGGGACAGGAGCTAGATCATGATGGAGACAGAGGGACTAATATCAGATGTATTTTAAAAGATTGTTTCAGCCACTATTTAGATGGAAACTTTCTCCTGTTTTAAATTACGTTGCTTGAATAAAAGGAGCTGTAGTTAACCTAGACAGAAACTGAAAAGGAGCATTTTGAATTGTCAAAGCACCAAGTACATTTCAATAGAAATGAAGGCAATGAGGAGAGGGAGGGGCGGAAGGCATGCATCAGCCCCAGCAAAGCAAATTTCTTCCTATGTGTACTTTGTATAAAAAGAGAAAAGCAAACAGAACTCTTTCCAAAATAAATACCTGAACAAAATAAACACCTCATGTTAACACATTAAACATAAATAATGAGTAAGGTACAATGAAAAGACTCAATAGCCAGTCACAAGGTCAAGGCAGTTACACAAAAAGCAATTGTTTTTCCTCTTATACCATTTTCTCTTGAAAGTGCAACCTGACTAAACAATAACACTTGGCACTTCTAAAACAGTGGTTTCCCACCTTTTGTCATTTGAGGACCCCTTGAAAATATCAAATGGAAGTGCACACCCCTTTGGAAATCCTACACCTATTCTGCAGACCCTTCAGCGGTTCTCGTTGCCCACTTAGATACACAGTAGTCTGTGAACCCCAGGGGTCCATGGAGCACAGGTTGAAAGCCACTATTCTAAAGAATCTTACAATGCTTTTAAAAACTACCAATTAATTAAGGGCCACAATGTCCCTGTGAGGCAGTTAAAGGATATGAGCTGCACTAGTTCGGTCTTCAGTAAAATACACAGCCATCTCTTGGGAAGAATGTGAAAGCTGTTTATGTGGCTAATTCTGAGATGTGCCGAGCCTCACATTGCCCTGGTCATAATAGCTCAGTAACAATGCACAACAATTTTAGTCCAAGAAGTGAAGCATCCAATTTAAATTGCAAGAAGGACTGAGATAGAGAAACTATAATTACCCGATCAGAGTTTGAGCAGGATAGCAAGATTAAACACCTCTTCTCTCACACAAAAAAGCTTTTCAGTGGCCATGAACATTCGGGATCCCAGCTTTCCATATATTTTCACAGCTAAGGAAGAGCCCAGCTGCCCAAACTAGCTGGCACAAACCAGCATTTTTTTTTTTAATTTTTTTTTTTTTGCCATGTAGACATAATCTTAGAGCCTTAACTTGGAGAGTTAAAGGGTTCACAGCATTCAGTGGTATGGCTGAAAGCACTCTTCATCTCATTTCCATTTAAAAGTGTGATTTAAACTTCTCCAATCAAGAATCCAGTAACCAAAACAAAACAAAACTTAGTGCATTCCTAGGTTTAAATGTCATGCATCTCCAAGTGGCTATTTCACTCCCATCTCAGTAAGGATATTTGCTAATGAATTGTTGTTTCTGTAACCCTGTCTGGGTGGTAAGAGTTTGCACATGCACGTACAGCAGACCAGCTGAACTCATTACCGGAGCTGGAAAAAACAGCTATATTCACTGACCTCTGGCAAAAGTTAGATAAGGAGAAAAAGCAAATCTTGTCTGACAACGTCTCTGCAAACTGACAGCAGCTGCCAGCATTATTAGGCCCACTCACATGATTTTAAATGCAGAAGAGAGCAGTGGGAGGGAAGTCGCCTTAACAAAGATTGCTTCCTCAAAGCAAAGTCTTATCAAAAGTTGAGGCTTTTCTGCAACTTCCTCCAGTAGCATGCTTGCAAGAGGTGCACATATAATTTGTGCAACCACAGCAGCAGCAAGAGCAGCCCCTTTGGAAACAACTCAACTGACAGCTTCTCTTGTGAGTTGTAGAAGAGTCCTATGTTTTCATTTGCTATTTTCAGTCTCATGATACAGTATCCAGCCTGTTCCGTTGGGTTTTCCTCTGATATAGCAATGATCCGGACAAGACTCCTTGCCCCCTTTCAAGGTGTTTTTTAAAGAGTACACTCTAAAGAGCATTTAGTGATGCTCTGGAGATGGAAGGTTTCTATTCATTCAAAGGACAGGCATTAATACAGTCAGTGAATCCTAGAACAACCTGGCTCAACCTCACCTGGCTCAATCCTAAATACTTCTGGAATTGGAGTACATCAGACTCCCTTCCCTTTCTCTCCCCAAGACCCTCAAAAGGTATTAATTAAAAATAATATATTTTTTCCCCTAGATTTATCAACTGTGAATCAATACACAATACAGTTGTTACAGGTTAGTGAAGTTTGTGTTAAGAAGCTACAAAGTTTACAGAACTTGGGGAATTCACTAGAGGAATTCTAAGAGGAGGGGTACACGTACCTCATTATCAGTGCTTTTCCTGTTTAAAAAAAGAAAGCTGCTGGACTCTCCTTTCCCCTTCTGACCCCACACCTCCCCAGCAGAGCCAGCAAAAAAGGCTCTGGTACTTTGTACCACTGCGTACCATCACAAAACAAGCACTGCTACTTATTCACTTTTTCACTTTCATGTTACCTTGACACCATGGCTCAAAAGTTACGCAATGAAAAGAGTTGCCATATCCGACCACCTCAAAGTTTTTTGTAGTGCCCATGACCATGATATCAAGGCTCCCAGTAGGAAATCCAAGCCTGCAAGCTTTTTTATGGGCTGCCTTTAGCTCCAGTTATTCTTCTATCACCTCTCTCCACTAATAAGGTTACCTTTGTAATCAGCAACTTCTATTTGCCTGTTTGCATCATCTGTAAAGAACACTGGAGATCCTGCTTTCCAAACCACTTTTGGTCCTTGGATGGTCTCCTCCTGTCTGTATGGACAGTTCCCAACATGAGGGCCCAGTCTTCACTGGACCTTTTGTCTCTTTTACAGTCATACCCAATAAATCATAATAAATTTTAGTTTCGCTTTCCTGTGAATCAGAGAAGTTAATAAGAGGCAGGACAGATTTCAAGTTTTGAGCAGAGGTAGGGACTTGTAAATTAGACAAGTTGTTGCTTTCTATAAGGTTGGCTAAAGAATTAAGGTATCATGAACATTTTTTCTGGAGTTGATAGGCTGCAGTGAACGATTTATGCAGAGGTATTCTTTACCTTTTGGGATCGACAAGATACATTATGGGTTATACAGCATTATAATTAATCGGGTTACTCCTGGGATTATTTAAGGATATCATGACTGGGAGCTGTGCTTGTAAGCGGCATTTGGAAAGGCGAGCCCTCCACATCCTGTTTGCCAAGTTAGCTAATGCAGTAAGTTAGTTTCTTAATTCACTTTAATATCACCCTTCCTACAGCAGATGCCATTAAAAGAATTTCTTTTACTGTGATAATCACAATAAATCAGAATATCGTCCTATTCCTAGAAAATGTTCATATCACAGTGAATTATTTAAACTGTAATCCAATAAGAGAGAAGTTTACTGAAGTGCAACCCCTTTAACTCCATTTATTGGGCAAACAGAGCCGTCAAAATCACAAGAGTCTTCCAACCTTCCCTTCTTTTCATATTTTCTGATGTTTAACTATAGACTAGTAACCCATGAAACAGAGGCTGTAACATCTCTACCTCCATTAAAAAGCAATTTAAAGTGAAGAATGCTTCTCTCAGAAATGTCCATATCTCCACGTGGATGTGCACAAGGACAGATCCAATGCTCATTTCACCAAACAAACTGGCTGATAAAGATGGCTTTATCACCTTCTTCATAGTTTTTATTTTTGAATGCACTGTCTGTCTTCATCTACATGTTCCATGTTTAAAAAAAACCCTTCTACTGGTAATTTAAATAAATAAATTAAAACCTAGAAACACAAAAATAACAACAGCAGGTGATAGCTAGGTTTGACCACAGCATGTTTCCAACTTAGAGACGCAATTTGACATCCTTTGCTTAAAAATGCTATTTAAAGACAGAGGTGTCAGTGTTACACCTTCAAAAATGAACACCAAACAGAGTTTTTAAAAAGAAGTACAAATGCTGAATAAGATACAATAGGAGGAAAGCCCTTTTTATTTAAGTAAACAAAACATACCGTACTTTTTTATCTCTGCAAACAAAAGTGGTCTTTAAAGGGAATGATTTAGTAGCTAGTCTGCATTACAATAAAATCACATTTATACTCAGTGAAATACAACCCTAAACACATATCACTTATTTAACTGCCTGAGTCATTGCAGTCACCCTTGTTCAGAATCAATGTGTATGCTGGAGATATTCTTTGTGACCCTGAGCCAGTTAAAGCTGAGTCAATTTTGTATGCTATTATCACATTCCAGAGGCATTGGGCTAATTTTGCTGAATCCAAAAAATGTGATCCAAATCCCTTACATGGTCTACCCCCTTTCAATTTTCAGAACAAGGTTTTATATATCTGGAAATAAATGGCAAACTATCCTGGCTAAGCTAGACAGATGGCCATGTTGGCATTAGCATGGCTGAATAAACCAAAAAACATCCTTTCCCCCAATCTACAATGAATACTGCAGGCACACTGTTCAATATATTCTGTAAAATGCACACCATCTAATTAAGGACAGAAAAATGTAAAAGTAACTTCAACCTTCCAGACCCCAAGCAAGAATGAATTTCTGGTTTTGAAATGAAGGTTATTTAGCATTTGTCTATTCCAAGCACTACTGTCTTTACTGGTTCTATAGTAAATCAAGTCTTCTAAGGTCACCATCACCATACTATCCTGAGCACTTCAAAATATTAATGAATTTAGCATTAGTACATGCATGAGGTAAAGAATGATTATTTTTCCCATTTTCACAGAGTATTGTTCCATGATACTCATGCATGAATCTTATTGTACCTATTCCAGGCCTTGCAAGAATAGGTGCTAATTAAGTCTGTGGATGACACCTAGTTGTAAGGTATTGCTAATACAGAGAAAGATTGGGATACCTTATAGAAAGATCTGGATGAGCTTGTAAACTAGCGTATCCGAAATAGAATGAAATTTAAGAATGGGAAGTGCAAGGTCATGCATTTAGGGACAAATAAGAATTTTCCCTATAAGTTGGAGATGCATTGGTTGGAAGGGACTGAGGAGGAAAAGGATCTGAGAGTACTGGTTGATCACAGGATGACTATGAGTCACCAGTGTGATGCAGTCATGGAAAAAGCTAATGCATTTCTAGGATGCATCAGAAGAGGCATCTCAAGTAGAGACAGGGAGGTGTTAGTGCCGCTATACAAGGCACTGGTGAGACCTCACCTGGAATATTGCATGCAGTTCTGGTCCCCCATGTTAAAAAGGATGAATTCAAATTGGAACACGTGCAGAGAAGGGCTGCAAGGATGGTCTGCAGAATAGAAAACTTGCTGTCTGAGAGGAGATTCAAGGAGCTTGGCTTGTTTAGCCTAACCAAAAGAAGGTTGAGGGGTGGTATGATTGCTCTCTATAAATACATCAGAGGACTAAATGTCAGGGAAGCAGAGGAATTATCTGAGTACAGCACAGATGTGGACACAAAAAAAGATGGATATAAAATGTACTTCAGGAAATTTAGGCTTGAAATTAGATGGAGGTTTCTAATCATCAAAGGAGTAGAATTCTGGAGTAGCCTTTCAAGGGGAACTGTGGGGGCAAAATACATAACTGCCTTCAAAACTGAGCTTGATAAGTTTATGGAGGAGATAGTATGATGGGATGGCCTACTTTGGAAACTGACTGATCTTTGATCTTTGATTACTGGTGGTGGGTATGCAAGTAACCTAAGAAGGGAGGTCAGATGGGGTGGGTTATTACAGAGAATTCTTTCTTGGGTGACTGACTGTTGAGACTTGCCCACATGCTCAGGGTTTAACTGATTGTCATATTCAGGGTCAGGAAGGAATATTCCCCCAGGGCTGATTGGCTAGGTCTCTGAGGGTTGTTTTGCTTTTCTCTGTAACATGGGGTATGACTCACCTGCAGGTGAATTCTCTGTATCTTAAAGTCCTTAAATCATGATTTGAGGAGGTAAATAACTCAGTCATAGGTTAGAGGCTTATTGCTGGAATGGGTAGTGAGGTTTTGAGGCCTGCATTGTGCAGGTCAGACTAGATGATCATACTGGTCTCTTCTGACCTTAGAGTCTATGGACACATCTACATTGCCCAGCATTTTTGAAAAAACTTTTTTCAGGATAAGCATTTCAAAATAATTATCTTGAGAAAACTTTTTTTTCAAAAATGCTATTTCAGGACAACAGTCCATTGTCCCAAAATACCATGGCTTTTCTTTTATTTAGAAAAATAAAGTCTGCACCGGACTTTCTTTTTCAAAAGAAAGCAAGGCAATGGAAGAGAGAGGGAGAACAAGACTTCCGCTTCCCACGATGGCTTTTTTTTGAAAAAGCTAGCTCAAAAAAGACTTTTTATTTAAAAAATCTGGCGGGTTTAGCTTTTTCGAAAAAGCACTCCAGTATCTCAAAATACTGGAGCACTTTTTTGAGATCATTAAACTGGTTTAATATTGAAAAAAGCTTTTTTCGAGCTCACTTTTTCAAAAAAAAGCCATCACAGGACACGGAAAAGCCTTTTTTTTTTTTTTTTTTTTTAAATAGCCTCCCATCTCATCCATTGACTTGATTTTTTTGAAAAAGAAAGTCTGATGTAGACTTTCCTTTTCGGGGAAAAAAAAAGCTGTGGTATTTCAGGACAACAAGCCGTCCCCAGACTGTTGTCCCGAAATGGCATTTTTTTGAACAAAAGCTTTTTTGAGATAATTATTTTGAAATACTTAGCCTGAAAAAAGCTTTTTTGAAAATTTTGAGTAATGTAGACATAGCTGATGAGTCTAATATTATAGGAGAAGGAATTACAGGAGGAAGGAATGGGAGATGAAGTGCCAGAAAGGTCATGTGACTTTTACTAGTACCATATAAATTGCTGCCTGGACAGGCAGAGGTTGGGGCAGAGAGGGAAGAGACCTTCAGGGAGCAGGAAGCATGGGGAAGTTCTCCAACTTCATGATTCTGGAGCTTGACTATGGCACTCTGGGGACAACTCCTCAGAAGCTCTTAGGTGGTTTTCTGATGGAGCCTGTAAGGTGCTCAGTGGACAAGGCCTGAGAAGGGTGGAGGAGGAGTCAGGTGGCAGAGGAAGTGGCCCAGAGAACAGCAAAGAAGAGTAGGTTAAGCAAAAGGGACACATCACATCAGCACTTTAAGGTTTTTAGCTTGCAGTTGAGGGAAGAACCATGCTCCTCTACAAAACAGCTATGCTAGCACAAGGGTGCAGTGACACACCCCGGGTGGGAAGGGCAAAAGTAAGAGAGCCCAGAAAGGGTGTAGATATACTACTTGAGGTTTGGTACTTTGTTTTATTAATCTCCCAAAGAGGTGGTCTTAAAGTGAGGACTGGTTGGAGGTTTCATTGCTTAAACTCTGAATTGCCATCCACAAAGAGAAGATGGTGACCCACCAGCTGAAAGAGATGGGGAAGCTGAAGTACAGTTGTGCACCTTGATGGAAGGTGCAGCAACTCCATGACACACAATTTACAGTTGGGGAACCGAAGGAGCAAGAGATTAATTGACCAGTGCCCAAAGTCATACATGAAATCTACAGATGAATCAGGAAAAGAACTCAAATCTTGAGTCTTTGTCATCCTTCCTCATATTCACATGGTTTCCAAAAAGATTTTGCAAAGAATAGAAAAATATATCCCACAGGCCAAATCCTGAGCCCTTTCCTCATATTTGTGGAGGATGTTAGTTGTAGAGTTGCCACTGTTATTTCACTGGCATGGGGAACAAGACTTGAGAGGGCAGCACAGACTGCCTCCAAACATTTATACAAAACCATCACTGGCTGTGTTCACACACAGGGGGTTATTTAGATACAGTTGTTCCAAAACAACTTGTATCGAAATAACGCCTTATTTCGAAGCGACTTATTTCGAATTAGCAAAAAAGTCACTTTGAAATAAGGAGAAAAGCCGGAATCGAAATAGCAATTCCAGACAACAGTTATTTCGAAACAACTCATCGTCGTTTTGAAACAACATGTTCAGACGACGGCTGTTTCGAAACAAGTCGTTTCAAAACCACCGTTGTTTCGAAACAACACGTTTGCACAGCGTTGTTTCGAAACAACTGTTGCGAAACAATGTTGTTTTGCCCACAGACTAGATTTAACTTGTTTCGAAACAACTGTGTGTCGTGTGAACAGCTGAAACCTGATTTTGCAACAACCTCCGTTGTTTCGGAATAAGGAGGCTGTGTGAACACAGCCACCAAGTATAGTGGGCTCCTGAGATATGAAAAAATTAAATATAATGAATGGGACAGAGAAGGCAAATCGAGTGCTCTCCCATAATATATGAACAATAAAATAGTCAGTTAAACTGAAAGGCACATTTCAAACTGATAAAAAGAAACATATATTTTTTAAAACATAACTTTTAACCTGTGGAATCCACTTTCACAAAATATCACTCAGTCCAAGAATTCAGTAGAGCTCAAAGGACCGGGCATTTATAAATAAATATGAATACTCTCATTATCCATTAGATTGGATTTAAACAAATATAGACTATAAGCCCTTATACTTCTGGGCCTAAGCCAACTTCCTACAGTTACGGATACATTTCATTTATGAGCAAGCAGGTTATTCTATAATTAGCCCTTACTAGGACACTTGGGCCTTTCGGAAACATCTGGAAATTGTCACTATTGAGGACACTCAGGATCCTGGACTAGATTGATCACTGCTCTGAAGCTTTATGGCAACTCCTGTGTTCCGAAAAGTGTACATATATATTATATGGATTACAGCTCATTGGATAAGCAGTGGAAAAAGAGTTCCTTGCACTTGAATTTAGAATCTTTTGTATTTGTGGGTTGGAGTTGCCGCCTTATTGTTATTTTAATGGAAAGGTTCTGCTCTTAATTTCCCTAGAGGTTTTGAACAGTAGTATGATATAATATGCCATCTGTTTACTGGAATAGGAACCAAATGTAAATATAGAAAGCTCCAATAAACAATACTTTAAATTTAGAATTTCACAGAAAGAATCCAAGACCAAAAAGAGTTTACAAAGTTCTTTTAAAGAGGACTGATGGGCCAAATTCACTGCACTATAACTCTGTTTAAGTCACTAAAGTTACATCTGGGATGAATCTCATCCAAGGACTTTAAACAAGGGTGTGGGAAGAGGGAGAACAAAAATCTACTTTTGCATCTGGGTTTATGTTTTTAGTATTCTGCTAGGGCAACACAGCCACCTGAACATAAATGAACTGCTGTAGAAGAGTCTTGCACTGTTTGAATTCTTGTCATGCCCTTTGCCCTGTTGTGTTTGGGATGTTTGAGTGACTGTGACTATAATGGGATACAAATGTCAGTGAAAGCTTCTGGATAAGACTTTCATTACAGCTGTTTTCCTATCAGCTACTGCCTGAACTCAGAGGGAAAAGGAGGGGTGGGGGTCTCTTAGGGCTAGTCTACATAGGGAAACTGTCCAACAGAGTTACGTACCAATATAATTATTCTGTTATAGCCACATGGTGTAAGTACCCCCACTAAATACACTTATTCTGGCATAAACATGCTTTTTCATAGTTTGTTTATGTGGCTTTGAAAAATAGGATAAATAAAATTAGAAAAGGCACTCTTCTTCTGGAATAAGAGTGTCCATAGGGTATATATATATTGGTAGAGTTCTAGAAGTACAGTTGGAAAGGTTTAGTCAGACCAGTACATTTTTACATGTTGACAAGCCTTGTCTCCTTTTGTTCTGCCCATACATGGAGATTAATGGGAGCTCAGTAAGCATATCAAGAGGAGGAGGAGTTTAGGTCAGGGTACATTTTGCCACTGTTTTCACAGTGTATAGTGATTTTTATACTCAGAGCCAAATTCCTTTTTTACCTATCTGTTCCTAGCCAGAGGTTAGGACCTTTGCTTTTGAATGAGCACTTCCCCATAGCTATTTAGCCTTGTTGTCACCTTCAGAATGAATTACTGCAGTAACCTCTAAGACCACTCATGAAAACCTCAGCTGGCATAGGATGAGGATGCCTGCTTGCCTTGTGATTCATTTATGTTCATCAATGTCATATATTCTGAAAGAACTAAACTCGAACTTATTTGTTCAAATTAACAAAGTGGACTAATTCAACTTATCGTTAAGTTGAATTAGTCCACTTTGTTAATTAATTGATTTATTCAGAGTATATGACACTAAGTTTGACACTAAGTCCCAGAGACTGCAATAGCTTCCAGTTTGTTGCCCAATGAAATTCAAGGCACTGTTTTTGAGTTTCTTTACCTAGGATGCCAAGCACTTGTTTTGTTCCCTTTGCCTGGGATGCCAAGCTGACACACCTCTGAGATGTGTATTGGTGGGTGGAGGGCCCACAACTTCTCTGGAATCCAGTCGCTCCATGATAAATTCCAAAGAGGTAGCCGTGTTAACCTTGTTCAACAAAACAAACAAGAAGTCCTGTGGCACTTAATTTGTTAATCTTTAAGTGCCACATCTTTCCTTGATGCATCAGAACCCAAGTTTGTTCATTTACAGGTCATCCCCTATGCCATGTAAGTGTTACTTTTATTTATGACTGGACAAACTGTCTAAGTTTTCACTTAAAATAAAATTCTAGACGGTGCAGAGCTTGATGGCAATTGCCAGGGAAATGTTCTTACTAGCCTTGGGCAAGCGCATTTTTCAAGTCCTGTGTTTACCTATAAATGTTTAGGTCCTGCAAAATGTAGATGGTAAATCTTCAATTTGGGGATGTTTCTTCAGTTAAATCTGCACAGCACCTACCATGATGAGGTCCTTATCTTGACAGAGGTCCTTTGGCGCTGCTGCAACATTAATGTAACATAACAGGTCAGCCACTCCATCATGTCCTGCTACAATATGTGCTTGTCTACACAAACACTTCCACTACTGTTTCAAAGCAAGGTAGATCTAACAGCATTAGGGAATTTTCAGAGCGCAAAAGCAGGATTCACACAGTTACCATGTAGCAAGGTAGTACCATGTAAATTCAAGCTTGCCATGACCTAGTAACTGTTCATAGATTCCAAGGCGAGAAGGGTCTACTATGGTCATCTAGTCTGACCTTCTGCGTGACAGAAATCATAGAACCCCCAACATGATTCCTCCAGTATGTTTTCTAGACTGGAGGTGTAAAAGGTGCAGCCTTCAGGTCATTTGCTGCTCACGGTCTGCTGCTCCATCCCACACTTGGGGAGCAGACCCAGGCAGCCCTGGGGCCAGCCAAAAACAACACACTCTTTCTCCACCCCTGGCTGGCTAGTCAGTGTGGTCCCACAAGGTACCCTCAGGGTGAGTAGGGTGGCCCAGTGTGAATCTGGGGGGAGCAGGGGGGAGCAGAGCAGGTAGGGAGGCCTTGGGAGTCAGAGTGGAACATGGGGGTCTTGGAGGACTGGGGGTGAATAAAGCGGCCCGGGGGATGTTGGGGGAGTCATCAAGAGTAGAGCAGGAGATGGCGGGGTTGGGGGCTAAAGTGGGAGGTGGAGGGCTTGGGGACAAGAGTGGCAGGTGGGCATCTTGAAAGAGCAGGGGTAAGTGGCCCACCAGACTAAGTTGCTGACAAAAATGGCCCCAAAGCTAAATGATTTTGACACCCCTGTCTAGATAAACAAGCAAATTGAATAAAAAGTAGTCAGTGGCGTAGTAAGGAAGAATGGCTTCCCTCTGAACACGAGTGACAGACCACTACTCTTTCCCTGGTGGGTGGAGCCAAATCCACCCCACCTAATCACTGGAAAGCCTAAGGCAGGAGAGGAAGCATAAAACAACTCATGTCCACCAACATGTTCATCAAAAATAACAAGTGTCCTGTGGCACCTTAAAAACTAAGATGGATGAACAACTAGGTAGACATATGAGCTGCCTTACACTGAATTAACTTTGTAGTGTAGAACAGGCCTAAGGCCGGTTTTCCAATTCTTTCATCATGCTTGTGGATCTTTGCTGAAATCTTTCCATTGTTCAACATCCTTCTTGACCTGTGGACAGCAAAACTGAACACAGTATTCCAGCAGTGATCACACTAGTGCCTATTACAGAAGCAAAATAACCTCTGTACTACAGGATTCCTTGTTTATGCATCCCAAGATTGCATCAGCTCTTTTGGTCATTGTTTACTACACCCTCTATTTTTGAGTCTGCTGCAAACTTTATCGACAATGAATTTGTTTTCTTTCAAGTAGTTGATAAATGTTAAATAACACAGAGCTAAGAACTGAGCTCTATGCAACTCTCACTGGAAACATGTGCTCTATCACAGTTCCCCATTTACAGTTACATTTATCAGTTATTCAGTTTTAAATCTATTGACATGGTACATGTTATAAGTCAAATGCATTACAGAACTTTATTATGTCAACACTATTACCTTTATCAACCAAACTTATAACTGGAAAAAAAAAGATCAAATTAGTTTGACAGGATCTATTGTCCACAAACCAATGTTGATTTGAATTACTTACATTGCATTAAATTACCCTCCTTTAATTCTTTATTAGTCAACTCCTATATCAGTCACGCCATTGTCTCGTCTGGGATTGATGTCAGGCTTACAGGTCTATCATTACCCAGACCACCTCATTTACCTTTTTAAAATATTAACCCAATATTAGCTTTTTTTTCCAGTTCTCTGAAACTTTCCTGGTTCTCCAAGCCTTTTTGGAAAAAAAAAATCAACATGATTCATCCAATGAGCTCCTCAGTCTGTTCTTCAAAACTCTTGTATCACACTTATCTGGAGCTGCTGATTTTAAAATGTCTAACTTTAAGAGCTTCTGTTTAACATTCTCCAGATTTACTAGTGGAATGGAAAGAGTTGTCACCAAGTGATGAGACTACATCATCTGTTTTTTCCTCCCCCCAAGTACCAGACAGAAATATTTATTGAACACTTCCATCTCTTCTATATTACTACTGATAATCCAACTATGTCCATGTAGTAATGGGCCAGTATCATTGTCAGGATTCTTTTTATTCCTAATATCTTTTTTAAATGTTTGTGTATTGTCCTTAATTCTGCTGTCCATAGAGGTCTCCTTGTATTCCTTTGCTTCCCTTATCAATTTTCTACCACTTTTAACTTCTGATTTATAGTCATTACTACCAATGTCCCCTTTCTTCCATTTGTTGTATTTTTTAAACATCTGTCTTCACTTCCCCTCTGAATCCTGTTAATGTTTCTTAAAATCAGCACAGCTTTTTCCTCAGTTGTGGCTCTCTGGGCATCTAGTAAGATGTTAAAATTATTCCATCTATAATTCACATTTTTCTGAATAAATTCTTCCATCCATGTGGTTTGTCTCAATTGTTTTCAGCTTCTTTTTAAAATTGACCCTATTAAAGCACCAAGTATCTATATTACTGGTTTGATCTTTATTTTGTTTGCATTTTATAACTGTGACCAAGTTATGATCACTTGTACCTGTTCAGGTAGACAAGCCCTATGTTTCCTATATCATGGCCAGTTTTGATTCCTTCTACTTTTTTCTTTCTTGTGTATTTTCCCTTTTTCGTTTGCATTCCTTTCTGGCACTTCTGCATATTTTTGATGACTCTGCCCTTTCTGTCCGTTCTTCCCACACGCCATCTCAGCTCTTACCAAAGGCTACAGGCAGGTGGGGTTTTGCAGACACTTTTTCATTCTAACCTGAGCTGGCCACAGGAGCAGAAATAATAAGCTTGGGCTGGTAGATAGCTGCTTGAGCCTACAATCCTATGTCCTGTAAGATACTCCTGCAACAACCAACCTTAGGATCCACAATGGAAACAGCGAGGGGAGAGGTAGGTGACTTCCATTCTCTTACTGTCATAACAGTGTGTTTGCGTGCAATTGGGGTCCTGCTGTTTCCACATCTAGTAATTCTTGCAGCACACTAAGTTGTGGTTTTTCTCTACCATGGAATTTCATTCTGTGTCTTTGCAATGGGTCACCTGGCTGTAAGAGGCTTCTCTTCTCTGCCACTCCTCTCCCTTCACTGCATAGTGTTTATTCTGTTCCCCTGCTAGTTTATTAAGTTGATCCTCACTTTCTTCATTAACTTTCTGCTACTGAAACAACCACCACCCAAGCAGTTGTCATACTGTTTTATTTGCCATTACTTTTTTTAAAAAATCTTTTCTGGTACTTTTTTTTCTTTGGATGCTATCTTTCATTTAAGTCAGTGTAGAGCTATTTTCTAAAACATTTCATTACCAGAAGTGCACAAGACACAAGGGTTGAAATTTAGCCAAACATTATGACTGGTTCTTATTTCATCTGACCCATTTCCTGCCAAAACAAGTATTCACCTGTGCTTTCTGTCAATGTCAAACCACTAATTAGCCACTAAAGGCTGAATTAGTCTCTTCAAGCACCTACAGAAACAGATGTGCTTAGGAAGATTTTAAAAAATTCTTAACTAAATTAGGTATCAATTTTTATAAACTCATGGGAATTAGTGCCTCAAACCCAGTAAATGTCTCTCTCACTTATTCACATATATAGATGATTATACATATTTAAAAATTTTCCCCATGGCCCTGATTAGATTAGAAAAAAATATGATTTTTAAAAAAATATGTTAGTTAGCATATTTTCATTGAAGTCAGGTCTCACTAAAAAATTAAGTCAACACCAGGGTGTGAAAAATCCACACCTTGGAGTTGCATAGTCAAACCAACCTAACTCCCAGTGTAAAAAACGCTAAGTTGCCAGAAGGATTCTTTTGCTGACCTAGCTCCCCCTCTTGGGGAGGTGGATTAACTACAATGATGTGAGACACTCCCCCCCCCCAATATCACTGTAGCGATTGGCTACACTAAAGCACTACAGCAGCACAACTATGTAGCTGACTGAAGCAAAGAGAAGCAAGTATTCCTTACTTCACCTCCAAGATTCTCCATCTGAAACTGATCCAGAGAGCCAACCAAAAGTTCAATTTTAATTAACTGGGTTGTTCTGTGCCCAAAAAGTACTTTGAAGAAAGAAATGTGCACAGTCTAAAAAATCCCCACTGCGATCAGGACTTTCCATTTTTGTCAGAAACACTTACATTTCAAATAAATGAAATGTTGTCAGGTTTGACACTATTCTATTGAGTTGTCATTAATTATAGATCTGGTAGTACAATGTACGTTCTTGAACAATGCCAAATGTTCTATGGAAATCAGGTGGTATACTGAAGGCAAAAAATGTGTGTGCGCGCAGGGGGAATCCTGATTTTCATTTTTTTAATCTTATTAGCACAGTGAGGTTTTTTCATCAGCTGCGCAAATCTGAAGCCAGTTTTGAGCTAAAAGATTTAATCAAAGTGAAAAGTAGCATAATTTTGTCCTAACTACAGGAAAAGTATCAAATGTATGTTTAAATGTCATTCTCAATCCATTAATTACCTCCCTTGAGTGAGCCCTTCAGAATAAGCATTATAATGAAATGTCACTCATTTCACCCCCAGCATAACTGCTATTTATCTCATGGGAAAAGTGGTACAGGCAAATAATTAAAAATCTACATAAAGCTATTCTACACAGTGCTACTTTAAGTAACTACACAAATACATTTTGCAGACCTGTCTTCCTGAGTGTTTTCCTTAAAAGACTTCCTTCCACATGTGAATAGATACCAAATGAATGAAATGTGTAAGTTAGTATTGTTACCCTTTTTGGCTTACACAATTAGTCAAAATTCAGGACCCCAGAGATTATTTCCGTGAGGAGGAGAAATTCATGCTGGAATCAGGTAGTTGATTACAAAAGTATACTAAAGTCACATTTCCGTTAACACAGCTGGAATCAAACATCATGAGACAGTTTCTTTGCTCATAATTCCTAGCCTCTTTTCAGCCAGCCCTGTCTCTGACACAGATGCAATTGTCACATCCCAGGGAGAACCCTTGCCCAAAGGTTTCAAATTCTACTAGAGCCTTGCATACTGGTCTCTGATTTGGATGGGGTGCCTCATTGGTTCAACGTTCTATTATATAAAAGAGCTCAATCCTGGGTGAAGGGTGACTGCTACATCCACTAGATTCAATGAGGTTTCACTCAACATCCCCAGCTAAACTATAAAAATAAATCTCCCACACTAAACTTGCTATGACAGGGTTTGGCAAATACAGGAGTTAAATTGTCTGGAATGGCCCAGAACACCATTCTGAGGCCCACTATTTTTAGGGGTTCAGCATTTCAGGCCCCCTCAAAACAGAAAATGGTGCCAGACCGCTGTGTTCTGGGGCCCGCCATTTAAAAACTGCAGGTTCTGGAACACAGCCAAATGTTGGGCCCCTAAAAATAGCAGACCCTGGAACGGTGTTCCCTTGTGTTCCAGCAGACAGAGTGAGAGGGCGGAGGAGGGTGCTTGGCCAGCCTGGGCATGCATAGCCTGGAGGCTGCATACCATATATACTCATGTATAAGCCTAGATTTTTGTGCTTGAAAATTGGCTTTAAAACAGGCACTTGGCTTATACATAGGTCAATACGGTAGACAGCCCCAGCCTAGGAGTTTCACAGAATCATAGGGTTGGAAGGGACCCCACAAGGTCATCTAGTCCAACCCCCTGCCAAAAAAAACCAGGACCACTCCCATTAGATCATCCCAGTCAGGGTTTTGTCCAGCTGGGCCTTGAACACCTCCAGAGATGGAGATTCCACCGCCTCCCTAGGCAGCTTATTCCAATGCTTCACCACTCGCCTAGTAAGGAAGTTTCTCCTAATATCCAGCCTGGACCGCCCCAGCTGTAACTTGAAACCATTGCTTCTCGTTCTGCCCTCTGTTACTACTGAGAACAGTCGAGCTCCATCCTCCTTGGAGCAACCCTTCAAGTAGTTGAAGGTTGCTATCAAATCCCCCCTCAATCTTCTCTTCTGCAGGCTAAATAAGCCTAGTGCCTTCAGTCTTTCTTCATAGGGCTTGTGCTCCAGCCCTTTGATCATTTTGGTTGCCCTCCTCTGGACTCTCTCTAATTTGTCCATGTCCTTTTTGTAGTGGGGAGCCCAAAACTGGACACAGTATTCCAGATGTGGCCTCACTAGTGCAGAATAGAGGGGAATGATCACATCCCTTGATCTGCTGGCAACACTTCTTCTGATGCAGCCCAGTATGCCATTGGCCTTTCTGGCAGCAAGTGCACACTGCTGACTCATATCCAGCTTCCCATGACTCCCAGGTCCTTCTCTCCAGTGCTGCTATTTAGCTGATCACTCCCCAGCCTGTAGCAGTACATGGCGTTTTTTCATCCCAAGTGCAGGATTTCACACTTGTCCTTGTTGAACCTCATGAGATTCCTCTTGGCCCACTGCTCCAATTTGTCTAGGTCTCCCTGAATCCTGTCACTGCCCTCCAGGGTGTCTACTGTTCCCCCCAGTTTGGTATCATCTGCAAACTTACTAAGTGTGCAGTCTATCCCATCATCCAGATCATTAATGAAAACATTGAACAGAACTGGCCCCAGGACCGACCCCTGGGGCACGCCACTCGTTACTGCTTGCCAACTTGACATGGAGCCATTGATTCCTACACGCTGAAACCGTTGATCTAGCCAGTTTTCTATCCACCTTACAGTCCACGCATCTAACCCATACTTCCTTAATTTGCCAATGAGAATGCTGTGGGAAACTGTATCAAAAGCCTTGCTAAAGTCAAGGTATATCACATCAACGGCTCTTTCCACATCCACAAATCCAGTCATCTCATCATAGAAGGCGATGAGGTTGGTCAGGCATGATTTACCCTTGGTGAATCCATGCTGACTGTTCCTGATTACTCTATTTTCCTCCAAGTGTTTCAGGATGGATTCTTTGAGAAGCTGCTCCATGATTTTTCCAGGTATTGAGGTGAGGCTGACAGGTCTGTAATTCCCAGGATCCTCCTTTTTGCCTTTCTTGAAGATAGGTACTATATTTGCTTTTTTCCAGTCCTCTGGCACCTCCCCTGTTCGCCATGAGTTTTCAAAGATAATGGCCAACGGTACTGCTATCTCATCAGCCAGCTCCCTCAACACCCTCGGATGCAGTTCATCCGGCCCCATGGACTTGTGCACATCTAGTTTCTTTAAGTAGTCCCTAACCTGACCTTCTGTCACCAAGGGCCTCTCTTCTTCTCCCCAGTCTACCGTACCTAGTGTAGTGGGCTGGGAGCTGACCCTGCTTGTGAAAACTGAAGTAAAAAAAGCATTGAGCACTTCAGCTTTTCCCTCATCCTCTGTCACGAGGATGCCTGCCCCATTCAGTAAGGGACCTACACCATCCCTGATCCTCTTCTTGTTATTGATATACTTGTAGAACCCCTTCCTGTTATCCTTCACATCCCTTGCTAGTCACAACTCCATTTGTCCTTTGGCCTTTCTGATTTTATCCCTGCAGTCCCGAGCAATGTCTTTATATGCCTCCTTAGTTATCTGTCCTAGCTTCCACTTCCTGTAAGCGTCCTTTTTATGCTTCAGCTCAGTGCAGAGCTCTCTGTTAAGCCACAGTGGGCGCCTTCCACATTTGCTGTGCTTTCTCCTTATCGGAACTGTATCTTCCTGTGCCCTTAGCAGGGTTTCTTTAAAATGCACCCAACTCTCTTGGCCACCTTTCCCCTTCAGATCAGCCTCCCAAGGGATCCTGCCCATCAGTTCCCTGAGGGAGACAAAATCTGCGTTTCTGAAGTCCAGGGTCTGCATTTTGCTTCCTTCCTTCTTTCCTTTAATCATCAACTTGAACTCAATCATTTCATGGTCACTGCTACCCAGGTTGCCATTCACTTCTACTTCCCTGATAAATTCTTCTCTATTTGTGAGCAGCAGATCGAGAGGCGCAAGGCCCCTAGTTGGTTGCTCCAGCATTTGTACCAGGAAGTTGTCCTCAACACTCTCCAGAAACTTCCTGGATTGCCTGTGCACTGCTGTATTGGCCTTCCAGCAGATGTCAGGGTAATTGAAATCCCCCATGAGAACCAGGGCCTGTGCTCTAGAAACTCATGTCAGTTGTCCATAGAATGCCTCATCCACTTCCTCCTTCTGATCTGGTGGTCTATAGCAGACACCTACCACAACATCCCCCTTGTTGCTCTCCCCTCTAAACTTAACCCACAGACTTTCAACTGGCTTGTTTCCACTTTCATAATGAATCTCTGAGCAGTCATAGAGCTCCTTTACATATAGTGCTACTCCTCCCCCTTTCCTTCCCTGCCTGTCCTTCCTGAACAGTTTATACCCATCTATTGCAGAGCTCCAGTCATGCAAACTATCCCACCACGTCTCTGTTATCCCAATCATGTCATAGTTCTTTGTCTGCGCCAGTACTACCAATTCCTCCTGCTTGTTTCCCAGGCTCCTTGCATTTGTGTATAGGCACCTAAGATACCTGGCTGATTGCCCTACTTTCCCATTTTGATTTTCAATTCTATTGTATCTACCTCCCTGCATTTTCTTTTGGTGTTGACCTCCCCCACCTGCCTCAGGCATTAGGGCTTCATTAGAGCATCTAAGAAGGTTATTTGATTCCCCCCGCATGTTCCAACTACCCTCTCTTCTATCCCTGGAGTTACAGTCCCAGCACCCCCCAAGTTCCATCCCATCCCCCTGGTCTCCCACATTGTCACTTACCTGTGGGCTTTGGTCCCCTTCCCCCATCAGACCTAGTTTAAAGCCCTCCTCACTAGGTCAGCCAGTCTGCATCCAAATACGCTCTTCCCCTTCCTCGAAAGATGGAGTCCATCTCTGCCTAGCAGTCCTTCTTCCTGAAACAGCAACCCATGGTCAAGGAAGCCAAAGCCCTCCTGACGACACCATCTTCGCAGCCAAGCGTTCCTATCCAGGATGCATCTGTCTCTGCTCAGGCCTCTACCCTTGACCGGAAGAATAGAGGAGAACACCACCTATGCTCCAAACTCCTTCACCCACGCTCCCAGAGCCCTGAAGTCACCTTTGATCTGCTGAGGATCACCTCTTGCAGTATCATTGGTTCCTACATGGATGAGAAGCATGGGGTAGTAGTCAGAGGGGCGGATGATTCTCGACAATCCCTCTGTAATGTCTTGGATGCGGGCACCTGGCAGGCAGCATACCTCTCGAGAGACCTTGTCAGGGCGACAGATGGGTGCCTCCGTCCCCCTCAGAAGTGAGTCCCCAACCACCACAACTCTACGTTTCCTCCTAGCTGTGGTGGCTGTGATCCTCCCAGCCTCAGGGGTGCATGGCCTCTCCTCTTCCACCTCCTTCACCGTCTCTAGCACCGCATAATGATTCTTCACCACAACAGAGGGTGGGTTGTGGGCAGGGGTGGAGCACTGCCTACCGCCAGAGGTAACCAGCTGCCAGTGTCTTCCCCCTGCCACAGGCTCCCCATCCAGCTCCAGTGTTGTGGCAGTAGTCCCTGGCACCTGGATAGTGCCCTCCATCTTGCACTTCTCCTTGTGGATGCTGTCGAGGAACTTCTCCAGGGTGTGGATACTCCTGAGCCGAGACACCTCCTCCTGTAACTCTCCCACCTGCCTCCTGAGAGATTCCACCAGCAGGCCCCTATCACATCGATTCATCTCCCCAGCCAGATCGTTGGAGACAGGGAACTGCAGGCTGCAGTCCCTGCAAGTCCACACCAGTGACCTGCAAGTCACTGGGCATGCTCCAGGGTGGAGCCCCAGTGTGGCCGAACTGGCCATCTTGGGCACTCGGCCTTGGCGGGGGTTGGAGTTAGAAGGGGACCCTGACATCTGGAGTGGCCAGTGAAGGGGGTCTGGGGGGGTGACCTAGGGATTGAGGGGGTTCAGGGAGGCCAGGGAAGTGGTGGCAGGGGTTGGGGGGTGACAGGGAAAGGGGCAGAAGGGGTATTGGGGAACAGGGGAACAGCAGTGAGGAGAGAAGAAGCTGGTGGTGAACAGCGGAATAGCCGGGGAAATGGACAGAGCAGGTGGACAGCAGGGGAAGTGGACAGAGTAGAGAATGGACTGGGCACGGACAGAGCAGGGGAAGCGGACAGAACGAGGAAGCGGACAGAGCAAGGGACAGCAGCAGGGGGTGGAGAGAGCAGCAGGGGACAGAGGAAAAGCAGCGACCGGGGTTTGGGGGTTAGGGAGGCTGTCGGGAATTCCTGGGGAATACAGCAGCACTAGGTGGGGGAGTTAGGGGCTGAGGCCAAAAGGGGACCTCAGCGTATACACGGGTCACCTGTTTTTGCCTTTTTGGGGAACTTAGAATTGGGGGGTTGGCTTATGCATGGATTGGCTTATACCCCCGAGGCTGGGAGGATCACAACCATCACACCCAGGAGGAAACATTGGGTTGTGGTGGTTCAGGACTCTCTTCTGAGGGGGACAGAGGCACCCATCTGTCGCCCTGACAAGGCTTCTCAGGAGGTAAGCTGCCTGCCGGGGGCCCATATCCGAAACATTACAGAGGGATTGTTGAGAATCATCCACCCCTCTAACTACTGCCCCATGCTACTCATCCATGTGGGAACCAGTGATAGTGTGAGAGGTGATCTTTAGCAGATCGATGGTGACTACAGGGCGCTGGGAGCGAGGGTGAAGGAGATCAGAGCACAAGTGGTGTTCTCCTTGATCCTTCTAGTCAAGGGTAGAGGACTGAGCAAAGATAGAGGCATCCCGGAGGTGAATGCCTGGCTATGAAGATGGTGTCGTCAGGAGGGCTTTGGCTTCCTTGACCATGGGGTGCTGTTCCAGGAAGATGGACTGCTAGGCAGAGATGAACTCCACCTGTTGAGGAAGGGGAAAAGCACATTTGGACGCAGACTGGCTAACCTAGTGCAGACGGCTTTAAACTAGGCTTGAAGGGGGAAGGCGACCAAAGCCCACAAGTAAGTTATAAGGTGGGAGACCCGGGGGAAGGGATGGAGCTTGGGGGGTTCCAGGACTGTAACACCAGGGATAAAAGAGAGGGTAGTTGGAACATGGGGAGGGATCAAATAATTGTCTTAGAGGTCCTAATGAAGCCCTAATACCTGAGGTGAGTGGGGAAGGACAACACTGGGAGAAAATGCAAAGAGGTAGATGCAATAGAACTGCATATCAAAAGGGGAAAGTAGTGCAATCGGCCCAGTATTTTAGGTGCCTGTACACAAATGTGAGGAACCTGGGAAACTAGCAGGAAGAATTGGTAGTACTGGTGCAGACAAGGAACTATGATATAATTGGAATAACAGAAACGTGGTGGGATAGCTTGCATGACTGGAGCTCTGCCATGGATGGGTATAAATTGTTCAGGAAGGACAGGCAGGGAAGAAGAGGAAAAGGAGTAGCACTATATATAAAAGATCTGTATGACTGCTCAGAGCTCCACTATGGAAGTGGAAACAAGCCAGTTAAAAAGTCTGTGGATTAAGTTTAGAGAAGAGGGCAACAAGGGGAATGTCATGGTGGGTGTCTGCTATACACTGCCAGACCAGAAGGAGGAGATGGATGAGGCATTCTATGGACAACTAGCAGAAATTTCTAGCTCACAGGCCCTGGTTCTCATGGGGGACTTCAATTACCCTGACATCTGCTGGGAGGGCAATACACCAGTGCACAGGAAAGCCAGGAAGTTTTTGGAGAGTGTTGAAGACAACTTCCTGGTACAAATGCTGGAGGAACCAACTAGGGGACTTACACCTCTCAACCTGCTCTTCACAAACAGAGAAGAATTGATCGGGGAAGTAGAAGTTAATGGTGACCTGGGCAGCAGTAACCATGAGATGGTAGAGTTCAAGATGCTGATTAGTGGAAAAAAGGAAAGAAGCAAAACACAGACCCTGGACTTCAGAAAAGCAGATTATGGTTCCCTTAGGGAGCTGATTGGCAGGATCCCCTGGGAGGCTGATCTGAAGGGGAAAGATGTATTTTGGCTATATTTTAAAGAAACTCTGCTAAGGGCACAGGAAGATACCATTCTGATGAGCAGAAAGAACAGCAAATGTGGAAGGCACCCAGTGTGGCTTAACAGAGAACTCTGCACTGAGCTAAAACATAAAAAGGAAGCTTACAGGAAGTGGAAGCTTGGACAGATGACTAGGGAGGCATACAAAGATATTGCTCGGGACTGCAGGGATAAAATCAGAAAGGCCAAAGGAAAATTGGAGTTGCGGCTAGCAAGGGATGTGAAGGATAACAGGAAGGGGTTCTACAAGTATATCAATAACAAGAAGATGATCTGGGGTGGCGTAGGTCCCTTACTGAATGGGGCAGGTATCCTCATGGTGGAGGATGCAGAAAAGGCTGAAGTGTTCAATGCTTTTTTTACTTCAGTTTTCACAGGGAGGGCCAGCTCCCAGCCCACTACACGGGGTATGGAAGATTGGAGAGAAGAATAGAGGCCCTTGATGGCAGAAGGTCAGGTTAGGGACTGCTTAAAGAAACTGGACGTGCACAAATCCATGGGACTGTATGAACTGCATCCAAGGCTGCTGAGTGAGTTGGCCAATGAGATAGCAGTACTGCTGGCCATTATCTTTGAAAACTTGTGGCAAATGGGGGAGGTACCAGAGGACTGGAAAAAAGCAAATATAGTACCTATCTTCAAGAAAGGCAAAAAGGAGGATCCAGGGAATTACAGACCTGTCAGCCTCACCTAAATCCCTGGAAAAATCATGAAGCAGGTTCTCAAAGAATCCATCCTGAAACACTTGGAGGGAAATAGAGTGATCGGGAACAGTCACCATAGATTCGCCAAGGGTAGATTATGCCTGACCAACCCCATTGCCTTCTCATGAGATGACTGGATTTGTGGATGCAGGAAGAGCCGTTGACATGATATACCTCAACATTAGCAAGGCTTTTGATATGTTTTCCAACATCATTCTCATCGGCAAGTTAAGGAAGTATGGGTTGGATGTGTGGACAGTAAGGTGGATAGAAAACTGGCTAGATCAAGAGTTTCAGCGAGTAGGAATCAATGGCTGCATGTCTAGCTGGCAACCACTAACAAGTGGTATGTCCCAGGGACCAGCCTTGAGGCCAGTTCTGTTCAACATTTTCATTAATAATCAGGGTGATGGGATAGACTGCACACTCAGTAAGTTTGCAGTGACACCAAGCTGGGGGGAATGGTAGACACACTGGAGGTCAGGGACAGGATTCAGGGAGTCCTAGACAAATTGGAGCAATGGGCCAATAGAAATCTCATAAGGTTCAAAAAGGACAAGTGCAAAGTCCTACACTTGGGATGGAAAAACCCCATGCACTGCTACAGGCTGGGGATCGATCAGCTAAGTAGCAGCACTGTAGAAAAGCAGCTGGGGGTCATGGTGGATGGGAAGCTGGATATAAGTCAAAGTGTGCTCTTGCTGCCAAAAAGGCCAATGGCATACTGGGCTGCATCAGCAGAAGTGTTGCCAGCAGATCAATGATGTGATTGTTCTCCTCTATCTGGCACTGGTGAGGCAGCACCTGGAATACTGTGTCCTGTTTTGGGCTCCCCCTACAAAAAGGTTATGGACAAATTAGAAAGAGTCTTGCGGAGGGCAACAAAAACGATCAAGGGGTTAGAGTAGAAGACTTACAAAGAGACTGAAGGGACTAGGCTTATTTGGCCTGCAGAAGAGACGACTGACGGGGGGATTTGATAGCAACCTTCAACTACTGGAAGGCATGCTTCAATGAGGACAGAGCTCAGTAGTAACAGAGAACAGAACAAGGAGCAATGGTTTCAAGTTGCAGCTGGGGAGGTTGAGATTGGATGTTAGGAAAAACTCTCTTACTAGGAGGGTGGTATAGCATTGGAATGGGTTACCTAGGGAAGTGGTTGAATCTCCATCTCTGGAGATATTTAAGACTCAGTTAGACAAAAACCCTGGCTAGGATAATTTATTGAGAGTGGTCCTGCTTTTCTTTGCAGGGGTTGGACTAGATGATGTCATGAGGTCCCTTCTAACCCTATGATTATATATAAGTTAGTTTCCTGGCCCAGCACACAGCTGCCCGTGAGTGTTTGGGCAGCCTGGCTTGTGCTGGGGGGTGGGTATTGAGGGCATGGGGTGGATTTTGGGGGTGGATATTGGGGGCAGGTGGTGGATTTTGGGGACAGGGGAATGGATATTGAGGGCAGGAGCTGGGGTGAGGGGGTGGCATGTGGGGGGCACGAGCTCGGGTGTAGGAGGTGGGCCCACCCATGCAAGAAGGTTCCAGGGCTTGCCAAATTATACTTTAACCCCTGGACAAATTGCCAGTGCCAGCTTGCCATGGTGCCTAGGATTTTGTTCCTGGCATCTAGCAGTACCTGGCAGCCATGGAGGCAAATGCCCCCTGGTGCCCTAAAAAAGAGCCAGCAGTGCTAAAACTTTCAGGGTCACCATTGTCTCTCTTCCCCCTCCACAACTGATGCTGAAAAGGCACTAGCATTGCGGCCGTGGCTTTTTCTGGTGTCTGGGAGGGGAATGTCTTTCATCTACCATGCAGCTGCGGAAAGCACCTTGAGCAGTAGCAGTTTTATTGGCAGCAGGGGGCCTTGTACACTCCACACTGCTGCTGAAAGAAATGGTGGTGGTGACAGACTTTTGCAGCAGGTGGCCCCTTGACAGCTGTAAGCCTGGCACCTCAGTGTTGGGGCAGGGCCCTAGGTGTGCAGCAGATTTGTGGAGGCCTATGGTAGGGGTTGCTGTCTTCCTTGTTATAAGAGAGCATTTTTGTATAAGTTTGAAAACAAGTAATTGATTTCCCAGTCTTTCCTCTTTGTACACATAAGTACATGTAGTACTCAGCTATTAACACTAGTTAAGCATACATACGTCTAGGGGGGAGGAATCATGGTAAGCACCTTTAATTAAAATAACAGCAGCATATTTGGTTTCCTAAAGGCAAATGGTGCCATTCATGGAGATATCAAAAAATGCAGCTACACTGTGTTGGACAGCTGATTCATAGTACAAGCCTGGGATTCCCCTTGCCCTAGAGGAATTCCTGGGAGGCACAAAGGTAGCTGTAAATCACGCACTCTTTGCCCCCTGTAAGGAGAGTGTCCTGAAGATGAGCCAGGGTAGTATGAAGCATAGCTATCACAATGAATAATAGCAGTTTTGGGCCAGAGGACCAGTCCCTAGAAAGTCTTTATTGTTAATACAAGTTCTAGGAACCCTGAGGATGATTTAATTTGAGATCAGAACAATCCCAACTGCCCTGAAGACTAGGGGAGGAGAATGGTTGTAAGCTATCTTTATACCCTGTCCTCTGGTGAACCTGTGATTCTGGCCTTTTGTGCTTAAAACTATTCATGGTCACGAGAAAAAGATTAAATTATTGATCGGGTCTTGAGCAGAAAAAAAAAGTCAGTGCCTGGCATTCCCATTGATGTGCCCATTAAATACGAAGGGAGTCGGACTCTCCTGGGTAGAGGCCTGCATGTAGCTATTTGAAAATAAACTCGCTTAACACAGGAGAATACAGCCCATTCCTTCCTGCTCATCGAGCTGATTTGCTACGCTTCAGAACGGAATCTCTTCTTGAAGCAGGGTTTTTAAAAACTCTCAAAAAGCTGTGAAATACTTCTTCAAGACTGAGTTAACCTCGTAGCCTTTGTATACACATTTCAATCATAGCTGTGTAACAGAATGGCTTTTTGAAAAGATCAAACCATGTCTTGCCTTAAAAATTATTTTAAAATATATGGCTTTCAGCATTGCAGATGCTTTGAGAACACGTTCTCTTTTTTGTTAGAAAACTTTGATTTCACCAGTACGTTTAGAGAATATTAATAGAAGTTAAAAATATGGTTGTTTGCAATGAAATTGCAAGCCCTGTCCCCAAAGACCACAATCGTTTTATTTCTCTCTATATCCCACAAGGCCAGAATTGATGTAATTACAAATATCCCATTTAAGTATTTATGGGTCCTCGAAAATGTATGGCATTCTCCAGTTAACTCAATTAGAGCATTCTGTTCCACAAAAAAGGCCTCACCCTTATCTGTTGAAAAAAAGAAGTTTCATACAGCATAGATCAGTTAATACTTGGATATCGGGAGACAAGCCATCAGGACCATGTATAAAACAGTGTGTAACCTGTGGGGGTGAGCTAGAATTCATTCATTAGCCCCTCTCCAGTGCTTACAGAGATAAACCCCTGCAAAAAGCAGCTGGAGAGCCAGGATCCAGCCTGTATAGGACTCACAGTGAAGACTGCTCAGAGTTCCCATCCCACATTAAACTACTACTCAGCATAAACATAACAATGAACTTTATTAACTAACTAAACAAACCTTATCCTAAGAACCAAAATGCATTTAAACAAAACAGCAAGAAACCCAAGAGTCCTAAAGTTCAGGTGGAGTCACCCTTATCTCAATGGCAGTCTCTAAGTCCTTGAGGCTTGAATGCAAAACAGAAGCAGAAATCCTCATCTTCTCTGGCTGCAGGAATCTTCAGGTGAATTCCATGCAGTCCTTTCATCCTCCTGTGCAAACAGCACCACACACTCTGTTTACTGGTTACCCAGCTCTCATTCCCCGTGCAAAATAGTCCAAAGCAGAGAGAAAGCATCCCTCAGTCCACTCCTGGCTTAGCTCCTCTCAGTCGATCACTGAGCACATGGACTCTGCAGGTCCCTCTGGTTGCTCCTCTAGTGGCAGCTCATCTCATGCGTCTCCCACACATCTGACTCCAGCACAACAAAAAAAAACTTGTGGAGCATGCTCAATGTGCTACCACACCCTCTTACCAGAAAGTTCTGGTTTCTGGGCTGAAAAATCCACCCACCAACATAACCCAGCCATACGGGATCCCTAAAAGAGATTGCTCCTTTTTAAGCATACGGGTTACAAGAGCACATGTAAATAGGACCATGCTGAAATGTCTTAAAACACTGGTTCCCAACTTGTGGTCCACAGACCCCTAGCAGGCCGCAGAGTTACCCAAAGGGGTCTGCAGACAGCTGGAAGCTGGGATTGGACAATGCTGGTGGCACTGCAGCGGCAGGAACTAGACAATGGCAGGAAGCTGCTCTGCCCCAGGCTTGGAGTTTTTAAAATTCCCATGCCGCCCTGAGCATGCTCAGATCATGCTGACGGCAGGAGCAGCCTGTGGCATGGTTGCTCCTGGCTCCCACAGCCAGGTAAGGGGACCGTGGTGTGGGGGGTTGAGCTCAGGGTTGGGCAGCCTCCAGCGAAAGGGTGGAGGGCAGCTCAGCCATGGGCAGCAGGGCAAGCTGATGGCAGGGCGGAAGGGTTTAAGGAGAGGGTTGGGGTGACTCAGGGCTAGACCCCTCCAGTGGCAGGGGGCAGGAACCATGGCTGCAGCAGCACCCATTCCCACCAGGGGCAGGGGCAGGGTGTTGGGGGGGGGCATGCCCACAGCAGCTCCCATCACTGGCAGGGGCAGGTGGGTCATGGCTGTGGCAGCTCCTGGCCCTGGGTAGGGGCAGAGTGTTAGGGACCATGCCCATCTGTGGCAGCTCCCATCCCTGGCAGGGGCAGGGGGGCCATGGCTGCAGCAGCTGCCGGTCCCAGCTAGGGGCAGGGTGTGGGGGTCCATGCCCATCTGTGGCAGCTCCCGTCTCCAGCAGGGGCAGGGTGTGGGGGAGCCATGCCCACAGCAGCTCCTGTCTGTGGGAGGGTCAGAGGGTGTGTGGGGGGGCATGGCCACGGCAGCTTCTTGTTCCCACCAGGTGCCAGTGACTCTGCCGGACTGGTGCAGGCCAGATTCTACTGGCGTGGGCCAGATTCTACCCACAGCAGCGACATAAAATTTCACAGAGGGCTGCAAAGTTTTTTTTCAATGAAAAGGGATTCCCAGCCTTCGAAAGGTTGTAAAATACCGCCCTACAAGATCTTTGAAATAAATCCATATTCACTGCAGTAGGCCTAACATAATGTGGGCTACCCAACTACTACAACTTGATTTTGTTAAGCAAAATCAAAAGTATAAATGTTAATTCGTAATCTGATTTTTAAAACACAAAATATGCAAAAATACACAAAAATCACTGAAACAATAGAATTTAAGAATGAATGTTTGTTTAACCATGAAAACATTGATGGAAATAAATAAATATCAATGCATGAAAATAATAAACACAGTGGAATCCACTTTGAATATTTATTATCATAGATGACATATTACATGATTACACATCAAGCCCAAAGAGTTCATAATCTAAAAGGCTTGCTTATATAAAGTTTCTGTAGTCCACAGATTCATCTTGCTGGGATGGAGGTTTTACAAAGTACAATGTTATTTTCTGCTGTTTCCTGGCCTTGGCTTTCTTTTTCTTCACAAAATCGATCATCCCACATAGGTGTAAAATTTGGATATTTTTCACGTCTTGCTACACCATATATCATGCAAGAGTTTTGGCAGCAGTTAGCGCTTCTGAATGAGAAATTTTGGCTTTTCAAGATAATTGTTGTCATCTACTGCTTTTTCCCAAAACTGTTCCTCACCACTTTCACAGTCTGACCCAATCTTATAACTGCAATTATTTCTTCTTCTGTCAGATCTTCTGTAGTTGAGCCATTTTCATCTAGTTCTAGCTATTCATTTATGAATTCAGGTGATGTGTCTAATTTAAAGTCTTTAATTAATTGAAAAAGGAATTTACCTTCTTTCATTTGTGCTTTTGTTAGCAGGATGTCTTCTTTTGTTAGCCCTTCAGATTCTGGTTCTGAATCAGTATGTTCTGGGTTTTCAGAAGCAGAACTGTCAACAGAAAAGGCTGGCCCAAGAGCCTTTGTCCAGCAATTTTCAATAGATTTTTTGTTTCATGCTATCCCGAGCTTTTTTCACCAAATAAATTATTTCTTTTATGTTTAATTCTTTTAGGAATTCGGAAATGCTTGATGACTCACATGAAATCATTTCTGAGACCAACTCAGTTTGATACTTTTAAAATTTTGAATAATGCCCTGGTCCAAGGGTTGGATTTTTGACGTTGTGTCGAATGGCAGATATAGCACACAGATTTGACCATTGTTTGATACCAATAATTCGGAAGGAGGATGGGTCGGACAATTGTCAAGTAGCAATAGTGCTTTAGGTTTGAGTTTTTTCTTGTAGAGGTGTTTACAAACAGCTGGAACAAAAGAGTTGTTGCACCTCTTTAAAAATGCTCCTAGTCATGCAAGCATTTTTATTACTGGAGTATATGGCAGGCAGTTCGGCTTTGTTAAGGTGCTTAAAGCACTGAGGATTGTTGAACCAACTGATAAGAAGTGGTGTAAGCTTGTGACTGCCTATCTTGTTCATACAAAATAGAAGGGTGATCCTGTCTTTTATTTTTTAAAGCCTGCTGTTTTTTGGGTTTCATATTTCAAAGCTAAAGTTTTGTCTGGCAAAAGCTTTGAAAATAAAGTTGTTTCATCACAGTTGTATATTTGTTCTTCATTATAATTTTCAGTTTCTATTAAAGTTTTTAATTTGGTGGGAAACTCGTTGGCAGCAGTCTCATTGGCTGATCAGCTTTCTCTAGAAATGCTAACTTGGGAAATACCATGATGACTTTTAAAAGGGCTTATAAAGCCTTTGGTGGCTTGATATGTTTCATCACTCATTGAAGTTCCAAATTTAGTTGCTTGGGCTTGGAGAAGTGGGACACTTAGCCACATTCCCTTAGCTCTCTCTTGGGCAAACCACATGTGCAATGGTTTGTCTACATCAGGCTTTGCCAAATAACACACGCATTTTAGCTTCTGGCCGACGTCGGAATCTACATTTTGTACAAAATTGCACAGCTTTGTTTCGTTTTTTTAATCCAACCTCATAGAGGTGATTTGGCAATCCCAAGATTTCTAGAACTTATGGCTTGGTTTTCACGATTATGTACCCAACCTATAGCTGCTAATTTTTCTTCAATGGTGTACGGACACTGATGCTTGTCTTCTGCCACTATGAACAAAGGCCTGTACTAAAATATCTATTGCACTTAATTATAGCTAATCAAAAGTATACATGTTGCTTGACAGTGTAATTAAGTGTGATACGTCTTTTCCGAAATGGCGATGAAAAGGAAAAGGAAGCACTAATAAGTCTTACAGCACATGTTTCCGTATTTAGGCCTACTTCCAATTTTAAGTCAGTAAATGAGCACATATTTAGCACTACTCTGCAGTTTTAGATACCACCTACTAAAGAGTTCCATGCGTTAAGGTGGTAGCTTTAGGGGACATGACGCTAGCGTGTGTTAAATGAATTCACCGGTAAGCTGATCGTGAGTAAACTGATCTATGCTGTAAATAGATGAAAGGGATTTCTTTAGCTGAGGAAATAGAAGAATTCATTTATTCAAAAATACTAAATACTAGCCTGAGCAGGTGGACATGTATTTCCAAGTGACTGTATAGATGCTTGTCCAGGTTTAGTAAAGATACAACAAAATCTATGGCTAGATCCTCAGCTGATATGAAGCAGCATAGCTCCTTCAAAAGGGCAGCTAAGAGAAGCCCTTTAAAATCAGTGGAGCTACATGGATTTACACTAGCTTTGGATCTAGCTGTATTAGTTTCTCAGTGCAAGTACCTACACAAAATACAGACCTACCATCATACCATACGGCATAAGTTAGGCAAATATTTACTATAAGTAGGGCTTTTTGAAAGTCTGGGGGCAGCAAGGGTGGTACAGGAGAGAGGAGAAAATAATTTAAGACTGCATTAGAGACCTGATCCTGCCCCACTAAAAACCAGTAGATGTTTTAATCACTGAAATCAATGGGAGCAGGACTTGGGGTCTTGTGATATGCTGCATGATTTATGAGAGCTATACAAATAGCCCCCTTGTGCTCTTCAATTTTTCACACCTTGAACAACCTTTTGCTTTACAAAGTATCATAAGTAAATAGCAAGTTGGAGGCAGAACTAGACATAACAATCAGCGGGAGCAAGGGAATGCTTTGCTCTCCTCCACTGTGCAGTTCCTACCATTTGAGATTACTTTCACATCCAGATTAATTAAATTTTGCTTTCCAAATGACTGATTGTGTTAACTATAGTTTGAAGAAAAAGCACAACAATGTCTCTAGTGTAGAGCATGAGGAATGCCCCCCAGTGAAAAACTCAAATCTCTGGATTTGAATTTCCATCTGTCTTGTGGATGATCCATTTCTGGCCAGCATGTGTCAGATTTGTACACATGATTATTCAAAGAAAGAAAATTTTCAAGTAAACAGAAAATTTTCCTTTTCTCACAATACTAAGGTCCACAGATCTGTTAAAATGGGTTATTCATAGCAATGGGCCTTCAGGATGGGAAGCAAGATCAATATCTGTCTCCCTCTGTCGATATCCTCCACCTTCCCTGGGGACTAAGATATGGAGATTTCTTATGCAAAATAGCATTAGTAAAAACCAAATGACCAATAGGTAGAATTTGATGAATTTCTGTACTGATGGCCATGGGACCACCTAGGAGAACTCAGTAGAAGAGATACAATTAGTCTTCCCTCAGATTGCCAGTATTCCTAAGGACTAGACTTTTGACAGTCACGCCTGTCCTGGGGGTGGGCAGGGCCCAGGGCAAATCGCCTTGTGCGAGCCCCTGCCCTCCTGCCACCAAAATGCCTCCAAAGGTAGTGTGAGGGGCAGCGTGGGGCCTGCTGAACCACTGGTCCTGGGACAGTCGCTCTGCTCATCCCCTGTAAGCATGACCCTAGTTATAGTTAACTGAAAGAAAAATGATTCTGGCATTTACTTTAGGAATGACTGTTACAACGATTGTGAGGTTTGTCTGTCTAATTTAAAAATACAAAACTGGGTATCAACAAAGAAAAATCAACTTTAAAACTTGTCTGACTTGGGATAGAAGCCATCAGGAAGTCTATATTAATGAATATAAAGCATAATGCTCTACAATCATATGATCCCCTAAGGAAGCCTTTTATGCTGACCAAACTCACAGTGCAGATGTAGCTATGCTGATGGAAGACAGCTTCTGTCATGCACTTAATATTCAGGGACATGATGTTCCCAGAATGACATAAAAACTACTTCTGTTGCAGTAGGATGCTTCTACACTAGAGAGCTACTCCAACACAGACCTGGTAGTGTAGATGCAATCTGTATGACAAACTGGGTGAGAACTCCTCTTGCTTACAACCATTTAAACTACCAGTCACCTACATGGCCTCTGTCAATATCCTCCTCCTTCCCTGGACACTAATTTACAGAACAAACTTTACAGAACAATTTAAAGAACAAACTGAGGCAGGTGACATTCCACACACCTGCAATACAATGTGCTAGTATAACTTGCATTTATATCATTAGTTCACATTTACTGACCTTGTTCCTTTTGCAGCTTCCTGTTCTGAATCCTTCTAATGTTTTCCAGTGCTGTTCATACAGTTAAAGTAATTTAGCCATGCAAATTGTGTTCTTTTAGGCAGCCTTAAGACTCGTCTCCACTTACAGTGCTGCAGCAACATAGCAGTAATTATTGAAGAACTACCTATGCCCATGGGAGAGCTTCTCCCAGAAGCACAGGTACTCCCCTTCCCCAAGCGCCAGTAGCTATGTCAAGCAGAACAGTTTCATTGACACAGTACTATCTACACAGGGAGTTAAGTTGATATAACTGCACTGCACAGGGGAGTGGATTTTTCTACACCCTGAAAGATAGTTATACCGACATGAGGTTGCAATGTAGACCAGGGCTCAAACACAGCCCAAATGGCTAAACCAAATGAGCTGCTTCATGTCAACTAGCATGCCACTGGTGCCTGGAGAATTTGCACAGGTAATTCCCATTAACAAATTATGCATGTAGAAACTGTATATAAGAATGAGAGAGCTAAACTATGAGACCTACAAAATCACAGAAGCTGCTAAGAGTATCTGCTCATGCCAACATTTAAACTTGACACAAACATATTTTATGGTAAAATTATATTTATATGTTATAGAAGAGAAAACATTCTGTTTTGTTACTTACCAATATTTTCTGGTACAGTAGCAATGCAGCTTGTCCAAATAGAAAGAAAAATAAACTGTTTCTTTCATTGTATGGCACTCGGTAATATTTGAGACTTATTAGTAAAATCATACAGAAATTGCCATAGTGCAAAAATTAAAAAAAAAAAATTAAGCAGTTCTCTCTTGCTGATGTTATGCAAGAGGAGTTTGCTTGAGTGAAGACAGAATAAAAATTGCCTATGGATCTCGGAATCTGGCCAAGAATGTTTGCTTAATTCATAGAAAAAAACAATTCAGAGAAATGAACATTTTTAAAATTCTGTATACTGTGACATGCTTCATTGTCACAAGCTACTTTTGACTTCATTAATATATTTATGATGGCAATGATGGTTCTGTCTTATTCAGGAGCATAGTTTTGATTATGCCAATATACTAATTATATATAATGGAATTTCAAAAGACTAAATCATAAGAACAACTATAAAGGTTGGGCCAAGTTCCAAAACAAATAATTTTTTTTTTAAATCAGCAGCTAGGTTGTGTGTGTCAAGTGAGAAAAAAATGTTGATTTGTGATAAAGAAAATTTATTGCTTTCAGGAAGCAGCCAGTTACTTTCAAGGATCATTTCAAAATCTCTTAATTTTTTGTGGCAAGTCACAGGAACTTAAATCAAATTTCTCCCTCAATGGCATCTTCACAGGAAGATCACCTTGGAATGGAAATTAAAAATAAGGAAGCTGGTTTGGGAAATGGCTGGCTCCCCCCTGCCCCCAATCAGCAATTTAACTACGGCAATTGGTTCCTTTTGCAGTACTCTGAAAATGAAGACAGTCTCCTAGCCACTAAAAACTGAAAAATCACAGAAACAATGCCAAACAGCAATCTATTTATATAATAGACACCTAGTCATCTTTCCCTTGTTTACTTATTAAAAAGCAATATCCTATAGACTATAAAAGTTCACTCACGGATCCAGCTGGAGGTCCCAAATCTTTTGAAAATCAGGTGGTATCCTGTCACAAGAACCAGTGCAACAATAGCCACCCTGCAAATGAGATTAGTCAAAAGTGAATATTTAACTTCACAATGGATAGGTTAATGAGACATTAGTAAACATGTTTGAACTATTATGCAATTTTTTTGCAAACATGAAATAGCAAATATATTGACAGATGAACTGTACTCTACTAATTAGCAAATAAACAGCACATACAATGGATTTTATACTGTTGATGCATTCTTTAGAAATGGTTGGTTAAAGAGCTATGCACAGAATGATGTTCAGATTTTTGGTCCAAATTTTGATGATAAATTAATTCTCTTAGGTGTGAAATTTCATCCAAGAGACATGTGCAGGCTAACCAAAATACTAGTAAAACATCTCTGATTTAATGCTTATATGGAACATGCAGCATTGCTCCTCTAAGCAGCAGAGGGATGAGTAAACCAACTTGCAGATTATAAGAACTATCCTAACTTCAGCCCCAATACTGAATATTTTAAAGGCTCCAGTTGTCTTGGACAGAAATCTAAAAGCAAGGATAGGAGAAGGACAAAAGAAAAGCAAACACACAGGAAAAGAGGATCATCAATGGAGTGTGCTCACCTATTGGTTTTAGAATGTCATGATTTCTCATGTCAGATTTGTGCCCATTTATTCTTTTGCACAGAGACTGTCCTGTTTGTCCAATCTATAACACGGGGGGACATTTCTGGCACATGACGGCATAAATCACAATGGTGGCTGAGCGAGCCTTTGATGGAGTAGCTGCTTTGATTAAGTCCTGTGATGGTGTCTTTTGTGCAGATATGTGGACAAAGTTGGCAGTGTGGTTTGTTGCAGCGATATGTGCCTGCTTTAATGGTTCTGTTAGATCTGTAGTTGCTGGTGAGTATCTGTCTAAGGTTGAGGGGCTGTCTGTAAGGGAGGAGAGGTCCATCTCCCAAGACTTGACAGAGTGAGGGATCATCAACCTTCCTGATCATTGCATTGATGATTTGCTAATAGCTGTGCTCAGACAAATGAATAACAATGCAAGGTTTGAAAGACAAACTGCAGAATTGGAATTCATATGTTAATTTGACCCTGTCTCTTCTGGACTAAATAAGGACTTCAGATTTTTTTTTCTCATTACAACAGGTGATTTGACCTCATCTTCCTCTCTGCGCTCTTCCCCAGTGTCTGAATCTTAACAACTACTTTGATTTGCTGTTACAGTATGACCTGATCCTATGACTTGCACTTCCCTGTACTTATTTTCCTCCCATTCTGTATGTTTCCCCATCTTCAAAGCATCTGGCAAAGTGGGATTTTCTCCCACGAAAGCTCATGTGATAAATAAATTAGCTAGTTTTTAAAAGTGCCCCAGGACTCTTTGTTTGTTTTGCTGAACTAGACTAATATGGCTACCCCTTTGGAACTTTTCATTTATGTGGGTATTCTCCCTGAGTTTGAAATTTGTGTGATTTATAGCACGAAGCAAACCAACCACACAGAACTGTTGGTGTTCTCTGTGAATGCCGAGAAGGGATTTTTTCTTGCACTGTACATTTTTTCTGGCAAATTGGCTCAGTGATCTCACAATCAGTATAGCACTCCAGCAGAGTAAAGACAGAAGACAAAGAAAACAGCTTTGGCTGTTTTTCAAATTCAGTACATTAATTTTCATTCCTGCTGTTCTGATTATTGTCTCTGGGGTGCTGTCCACCAAAAGAACTGAGACCAAGAGAACAGCAATGGTGGGTGAGAAAATCAGCTATATATGCTATTCAGTGGCACCCAGGATAGCACTCGCACCCTATCCCTGCCTCCGCTTCCTCCTCCACTAAACTATTAAAAGACTAAGACAAGCTGTTGAAGAGATAGCAAGTGCTAAAGAGCTTGTTGTCTTAAAAGGTTGGGGAAAGCGAGAGCAGTAGCTCTGGTTCAGCAACTGAGGCTGTTATGAAAAGAGGATTACTATTATTAGTGTGAAGGTACAACTCTCTCACTGTTTGAGCAACCATTGCAGGCAATAACCTCTCAACGAACCTGGGGGTGACTAAATGCTAGAGTTGGCCAGAGGAAGCTTGGTGGTGTCTGTGAGCACTTACATATGTGGAGTATATCAGGCTAAACTTATCTCTAGCTCACTGATACCAAAATATCAGGTATTGTTACCAGAGTACTAAACAGCCCTTCTGTCAGGTCTGTCTGCATTTGTTTAATATTCCAACCTTAGTGGCTGGGGAGATGAGTCACTTGGAAATACCCCATCTGAATTCAGGACGGGTATAAATGAATGTGTAAGTTAAACTGTAGATTAAAGTCCGCTCTCAGCTATACCAGCATGAGAGAGAGAAAGAGGGCAGAAAAAGGGTCCTGAATTTATTAAACTGTTACCCATGGAATATATTGAACAAATATCATTCTTCATCATAGCCTTTCCCAGCCAAAGTAAATGTTCAGAAATGTTACTGCTCTTTGGGTGTTCGCCTCACATTTTTCTTTTGCTGTTGACTATATTTGGGGATATTTGATGCTATGTTAAAAATGATTCATTTAAAAATGGCTTTGTGCTATTTAAAGGCAAATTTTTATATTGACTTGTATGAGTTCTCTTATTCTGAGATGTATGGCAGTCTCTGATACAAATGGGACAAATCTAAAAGCAGACTAGAAATATATAACATAGGTATCATTATATTCACATGCTCCCAAGTGCCCATTCACTTTACAAGGCAGAAAAAAAAAATCTAGGTTCAAATTCTAGAACAGATTAAAATTAAAAAAAAAAAAAAAAGCAGAATACCAGCAAGGATGCTGATTGTCCTCAGTTACAGGATGAAATATGCAAAGATTAGTTTTATGGTTAATTTTACCCCACAACAGAATGTGTATTGGCCAGAGTAGTAATAAAAATAATTGTAAGAGGAACAGCACCAACAAACTCTCTATGCATGCACTTCAATGCGCATTAATATTCTAATCCAGACCATACATCTTCCATTGTGTTAATAAATTCTATTGTCTCAAGAAAGGTTTTTAGAAGGGATCGTCTTTCTATATACGTTTTATTTTTAGACTAAAACATCCAGAATGAAAAATTTCCTCTAAATGCAGTCAGTCCTGCAGTGCTTCCTGTATTTGCATTTAAAGGATGGTTTTATAACATGCCAGCCAAAACCAACAGCTAAATTATCAATATTTTTATATATTCTATGATTTTTATATTATCCAAAAATTATTTTTTATATTCTGACAGAAAGTGATATTTAGAGCTCATAAAATATTGATTATAACTTATTACAAGTAATTAATAGCAAAATTACAAAAACATAAAGCCTTTGTTAGTCTTCATATTTTTTAAGCTTTCCTTTCATCCTGTTTTCCTTTGAACTGATTTTTAAAATGGCTATCACACTTTCTAAATTATTTTCAAAGCAATACATCTGTGCCTGGTGCTGTATAGTCACATAAATAGGAGCCCCTGACCATTGATGCTCACTGTCCTACAGCCTGTCTACACACCGAGTTGCCCAGACTTAACTAAAATCAGCTTTTAAATAGATTTACTTAAATGGGTGAAAATTTGTATGGACTCTTCATTAGATTTAAATCTGGTTTATACTGATTTACCTCATGAATCCATGCAAATTTTGTGTGAAAACAAGCTCTAAGGCCCAAACTCTGAGCACTTGACTTGAGTCAAGTGAGTAGGTTCACTAGCAAGAACAGGATGAGCAGGAGCTGGCTCTAAAAATAATCAAGGAAGGAAAATATATGATTGTTTGTATTTGTCACACATCTTATTAGTGGGGATTCTTTTTCAGTCATGCATAACAGCACAAGAATGAAGTACAGGGAAGGAGTTGAGCTGATAGATGGCTTTGTGGTTCAGACACGGCTCTGGGAATCAGTTTCTAGCTCTGATAGATTTCCTGTATGATTTTGGGTGAATCACATAAATCTGTTTGTGCCTCAGTTCCCCATCTGAATAGTTTTTGACCTCACAGTTATGTTGCAAGGATAGATAAGTTAATATGCATGAGCTGTTCAAACACTATGGAAATAAACTATGTAAAAAAGTTTGTAAATAAAACCTATTCTGTAGCAGCTTTTATTATACTATTTTGATAGGTCTCAGCTCAGGCCTTCTAGTCAGCAGCACAGCAATAGGATGGTTGTGATGAGTTGTCTTTGATAGATGTAAAATTATAAATGTATATCCCAATTTCAATTTAATAACAGTAAGAAAGCAAAACATTTTAAAAACAAATGTTTAAAAAGTAACAATATATTCTTAACCAATACTTTCATTGTATTCTATGCTTTGTTATTAATAAATATACTGTTTATCATCGCGTATAAGCCAAGAATTTTGTGCCTGAAAATTGGCTTCAAAACAGGCTCTTGGCTTATACTCAAGAGAATACAGTAGACAGCCCCAGCCAGCAGTTTCCCTGACCATGCAGCAGGCCCCAGTGTTGCTGGGCAGCCATCTTGGGCAGTCAGCCGGGGCTGGGGCTGGAGTAAGGAAGGGACCCCGGCGTCTAGAGCGGCCAAGTAAGGAGGGCCTGGGGGGGGGTCAGCCTGGACATTGAGGGGGGGATTCAGGGAGGCCAGGGAAGTGGGGGCAGGGACCAGAGGTTGGGGAGGGGGTTGGGGAGTTGGGGAAAGTGATGGGACAGCCGGGAGGGTTGGGGGGGGGTCAGGGAGGCCGGGGAAGGGGAGACAGGGCTCGGGCATTGGGGGGGGTGGGGAGTCCGGGGAAAGCGGCAGGAGGACCCGGGTTTTTGGGGAGCCCAAGGAAGCAGCGACAGGGACCAGGGATTGGGGGGGGGGGGCTGGCAGGCTGGGAAGAGCGGCAGCAGGGGTTGGGAGGTGATGGGGAAAGGGGTAGAAAGGGTGTTGGGGAACAGGGGAGCAACAGCAGGGAACTGAGAAGGGAGCAGGGGGTGGCGGTGAAGAGCCAGGGGGCAGCAGTGAGGAAAGGGCAGAGCAGGGGGGCAGCAGGAGGAGCAGGGGGGCAGCAGTGAGGAAAGGGCAGAGCAGGGGGGCAGCAGCAGGTAGCAGTGAGGGAAGGGCGGGGTAGGGGTGGCAGTGAGGAGGGGGCAGGAGGAGGAGCAGAGCAGCAGTGAGAAAGGGGCAGAGCAGGGGGCAGCAGTGAGGGAAGGTCAGAGAAGGGGGCAGCCACAGGAAACTGAGAAGTGAGCGGGGGGGTAACAGTGATGAAAGGGCAGAGCAGGGGGCAGCAGGGGTGACGGAAGTGAGGAAAGGGCAGAGCAGGTGGGAGCAAGGAGGCAACAGTGAGGAAAGGGCGCAGCAAGGGGCAACAGTGAGGTAAATTAGAAGTGAGCAGGGGGCAGCATTGGGGGGGCAGCAGGGGTGACAGCAGTGAAGAAAGGTCAGAGCAGGTGGGAGCAGGGGAGCAACAGTGAAGAAAAGGCAGCGCAGGGGGCAGCAGCAGGAAACTGAGAAGTGAGCAGGGGTGTAGTAGTGAGGAAAGGGCAGAGCAGGGGGGCAGCAGGGGTGACGGAAGTGAGGGAAGGGCAGAGCAGGAGGGCAGGAGTGAGGAATGGACAGTGAGGGGGCAAGGGAAAAGCAGCAGCAGAGATTTTGGGGTAGGGAAGCTGTCAGAAACTCCAGAGGAAGCCAGCAGCAGTGGGTGGGGGGTTAGGGGCCAAGGCCAAAAGGGGACCTCGGTTTATACCTGGGTCACCAATTTTAGCTTCTTTTTTGGCTCAGAATTGGGGGGTCGGCTTGTGCCCAGATCAGCTTATACCTGAGTATATACAGTATATAACACAGCATAGAATACAACCACAAAGCCACTTCATCATGGAGGGTGAAGAAGCCTACTAATATGCCAGGGACAGGAAGTATATTTTGTGGCTGTAACCAGCCAACAGCCTGGGAGGACTTTTCAGTCATGGCTGTACAACAGGCCAGACTATTCAGTGGAAAGATTAGACTTATGCTCAAGGCCAGAAAGGAGAAAAAAAACAGAATGGTAATGCAGCTTGGGGAAGGAAATGCATGGGGACCTCTTTCCTGGCTCCTATTATTATTATTTGTGTTACTGTGGTACCTAAGAGGACCCACTGTGCTAGGTGCTGTACAAACACAGAACAAAAAAATGGTACTTGCTCCAAAGATTTTATAATCTCTGACTAAGACAAGAGACTAGATGGAGACAGACAGACTGGAGAACAAGGGAACAATGAGATAATATTGGTCAGCATGATAGGCTGTGATATCAGCACAGCAGGAACCTAGTGGTTGTCAATTTTTTTGTATGAATTGTGGCAGGGGAGAATTTTAATAAGGAATATGATGGAGCATAATGTGCATGTTTTGTGGATGTTTACAAGGTGCTGTTCCCAAGTGTGAGGAAACTTAAAAAGCAAACTTGAAAATTTGACAAGTGGGTGATAGAGACTGGCATTGTGAGCTGATCAGAGATAAGAACCAACCTCCCAGGCAGAGTATAGATAGGCTGTGAAGAGTCTTGAAAGTGAAGGTAAGTAGCTAATGTTTGAAGTAATGGAGAAGAGACAGTTAAAGGATGCAAAGATGGGGGTCACATGACCAAAGTAATGCCCTAGGAAAATTACCTTTGCAGCAGCATTCTGAATGGATATGGGCAAGGCAAGATTGCTCTTGTCAAGGACAGAGAAAAAGGATATTCCAGTAATCAAGATGTGAAATGATGAGAGTCTGAATGAGAGCTTAAGCTACATGGTTAGGTAAGAAAGGGCACAGTGTAAAGATGTCAGGCAAGAAGAATTAGCAAGATTTAGACATAATTCAATGTATGTGGATCCTCATTCCTCAGACTGGTTGGATAAAAAGGACTCTATACATCTGGTCAGAGCCGTAACTAGGGCAGGGCAAATGGGGCTTTGCCCTGGTCTCATCAGTGCAGCTCAATAGAGCTGCTGGATTAAAAGGCACATTTTGTGGCACCAGCCCCAAGTGCCACTAATTGCAAGGGGTGTGTTCCGATTGGAATGCGCCCTGGGTGCTGTAACAGAGCATTACGGCTCTGCAGCTGGCCCACAAAAATTTGATACATTGCTCATTTATTCAAACTACATTTAGGGATCAGACTCTGGCCTAAGTTTAATGCATGATAACTTTGATACAAAGAGTGTACTAAATATCAGGTTACTTATTATCACTGTAGTTATCCTACATTACTACATGGTGCCTTGTAGCGTGAAAAAGCAGCTGTAGCTGTTTAATGCAGCAGTCCTAGAGCTTTCAAAACTGAGCTTGATATGTTTATGGAGGGGATGGTATGACGGGATGGCCAACTTTGGAAATTGACTGATCTTTGATCTTTGGCTACCGGTGGTGGATACGCAAGTGGCCTAAGAAGGGAGGGTAGATGGGGTGGGCCCTAGGTTATTACAGAGAATTCTGTCTTGGGTGACTGGCTGATGAGACTTGCCCACATGCTCAGGGTTTAATTTATCGCCATATTTGGGGCCAGGAAGGAATTTTCCCCCAGGGCAGACTGACTAGGGCTCTGGGTGGTTTTTTTTGCCTTCCTCTGTAGCATGGGGTATGGCTCACCGACCAGTGAATTCTCTGTATCTTAAAGTCCTTAAATCATGATTTGAGGAGGTAAATAACTCAGTCATAGGTTAGAGGCTTATTGATGGAGTGGGTGGATGAGGTTTTGAGGCCTGCATTTGTACAGGAGGTCAGACTAGATGATCATGCTGGTCCCTTCTAACCTTAGAGTCTATGAGCTTCTTCCAGTCACGGATCCCAATGCAGTTTAGAAAAATAAAGTCATTAAGCCTCAGCACCCTCAACAAGTTTGCAAATGACACCAAGTTGGGAGGAGCGGTAGATATGCAGGCTGGGAGGGTAGGGATAGGATACAGAGCGACCTAGTATTTCCCAACCAGTTTGCCCTCAGGCCTAAGCAGGTGTGCCATGGAATTTTTTGAAAAACTACTCAGACTTGTGGATTGGCTCATGAATATTCATGAGTTCATTTGGCAACTATATGGTGGTGTGCCTCAAAATAATTAAACATGTCAAAGTGTGACATGGCAGAGAAAAAGATTGAAAGCTGACTTAGATAAATGAAAGACAAGTGCAAAGTCCTGCTCTTAAGACAGAAGAAGTCCATGCATTGCTACAAACCAGGGCCCAACTGCCTAGGCAGCAGTTCTAGAAAAAAGATGCTGGGGTTACAGTAGACAAGAAGCTGAATATGAGTCAATGGTGTGCCCTTGATGCCAAGAAAGTCAGCTAACAGTCTATTGGGCTTCATTAGTAGGAGCAGTGCAAGTAGATCAAGAAAGTGATTATTTTCCTTTATTTGGCAGTGGTGAGGCCACATTTGGAATATTGTGTCCAGTTTTTCCCCCACCCCACTACAGAAAGGATGCGGACAAACTGGAAGCCAGAGTAGCACAACAAAAATGATCAAAGGACTGGAACACATGACTTATGGGGAAAGGCTAAGGGAGCAATCCTTGTTTAGTCTGCAGAAGGGAAGAATGGGGGGGGGGGAGGATTTGATAGCAACATTTAACTACCTGAAAGGGGGTTCAAAAGAAGATGGAGCTAGGCTGTTCTCAGCTGTGACAGATGACAGAACTAGGTGCAATGGGCTCAAGTTGTAGTGGAGGAGGTGTAGGTTGGATAGTAAGAAAAACTTCTTCACTAGGAGAGTGATGAAGCACTGCACTGAGTTACCTAGGAATGGGGTGGAATCTCCATCCTTGAAGGTTTTTAAGTTGCAGCTTGACAAAGCCCTGTCTGGGATGATTTAGGTGGGCTGGTTCTGCATTGAGCAAGGGTTGGACTAGATGACCTTCTGACGTCCCTTCCAAACCTAATTTTCTAAGGTACCCTCTCTGCAACACTTTCAAGATTCCCTAAGAGCTATTTTTTGTGTGCAGCACATGAGAAAACCATAAAATTAAAGAGGTTTGGCAAGAAAGCAACATACAGTAGGGCTTTTTACAGTCTGGTTGGCACAGTTTTTATTATTTGTGCTCCAGTAGTGCCTACAATGTGCCTTCCTCACGCAGCAGAAGACACTACCTTCTGTCAGTCTAAATCTCCATTTTAAGTCTAATTTTTTCCTTTTAGGTGAAAAACATCCTGATGTAGAAATATCTCTGGGAGCAGTTAGACTGACCAGGAAACTGCAGGGTGAACTTGACTGAATTTCATTCTGATTGTCCTGGCAGTGACCTCTCAACCATGTTAACTTGGGATCTGCAAAGAAGGGAAATTCCAGTTCTGTGGAGGTGGGACCATCCCTTATACACTGCTCCTCTGGCCTCCCTATTCTCCCGAAGCTCTGTCATTGACCTCTCACAGGGGCTGAGGAAGCCAGTAGCACAAGAGCTCCTTCCCCTTCATCCTCCCAAATACGTATGTACCCAGTCAGACCCAACAAATCTAAATCTTTTCATGATATCAAGGAGATACGGCCCTTGAATCATTAAACAGTCTAATCCTGTTTTAGTTATGAACAAGGCGTAGTAAGTCTGATATAGCTAACATAAAGCCAATCTTCTTGTCACTTGCTTTAACATACATATAAAACATTGCATTTCTCCATATTAAATATTTGCATTAATGCACACATTTTACTTCTTTCCTAAAATAAGCTTCCCTCCCTCCCTCTTGCTCAGCTATGTGATAATTTATATTTTGAAGGAGAAAAATAATATGTGTTATTAGCAGGTACAGAGCAGTATACACTTGGAACACATGCAAAACCACTTCTGTAATTGTTTAAATGAAAGCACAAATGTCTATTTGGGCATTGAAGCATGCAAAATTGGATTGTGTGTGCTCCTGGTTCCTGTCCAGCCATGAGTTAGATGAGCAGGACACAGCAGTACATGTAACCTTCAGGGATTACCAAAATTCCTCACTTATCAGATCAAGTAAGCAGCAGGAAGCCTGACATCACTAACAGGACAAGAGCAATCCAGGAAAGGCAATGAATAGGAGGTTACTTTTATGTACCTTAATTTAATCATATCTGTGAAGAGCCAAATCTAGCTTGCCTTCTTCTCACAGCTAGTCCCCCTCAAGTCAATGGGACTTTGGATTCAGTCCAGAACAAAAGATATGAACCTCTTACATAACTTCAAAAAACAAACCCCATACTGTAAAAAAATAGATTTCAACAGTTTTCCTAGGAAAAGTATACTGCACCTACATAACAGCTGCTTGATATCCTACTATTCCAAGGTTTTAATTATACTTGGATGTGGTTTTAAGAAAGGTCAATTTACAACACAGGTAGTAAGATATACAGATACACGACATTAAATTGCAAGAAAAAATGCACTAGAATTCCAACTGGTTGGTATCTGGGCTTGTACAGAGACCAAATTTACAGCAGTGCCTTTTATACTCTTAATGAAATGTATGACTGGGCATTTCAGTGCTGTTGGAACGGTGAGTTACTTACCAGTAACCATCCTTCTTCGAGATGGGCTGCTTGGATCCATTCAGTAATAGGTGTCTCCATGCCAGAGCGCCAGATTGGTTGGAAAAACTTGTCCTAGCCTGTCAGAAGAGGGGAGGTGGCCACCGCCCCTCACGCCACCCGCAGCTATATATACAGCTGCCTCCCTGCCCCCTCCTCAGTTCCTCAGAGTCGCCAACTCCAGAAGCAGGGACGGAGGGGAAGGACCCGAATGGATCCGAGCAGCCCATCTCGAAGAAGGACAGTTACTGGTAAGTAAGCCACTGTTCTTCTTCGAGCGCTGCTCGGATGCATTCAGTAATAGGTGACTACTAGCCAGGCTGATGGATGGCAGGTGGAGTTGGTACTTCCGCCTTCAGCACAGCAACAAGCCCCGTAAGGTAGAGGCCCCGCAACAAGATGCTTGCCGGAGTCAAGAGGCGAGCAGGCCTTGACAGGCCCAGAAGAAGCAAGAGCTGAGGGTCAACCCAAGACAGGGGCAAGACCGAACCCACCAAGGCAGAACGCACAAGCAGGTCGGACAAGGTCACCAGAGCTGGAGAAAAAGGACGCAACCTAACAAAAACGGGTTGCAAAGGTGGTCTGCATAGGAGGAAAAACATGGAGTGCAACCAACAGACTACAATGTCTGGGCATAGGCCATGTCACGTGGACTCGAAGGAGAATACTAAAAGCTAGCCAACGAGACTAGGCATATGGGCATGTCTCATGTGAGAACAAAGAAAGGGTAGACATAGAGCACCCGAAGGCTTAACAGGAGCCACGTGGTCATGGACTGATCTGGCGACTATTGAGTACACAGGAAGAAGTAAGGGAATGACTATGCCCCTTATCTAGGATGCAACCAAGCAAGCCGTCTGATTAAAAGAGAGAAAATGAGGATACGAGGTAGTAAGATGGGCTCAAGGGCAACTGAGAAGACCACTAGACACTAAGCCACGGCATATAGAGTGGAGCCAAGCAGGACGGGGGCCTACGGTATGCTAGTTAACAACCTGGTAGCGCGGAAGCGCACGTTTTCAGTTGAGCAGGCACCACAGCCGGGTTCTTTTGGGAGAGAGGTTCCGGGAAAGGTCACTAACAGCAAGATGGCCTGAGGCAGTGCTGATGAGATGGTCCTACTAGGGCCCGCAGGGCACTGGAATGCAGAGGACGACCTTGCTGGTCTAAGCTTGTAGGGTTTGCATCGCAAAGCTCTCACTAAGGCATGGGGGGAGGGGAGGGACAGGAGAGAACTCTTACTACCAAACTGTTATATGTTGAATAGAAGTGGGTTCTCTGTCTATCACGCCATCGGGTGGGCAGTGGGTGTCAACAGGTCCTTGAAAATGGAAAAAGCGGACCGCAGAACTGCCAGGCGCCACCAACGTGCATGGGAGGAACTGCAGTAGCACTAAGGGACTATGCGTGGCATAGTGAGACAGTCCCGCGGGAAGGCAGGGCGGAAGGGGGGGTCATGTCCTGCCAGGGAATAGGACCGTAGAGCAAGAAGATTATGCAAGTGCCCTGGAAGTAGGGGACCTTCTGTCTGACATAGACAGCTGTTCAGAAGGCAGTGGATACCGAGGCGGGAAATATAAATGGGAGAACACTCGAAGGGATGGACCCTTTGCAGTTTCCCAACGTATAGTCATAACTAGGTATTCCCTCTCAGGGTTTGAAAGGGTGCCCCCGGCCGTGCTTTGGTGAAGTCGGGGGAGAGTGGGCTACCTCAAAGTGGGGGGCAGACAAAGATGAGGGTTCCTAAGGTGGACTCCTGGTTCCCACTAGATCACCAGAAGGTGGAGACGTAGAACTGTGCAAGAAAGGGAAAAAAGGAGGAGTGGGCCGTACCTTGGGCCCGTGCAGGGGTAATGACCCGCTCTAAAAGATACCTTCCTGATTAAACTAGCTATTCAGGTAGCTGTATTGCTACACAGATGTGTCCCCTTCAGTGCGCAGGAGATACGCCTGTCGAATGGGGGTTGGGGTCGCAGCGCAGAAACAATGGTGCGACCAGGGGTATCCCCTCCCCTTCCCCGACCCGGATACGAGGGGCCTACCTGGGACACGCATCATGGCCACAGGCACAGTCCTGGTGCAAGTAGGCTTCGGATGTGCACATCTCAGAGCCCCCGCAGCAGCTGAGGCTACAACGAGATGTGCTTCCATTCCTCGGCGAGGTGTTAGGGTGGGTAATGCAGTGGGGAATATCCGGGAAGGAAGGCTGCTAGGAGTAGAAGAGGGGTGGTTTCCATCTTCGGGAAAGTCGCTGCTTAAGGGGTGCCAACAGTGGAGTCAGCCGGTGCCAGGGCGAGCTTGGCACCGGCGAGGCTGCGCTGTACCATGCTGTCAGCACCGGAGATGACACGGTGCAGTGCCGGGCTAACTGAGGGCACTTCGACTGGTGCTGAGGTGCCGGGGTGCCAGGTAGGCACTGCAGTGCCAGAGTCGGCACCGAGGTGGCACGGCGGTGGTGGTCACTGGTGGCACGGTGTCGCGTAGGCTCTAGCGCTGAGCTGGGTCTTGGTGCCAGGCGTGAACCCAAAGCCTTGGGTGAAGGGTGCTGAGCCTCCTCCGAGGCTAGGGCGCGGCGTCGCTGTTCCCTCTCTTTGATCATTCTGGGTTTGAAGGAGAGACAAATGGAACATGCCAAGACCACGTGGTCCTTACCCAGGCACCTAAGGCACTTCCCGTGGGGGTTATCCTGGGGGAAGGCCTTGCCACACTTGGTGCAGGGTTTGAACCCCAGCATCGTCAACGCAATGTTCCAGTCCGGTGTTGGGGATTCTTGTGGTGGAGTTAAATCCACAAAGAGATTTACCCAGCCAGACAGTGAGTCAAAGACAAAGAGACAGGCTGCTTGCGATCTGCAAGGAGCGGACGTTCCAATTCTGACGCGCAAGGCGGAAGAAATGAAACTGAGGAGGCTTCTGACAGGCTATGACAAGTTTTTCCGACCAATCTGGCACTCCGGCACGGAGACACCTATTACTGAATGCATCCGAGCAGCGCTCGAAGAAGAAGTATTGCTCAGCCGCTCATCCTTTGCCTGAGCAGCTTCGTAAGTGAGCATGATATGTAGACAAAAATTTTCAGACATTCACTAATGCTAAATGGTGGCAGTTGTTTTCACGGGAATGTACTGTAGAAAGTGTCACAAAGAGTCTTTGGTGCATCTATTTCTGAGATTGTTTTCTCAATGAATACTACACTTCACAGAATTCTACATTCCCAACCTTATTTCTGTCAGCAGGCCTGACAATTTCCTGTGGAAGAAAAATCAAAGTGATAATGGAGGACCTTCCACAGCAGAACAGAGGAAACAGATTTTGGGAAATCAGCTTATTTTTAATTGTATCTTTTCCAGGCCAAGTAATTGTCCTGTTTTTCTTAAAATCTCTTCCATTATTCACAATTTATAAACATTGTCAGTTACATCTATTCAGTACCTTTAATCTTCTTCACAACTGAACTATTCTCCTAGTTTTTCACAGTTATTTAAAGATGCTGACATGCAAAGTCCAATATTTTATGAGCAGGGCTCTGGGTCTGCCATAATAAATTCAAGGAAATGTCTTGGTGACAGTGTCACAGCTCACCGAAATCATGACAAAAATGATACATACTGTTCACCAAAATTCTTCACATAACTATTCAAGCCTAAAACTTCCCATCCCTACATCCCTTTTTACAGCACTCAGAGGTACAGTTAGTTTCCAGCAAAGTATCCACATTGAAACTGCATGTCCATATCTGTTATTTATTGATTTATATTTATTATGGAGGGTTTGGTTGCAAGTCCATAAGTAGGCTGAGTTTTGCACTTAAAGTAGGCATTTATCTCTGATCTATATTAGTGGTATAAGGTATCCTCATCTAATGTACAGCACTTACACTTTGAGTACAGAATGAATATGCAAAATATGTACACAAACCTACACACTTCATACAGATATGTCCTTCAAGGATGCTGCAAGATTTGCTTTCCTTTTCAGGAGTTAGTATTTGGGGTTTTTTAAAAAGAGGTTGATGCTTTCTTTTATGTCATATATTTGTTTTCATTGACATTTAATTACAACCTCAACAACACATTTACAGTTTATACAAGTTTAACTAGCTGTAATTGTGAAGACTGGCAGAATATCACTTGCATTAACAGAGTTTCCTTTGTTTTAATTTAGTTACTGTAAAATTCAAAGAGCCAACTTCATCCCTAATTCCACACTCCTCATTTCACTGGGGTTTCATGAGCAGTGAATTTGGCCTCTTACCTCCATTATTAGGCAAACTTATTGGACAGCTTAAAAATACATCAAAAATTCACATTAAAATATTTTGGTTATGCAGAATGGGTAGCAGAAAATGAAAGGGCTGAAGAACAATGAGATTCAGAATTGTCAGGATAGCATAGCCAGTCCTGGGAGGTGGGTTGGGGGCCCACTCCTTAAATTTCTGCTCTGGCCCCAACCAGGCTAATGCCAGCCTTGATTGTTGCTTAGCCAGTATGATTTGTTGCACTTGAGCAGTCATGTGTGAGGAGCATCTGAGTAAGGTTTAGCTGAGTGAGACAGATTATGGTGTTGCCAAGTATACTTTCAAGTAAAAGTGGCAAAACACCACTGCTAAGCAAAGAAGTGAAGTAAGAAATACCCAAAGGGAACCTTTCTTAAAAGTGGCAGGTTGTTGTTTTGTACAACATGTAATGTTCCTGTAGATTGCAAGTGAAAAGCAAGCTGTGACAAACATAGGAAGTGCTTGACATAAATGTTAAAACACAAGGCCTTGAGTCAGGTCTGGATGAAAAAGCTAAACTACAAAAATTGGTGAGTGAGCAGTTTACTGAAAAGGCCAAACGAACAGAAGTATACCAACTTACAGTAGCTCTCTCCACCACTAACATTCTACTATGTGTCCACAACCCTGCAAAGAAAAGGTATCTTGAAAGCTCCCTGAAAAACATCAGTGTTATGCTTACTTCAGATCTTCTCCAAAAAGAACATAGTTGGCAAAGCTTTTTAAAAGACAGTGACCTGAAACTGCTGAATCAATGTGCTGGAATTAGTCTTGTAGCAGATGAAAGGACTGATGCTGAAGGCAGGGCCGTCCCTACAGAGCAGCGGGGCCCAGGGCGAATCAGTTTGTGCGGGGCCCCCCCATTTTAAACTTTGCAGGCAATGTTCCCTCTAAGCCAGTGGTTCCCAGCCTGTGGTCTGGGGACCCCCAGAGGTCTACAGACACTTTGCAGGGGGTCTGCGGGGCCTCTCCCTACCCGGGGCCAGAATCCAGCTACAGACCTGATGCTCCCTGCCAGGGCTGCCTTTCCCCGTCTGTGGCTGTATCCTGGCAGGGAAATGGAGCCACAGCAGCTCCCCAGCAGGGGCAAGGGCAGGGGACCACAGCTGCTGTGGCTCAGCTCCCTGGTGGCACGAGCAATGGTGGTGGCAGCGCTGCTCACCAGCTCTCCCACTAGTGCGGGCCAGAGTCTGCCCATGCAGGCCAGATTACATAATCAGCTGGGGGTCCACAAAGATTTTTTTTTTTTTTGTTACAAAGGGGTCCCCAACCTGAAAAGGTCTGGGAACCACTGCTCTAAGCTGATGATGCAGCTGAGCAAGTTCCCCGCTGGTTCTCCAGGCCCCAATGGGCTTCTTCCCTGCTTCCTACTGATTCCCCGAGTTCACCCATAACCTGTTCAGCTGCATCATCAGCTTAGAGGAAACACTGGGCAGTGGCATAATTTTTCTTTAATAAAATCATAAATTTCTAGCCCTCAGGCTAAAAGGTTGCAGAGAGAAGCAGAAAAACATGACCTGCCTTTATCTTAAAGGCTCAAAACCCAGAAGTCAGAGAAAAATAGCTCCCCCCCATTTATTATTTCTTTAAACATTTCTTTATTTTTAAGTGAGTTTTAATGATATATTTAAGCCAGACTTGTGACTATTTTTGATGTTTAGGGTAGGCAATACTGAATGTGTCATGGTGATGTTTCATCAACCTCACAGCCAAGTGGACACGAGCATCTGGAGGTACTCTTCTTTGTGGTTCTGGTTTTCTGTTCAAGATGGGCACACAATTTTACAAGTTTAATACTTTTTCTTAGATCAAGTTTTTGTTAAATTGAAAATTCAGAGAGAGAGAGATGCTATTTTTGGATGATATCAAGAAATAAATTCAGGTCCTCTCTCACCTTAAAGCACTGGATTCCAGTTGTCTAATGTATGTTATTTCCTTTATGCTGCCTGACTCTCTCCTTTTCCATTTTATTTTAATATATGTATTCATACATTCCTCATTGCTTTGCAGGTGATCTAAGTAATGAAACTCAGGTACTGTTTGAGGATGAGAGGAAGAAACAAAGGACCTTTGGCCTCCTCTCAGATACCCTGATGTAAAACAAACAAGGAGTCTTGTGGCACTTTTAAAAGCTAACAAATAAATCTGTTAGTCTTTAAAAGTGCCACAGGATTCCTTGTTTGTTTTGCTAAACTAGACCCACATGGCCACAGCTGCTTTCCTCTTTGCCATGCTTTTGGACTGGTGGTCTGACTGCAGTGACAATGGGGCATACTTACAGTGCAGAAAGAAGGATAAAAAACTTCTTTAATGTGTTGATTGATGGCCATTAACCCTAAAAACCCAGTATTTCCATATGAACTCTAGCCGGGGGTCTTCTCTCTCAGGTATTTATCATCTACACAGAGAAGTTTGCTCAAAAATACAAACCTGAAGACTGAAAAGTTTGTTAAATGTAGAAGGAAAAAAGTTCTTTAACATCTCAAACACTTTCTGGAGATGCTGATGTAAATTCAAAAAGAAGGTCCTGTTTTGTAAAGGTTGGGGATGTGACATTCTCCTAACTTTGTCCCAGTTTGCTTGACGGAGGCTGGCTCCATAAGTTTTATCTCAACACTTGCCCTTTCTCTTCCCCTCAGGGAGCAGTTGTGGGAAGGTGGCTACTTAAGAGTTACTGTAACCAGACGCTGCCTGGCTGAATTCCCTTCCCCCTTCCCTGACCAGCCGGAGCTGCTCCCTAGTCCCACAGCTTGAAAAAGCTCCCTGCTTCCTTACTCCAGCCAGCTGTGTGGGATCCCCCAAAGCACGAGGCCCCCCAAAGCGCAGGGCCTAGAGCGGTTGCCCCTCCTGCCCCCCCCTTAAGGACGGCCTTGGCTGAAGGACGCTATATAGTGAACATCCCAGCAGTGTCTTGTTTGTCTTTTGTAGACATTTCAAGCTGATATGGGGAAGGTAGTACACAAGAGGCATCCTTAGTGTGAGAAGATATGTTGACAGCATCTAGAAAGTAGGTCATTTTCCTCTACTCCACTTTGACATCTTCCTTCCCTTAGGACTTCATCCGTCTCAGCAGCCTAGAGGCTGTCAGACCAGAGGTGGCATTGCTCTCTTGTGTCCCTGAAATTCTCTTCTGTGTATCTCTGTCTCCCTTAGCTCCTCCAATTTATTCACTGTAGCCTCAAGAGCCCATACTGTGTCTGAGAGCCATGAGTAGCTTGCATCATGTGCACATCTATCTATGCCACCTGCCCATGGAAAGATAAACATATTTGCTGCATTCAGTGCAATAAACTGGATAGCTACCATTCTGCTGCTAAACTTCTGCCTGTTATCCTCTCTCTCGCAGGGTTTTGTTTTGAGACAGGAGGAGGGGTTGTTGGTTTAAGTTTAGAGTATGTTTCTTAGGTGCTGTGAAGTTGTCCAGATTTAGGGGACTGTTTATTCTATTTCATATTCATACTTCATAACTGCAAAAATCCATATGAGCTATGTCATATTTGGTACCGATAGAGAGGTCAGGATTTGCTGGGAATGATTATAGTGTTTATGTATAGCTGCCATATCTGTATTAGAAGTTATGAATGTGTTTGTTATATCTGTATGTCAATTATGATTGTGGGAAACAACCCAGACAGGGTATCTATAGCCATTGTCTTCCTAATGGCCCATTAAGGAAACCACAGGTATAATGTGCTTAGGGAGAAACCTGCCCAGTGAGTCACCCAGACTGACCATGTGACTCAACTCAATTTTGGTTCTAAAAAATTCAACACAGCATGGGGAAGGCCAAAGGTAACAAGAACAACTGAACACAACTCCATTTTGTCTTCAGTCTCTTATCTCCAATCTTTAACTGTCTTCAACACCTACTTCTTGATCTATTCATCTGCAACTGAACAAAGGACTGAGGCTGAGACAGATGTTGGGTGCCTAGGAAAGGAACTGAACAAGCCTACAAATTCCAAATTCTACCAAAGATTTGCTTTATATGATCTCAATCATTGTATGTATGTGATTTGCTTCACCCCTTTAACATCTCTCATGTTGTTTCTTTTGTTTTTATAATAAACTCTTGTTTTAGTTACTAAAGGATTGGCTAGCAGTAAGATCCAAACCTATATCATTCTGTACAATGTGGCTGACTCTCTGGGGTCAGGTGAACCAATTTTGGGTAAAGAGCTAGAAGTTTAAGCAACTTCTCTTTACTAAACTCACTGGCTGTTTCAGGACGAGGGACTGAAATGCAGTAAAGGGAGCAGTGTATACTTTGTGGTGCTTCTTGATAAGCAAAGTGTAGACTCAGGCGCATGATTTGTTGCAGATCAGGAGTCTGGCATCAGTGCCCCCATCAATGTTTTAGAGAGTTTGGCTCTCATTTTTGCAGTTTGCCCTGAACTTTGCATATTCAGTTGGCTATCCCAGGAGGCCCAGGTGACAGCTGTATTGGGGTTTGCTTGTTTCTTTGCCCCTGCTCCACCCTTGTGTTTGTTTTCTAGCAGGCTCTGCTGCCCACATCTAGTACTCTAGTCAAGAGTGGGATAGGAAGAAATGCCTCCCATATTCCCCCTCTGAACTCCTGAGTTCACTAGCAACGATGGTTGCTTAGCAGATTACTTTCTAAAGCCCTCTTCTCCCTATTTTAACCCAACCCTGTTGTTAATAGCTGCTGCCGTGCCTCCCCTTCTTTGAGGATAAATTGAAGATGGAATATTACAAGTGTCTATACATATGCACTGATGTAATACACTCCAAGAAAAAATTCTTAAATAAAAATATGAACAGGAACTTGCTACTGAAAACCAGTAATTCTGCTCTCTGTACTGCAAAAAAGAGAGTGTTTTACATTTCCCATTTCCCAAATGTTTTTTTAAAAATCAAGCTGTACAGTAGAACAAAAATGCACTCAAAGTGCTATGTTTTTCTTAGGTATCCTGTAGCTTTTATTCTGTACTTAGCTAAGCTCTGTATATTTATCTTTTGTGATCTTCCTTAGTAAATCAGTCCTCTTACTGTTTTTATTGCCATTTGGTGAACTCCCTTCAATTTGTAAGTATACGTCTGATAAAATGGTGCCCAGAAAAAAACCACAATATTTTACATTCAGCTTCATTTAAGGTAGCAGAAACAAGTTTCACTTCCCTGCCCCACAATATGGTACCTTTTTGTAGGCAGCTATATAACCTTGTGAACTGATGTTGCCAGTTCTCATCATTTTAATCCCAAGCATCATAATACTTGTTGGCTATGTACACACCTGAATGCTTATTTTGAAATAAGTTAATTTTGAAATAAGCAAATTTGAAATAAAACCTTTAATTCGATTTAACTTAAATCAAATTAAGGAAAAATAACAAATCAAAATAGCAAGTCCAGACAGGACTTGCTATTACGAATGGGGAGAGGCGCATCCTGGGAGGTGTGGCAACATGGACCCCTGGCGGGCCATGCTGCCATCCAATCCCCTGCCTGGCTCTCACCTGGAGAGCTAGGCAGGGGAAAAAGCAACCAGGGTGTGAGGGAGGGGGCAGGTCACCAGCCGGCTGGCCAGCAATGGGGCTTGCCAGGAGCCTGGGGGTGCCGGGGCTCCCCAAGCCGCTTGTCCCGCTGCTTGCCCAGAGCTGGCTGCGGGGTGAGCCGCTGTGGCTCCCACCACCCCGCAGGAGCTGCAGCCCCCAGAGCTGGCCCCGGGGTGAGCCATGGCAGCTGTGGCCACACCGTGGGGGCTGCAGCCCCCCAGAGCTGGCCCTGGGGTGAGCTGCAGCAGCTCTGGCCACCCGGTGGGGGCTGCACCCCCCAGAGCTGGCGGTGGGGTAAGCCGCTGCAGCTCCTGCAGCCTCGCAGGGGTTGCCTGGTGCGTGCCCCTGCATCTCCCCTCAGCACCCTGGCCAGGGTGCTGAGCGAGTGGGGGGGCCTTCCTTCCAGGGTGCATAGCACCCTGGGAAGTAAGTCAATTGTTATATCGATATGCCGGGCATATCAACATAACAGAGCCAGACGGGTTATTTCGAAATCACAGTTTCGAAATAACCAGTCATTTTGATATATAACTAGGTTTTATTATATCAAAATGACTTTCCTTATTTTGAAATAAAGAAGCTCCTTATTTCGAGATAAGAAAATGTCATCTGGACCTGGCAAGTTTTATTTCGAAACAACCAGTGTTAGCTTGTGGTTCACTATGACACCAAGATTCCTTTCACAGTACTCCTTCCTAGGCAGTCATTGCCCATTCTGTATATGTATGCAACGGATTGTTCTTTCCTAAGTGGAGTACTTTGCACTAATGTTCCCTCTCAGCTGATGATGCAGCGGAGCAAGTTATGGATGCACCTGAGCAAGTTTCCCACCGGTTCCCCAACCCCCACCCCCAGCCCCTTCCCTGCTGCCTGTCAGCTCCCCAAGTGTATTCATAGCTTTCTCAGTTGCATCATCAGTTGAGAGAGAACATTGCTCCTGACTTGAGTTTTTCCAGGCTACGCTAATCTTTTCCTTACACTGTAGATCACTTAGCAAGACATGCTGCCTAAGAGGCCTGTTTTGCCTTCTACTCAGAGACCCTAGTCAGCATTAGAGCCACAGCTAAGGTACCACGCAACTCTTTCTAAGCAAGAACATTTATTCATATCATGAAAGCATTACAGAGAAAACATTAAAAACAATAAAGACTCTACAAACATGCTAGTAAGTATACTAGGGATCACCCCAGTTCCAACAAGGGCTCTGGCAGGTAAATTGTACTTCACATCCCATGAAGTGGTTTTTTGATGGTCAAAGTTTGTAACAGCTTGCTTTTAGAAACAAGCACATTCATGAATCTGAGTCATTCCTTTATCCATTTTTGTGTTTTTGGGCTCAGAGACCATGAATATAAGAATCAGCCAGATGAAGGAAATTTAAGTGTACATCAGGGGATCTACATGCACAACACACTTTGGTGCTTTAGAAATCACATCCCCATAGTACATATTACTTTTGTATGTAAACAAGCTCTTAGACACAAGTAACCATTTCTGATGTTTCTCTAGTGTCAGTGAAAATCAGAAGACTTAAGACCTATTTAGCAAAGCAAATGCTAATGCGACTTTAAAAGTTCCACAGGTTTCTTGTTTATTTTGCTAATGTGACTATTTGCCACTTTACCTGTCCCGCCATCTCCTTACTATAGGCAAGTTTCCTAATAGACATATACACACAGATCAAGTTACAGAACAAAAGCAAACATCAAGCTCTTTACCCAACAAAAATCCTCTCTCTCTTTCATTAGGAGACTTCACCAAACTGAGATGAACTGACCCCCCTGCGCCCTTTCCCCGCCAGCTGCCTGTCCCCCATCCAGCCACTTTTTTTACAGCCAGAACACTATTTCATCCACTCAGGAGCTTGGAATCCCTTTCACACATGTAAAACTGACACTTCCCTTCCCCAATTCAGCATCTCTCACTACCACAGCTACTGATGGAGGAAACCAAAGCAAGAGGGTTCCAGAAGCAATAGGGGATCTGAGATTCAATTCTGAAGCAGCTCCAGATCTGAGTATCACTCTCAAGTGGCTTTTGAGTTGGGGGGCAAGGAACATGCCCACTTTCCAGCCCCTAGAACTGGCATGGCATGATTGCTGCCATAAAGCCCAGGAATCTGCAAAAGAATCCCTCTCAACGGAGAGGCCTATGCCCTCTCTAGTGTCTGACTATGGAAGGCTCCATGTGGCAGAGTGAGAGAGAGATAAGAAATGGTGACAAAGAAGGGGGAAGGAAGGGCAAAGGCTGGTTTTCCTAGAGTGGGAGGGAAAACAGGCATTGAAGAATTTACTTTCAAGGGCCATCAACATGCAGCTGAGAGGCTGCTGCTGCATGAGCCTGGGCACATGCCTTGCTGTTGCTGGTGGTTACTGCTCCCTACCCCCCCCCCCTTTCCCGGGCTGCGGGGGCTACGGGTACCTGGCCACACCACAGGCTGCTGCTCCTGCCCTGAGCATGATCTGAGTATGCTCAGGGTGGGAGATTTAAAAACTCCCAGTCTGGTGCAGCTCCCTGCTGGCTGGAAGACTGTGTCTTCCAGCTGGTAGGGGCTGGGGCTGCTCACCTGGCATGCCGATGCACCTTCTTTGCACTTGTCCTCATTGAATTTCATTCAGTTTACCTCAGACCATTTAACCAGTTTGTCCAAGATCATTTTGAATTGTGACCCTATCCTCCAAAACACTTACAACTCCTCCCAGCTTGGTATTACCAGCAAACTTTATAAGTGTACTCTCTATGCCATCATCTAAATCATTGATGAACATATTGAACAGAACCGGACCCAGAACGGATATCTGTGGTACCCTGCTCATTATGCTCTTACAGCATGACTGTGAACCATTGATAACTCTGGGAGCGGTTATCCAACCAGTTTCGCATCCATCTTATAGTAGCTCCAACCAGATTGTACTTCCCTAGTTTGCTAATGAGAAGATGATGCAAGACCATATTAAAAGCCTTATTAAAGTCTAGATAGACTACTTCTACTACTTTCCCTCTATCCACAAGGCTTGTTACCCCATCATAGAAAGCTATCAGGTTGGTTTGGCACAATTTGTTCTTGACAAATCTATGCTGACTATCACGTAACACCTTATTCTCTTCTAGATGTTTGCTCCATTATTCTTCCTGCTACAGAGGTTGATCTGACTGGTCTATAATTCCCTGGGTTGTCCTAATTTCCCTTTTTTTAGATGGGCACCGTCTTTGCTCTTTTCCAGCCCTCATGAAGACTTGGAGAAATAAGTTTGTTCTAACATCAATTTTTGTGATATCACACATATTCCATTCATTTCCATACATTCCAGTTATTCTTCTTGTTTGTGGCTTACAAGTCTATTTTCATTTCACAGAGGAATCTACATCTACTAAATAATATGCAAAGGATTTCACCTGCCTTTAAGCAGTGTTTGGAAAAATCCTATTATCCAACAGACAGTGACAATAATTACATTGACTGGTAGGGAAAAGTGAAATTTAATCAATTTTTCACCACTAAAGTTGCTACTCTGCATTTGAGTTTAACTGGCCAACATATCTGATCTGAGGATGAAAATAAAAACTATTCATCTACCTTGCAAATGCTACCAAATGCCAGGGAAAACAAATAAAACAAAATAAATACAAAGAAAAAGTGTCAGATATTTGCCCATCTGACTCACTACTTTGCTAGATTCCTTCTTTGGTTGACTCATCTGTGCATGGGTGACATAATACATGCTCTCCATTAAGGGATGCATAAGTTGCAACTGATAGTTTAAAAGGAAACAGGATGAACAAAGGATAAATGACAATGACTGATAATTCAGGAATTAAAACAAATTTCCTAAGTATAAATATCTAATCAATATTAGTTTAAAGACACTGAAAAACCTAATTGTTAGAGACATACTTTGTCAGGCTTTTCTGTTTGAGATTTGGAGCCCATGCTGAAATTGGATCACAGGAAGACCCAAGATTTCAGAATCAGAGCTTTCAACTTTAACCCATGGATAAGTCACCTTAAAAAACTCTTCTTCTATTGTTGTGTGCATTCCTACATTTAACAAACATGATCACTGCTCTGATGATTTGCTTAACTCACATTCATCAGCAAAGTTGTATTGTTTATTTTGGAAGGAGAAGGGGTTGAAGAAAGGGGAATTGTGGGGCAAAACAATAAAGAGTACAAATCATTGGATAGGCATTCTTCAGGCCTGATCATGCATGAAAATTCACCAATAATTTTAGCTCTACATGCATGGGATTGTTTTTTCTTTTGATTTTTGAAAGGCCAACGTAAGTTTCTACTTTCTTCACTACCAACTGTAACCCTTCTGCCAGGGCAAGATAGCAGAGCAAGGGCTGAGTTCTATACCTAGGGGTTTCCAAATAATGTTATAAGACCAACTGGCTCGAGCCCTCACCCAGTTTCCTGGGAAAATATGCACTATTCCATGGGCACCCTAGAGGGGTAATGCTTCCCCACTCACAAGCACAAGTCTGAGTGTAGCACATAGAACTTTTAAGAGCAACACAAAAGAAGGTATAGAAGCAATATCGAGAATCAATGCGGGACAAGTTCCGCACAAAACCCAGTACAGCACTCACTCCACCCCCATGTATGTCGAGAATCTACCTCCTGCCCACTGTCTGTCAGTGCCAACTGCTGATCACTCACGCTCCCCGGCCCTCCACTGGCCACTTGCACCTTCAGCTAGCCTCTGCCTGCTGGCCATTCCTCCCCTCCAGCCCTCTGCTGGCCACTCACACTGTACACCAGCACCGTCTGCTGGTCACTCATGTCCTCCACTGGCTGCTTGCACTGCCGGCTGGTCACTCTTCACTAATTTCAGCTCCTGTCTTCAGAACAACACAGACAGCTCCTCTAATTAAAAAAACAAAGAAGACTCATCAGAACCCATTAAGTCTATCTTTTAACAGTGGGGCAAGGGCAAGGCAGTGCCTCAGGCATAGTTCTTCATCAAACCTATGCTACCCCCAGCCCTTTCTCTCTCTTCATACACTGAAACACAGAGTTGCTCACTCTTTCAAGCTCTGTGCTGCTAAAGGTGAATTTTCCACCAAACAAGCGAAACAATCAAGGGATAGCATATTATGAAAAAGACAATATTTCATTTCCCTCCTCAGTTAAAATACAGGTATTGACAGATTTGTGATGAAATCAACCCCATACAATTTACCATCATGACCTGCATCTATGTAAGGGGACTGATAACCCCTTACTGAGAGTGAATGGGCCTTTTGATTGGCCACTCCCGCCTGGAAGCAGGACTCTGAAACAGACAGCCCCAGGGCCAGTGGGAGAGGCCAGTGTCCCAGGATGGCCTGATTGATGGAAAGTGCTCCCCCGCCCCTGAGCTGAAACTGCAGGCTGGACATGCCCGGGCAAGCCAGTGTGTGTGGGGGGCTGAGCTAAGGAGGAAGCACTAAGCAGCCAGCAGCTGGGAGCCAGAGAACCCAGGCAAGGAGCTGGGCTGAGTTGATTTCTGCAGAGCAGACCCACAGCAGCTGGACTAGCAGAGAGCCAAGCAGAGCTGGAGCTGGGTGCAGGAGGCCAGAGAAGGAGCCAAGGGGCTGAGCTGACCTGTGCAGACGGCAGGAGGACCAGAGGAGCACCCCAGAGAGCCACACAGAACCCAAGCAGTGGCTGGGAGCCAAAGCTGCAGCCAGCTGGAGCTGGGTGTGGTGAGCAGCTGGGGAACAGTGAAGGGGGGCTGATGCTGGGAAGAAGGGCCCTGCCCCTGGAGCTTGGGGATGTGTGGCCACAGCCGGAGCCTGCATCTGACCCCCTGGAGCATCCAGTCGCAGCCAGGCCTGGGCAGAGGGCTTGCAACGTGGAGGACAGACTGTCAGACTGTTCCTCAGGCCCCAGAGACTCTGTTTGTAGTGCCCCGACGCCAGGCAGTGGCACTGGGGGTTTACTGTTCACCTTTTTCCACTTTTTTTCTATTTTCTTATTGAGTTATTCTTTTTATTTCTGTATGCTTAAATAAATTGTATATAGTGTACATAGTGACTGGTGGGCCAGAGGAGTGGTCAGTGCGGTCAGCACCCTGGAGTGGAGACACCCTAGCCCTGTCCTGAGAGACCACGATAAGAGTGGGGGTCAAGCTCCCAGAAATTCTGGGGCCCAGCCTTGTCAGGGTTACAGGGACTCCTCCAAACGGGAGATTGGGAGGGGAGCCTTTGAGGTCAGGCAGGCCTTGGGGTAAAGGAAGTGGGAGCAGGGACTCAGATCCTTTTGCTACCCACCTTCACCGGGGTGGTATACAAAGTCTGGGAAGTTCCCCACAAGAGCGGGTCCATCCCCCCAGCTTACACCTACATAGTGAGATTATGCTAATACCTAATTATAGTCATGCAAACACAAAGTCCATGCAGATTAGTTGCCCCCCTTTGCCTTGCCCAGCCTCTAGACCTGCTTTATACAACAATGCTCCTGAGAGTCTCAGAATCTGCATTTTTAATAACTAAGGGCAAGATCTAAGGCTAGTGAGCCTCTAACTAAGCTAATGGAGCATGCAGTTCTAAAAAATGGCCATTACTTCATGCTTTAAACTGCTAAGTCCACATGGACAAATCTGAAGCTTTAAAGAAATTCAGATTTGTTCAAAAAGCTTTATCTGAGGTTTCTTTCTCATCCTGGATTTGCCTGATGAAAAAGAAGCCATTACTGCTTCACATGCACTTCTTCCTTCATGTATCGGTTCAAAACAGTGGCCATATCTTTACAAAGAAGTACTGACACATACTTGGGTACTTCTAGCACTACCACACATGGTACCAGAATACCAAAGAAAACACCACAACACTGCTCTGGCCCAACTGGAATCCTGATTTTAAATCAGAAAGAAGGGATAATTTAAAAAATATCTGTTCTGTTAAACAAGGCACATGCTAACATCAAGCAGCAATGTGACTCTCCCCTCAGGTTCCCTATCATTATCTTCCTGTTCACCTGACAGAACTGCTCCAAAATAATTCCTAGGCCTACCTTTTAGAAAAACATCCACTCTTAAAAATTATTGGTGATGGAGTATCTAACACCTTCCTTGGTAAACTGTTTCAATAGTTAATTTCTCTCAGTGTTAAAGATCCAAAGGGGCAGCCATGTTAGTTTAGTTCAGCAAAACAAACAAGGAGTCCTGTGGTACTTAAAGACTAACAAATATAGTGGGGTTTTCTTCCACAAAAACTCATGCAATGAATATATTTGTTAGTCTTTAAGTGCCACAGGACTCAGTATTAAAGTTACACTTTATTTTGATCTGACTTTGTCTAAGGTTCAAATTTCTAGTCATTGAATTATATTATATCTTGTTCTGCTAGATTTGAAGACCCCATTATTAAATGTTTGTTTCCCATTTAGATGCTTACAGACTAATCAAGTCACCCCTTACCTGGCTCTTCGTTAAAATAAATAGATTGAGCTGCTTGAGTCTATCACTATAAGGCAGGTTTTCTAATCTGTTAATCATTCTCATGGCTGTTTTCTGAAATCCTTCCAAATTTTCAACATCTTTCTTGAATTATTGCTACTAGTCCTGAACACAGTATTCCAGCAATAGTCACACCAGTGCCAAATACAGACGCAAAGTAACCCCCTTTACTCCAACTTAAGAGTTCCTATTTGTGCCTTCCAGGATCATATTAGTTGTTTTGACCACACTGGGAGTTTGTTCAGTTGATTGTGCACCATAGCCCCTAAACCCTTTTTAGGCTCTCTGCTTTTCAGGGTACAATCCCCCATCCTGTAAGAACAGACTACATTCTTTGTTCCTAGATGTATACATTTACATTTAATCATATTAAAATGGATATTGTTTGCTTGCACCCAGTTTACCAAGTGGTCCAAATCACTCTGAATCAGTGACCTGTCCTTTTCATTATTTCTGTCTCAAGGTTGCTCAAGCCGTAACAAGCTGCAGTATATTCACTTTAAAAGAATGGAAAGTAGTCCATTTTCTTTGGATACTCTTTCACTGAGCCAGGTTCTGTCACATATACCTTCACACAGAATGCATAATCCCTTCGTTTGGGAGTTATCTTATGGAACCATTGGGACTACCTGTAGAACAAGCATATCCAAAATTAGCTGAGAGCTATGCCCTCGAGCGCTACTTGTGTCATGCTATTGGAGATAAAGGGCCAGATTCTCTGCATTCTTTACCTTTCTGAAAGTGTATCTGACCAGTTACATGTTCCCCCATAGTGAAGGAACTGTCGACTAGCACAGTGGAAGCATGGCTGGCCCGTCCCACATTATACACACAGCCTGAGCACAGTAGAACATGTTGGGATTGGGAATGATATCAGGGGCATATGACTGTAATCGGGTCACACTCAACTGGCATAAATTAGACTAGCTCTCAGATTGAACTAGCCTGTGCTAGAGTACATAGTGCTGAATCTCACCCTGAAAATAATGAAACTAATCAGTTCCCTGATGGCCCTTCCACCTGTTCTTCAGAGTAGAAAATCCACACAATAAAGAAGATTCCCCCCAAATTCACTGAAGACAACAACACTTAACAGAATAAAACAAACTGGGGGTTTATAGGCCATGGTATTTTGAGCTATAACTAGCTCAAAAGAAGAAAAATAGCAAAATTTTCCAACAGTGAAATTTTGCTCATTTTTTCATGCCTCATATGTTTCATCCAACTTGTCCAATTGGACCCAAAAGCTTCAGAAAAGTTTACTTTGTGTTCATGTGAAATTTCAGGTTGGTTTGGTTTTGGTGACATTACAGTTAAAGGAAGGGAAAAGCCTTTCAAAATTAGCTTTAAAATGGGAAACTGACTTCAATCTTAACTGTGGGAAGAATGGGCATTCTTCAAAATATCCCATTATGGCAAGAGAACATATTAAAATTCCTGTTGTACAGAGTTCTAGTGATTCAGAAATTCACATTTATTACTAGGTTGGTGAAATCTAATTATAGAACAACCAGTTTGAGGTTTCTGCTATGCTTCTTGACAATCTGGCCTGAAACTGGCACTTATGTGAGCCACTCCAGATCATATGTCAAGCCCTGGGCCCAAAGGCCATTGGGGTGCTAACTAACCAGTGCAAATCACAGTAGGCTTTAGGGCCAACACTGCTACTTTAGGCACTGAGAGATAATTGCAGGAAATAATGGCCTCAAGAGTGCAGAGGGCAAAGGTAGCTTAAAATAATCTTTGCCCTGCTCCCAAGAAACCCCAAATATTCCTCCCACTGGTAAGGGTCTGGCCCAATAGGTTTGAAGAAGATGAAATACAGACTTCCCAGCTGTTTCTTCTTCTTCCTGAAGATACACAAAGAAAGGCATGGGAAATATGTAGGACAATCAAAGTAGAAGAGGTAGGCATAGTCCTGGTCTGGAACCATCTGGTCTGTTTTTGGGCTCTGTCAGGCTGAGCCAGACTACTGGAGAACAGAAAGAGGAGGAGAAGTTAAAACACAGTAGCTTAGATAGAAGAGAGAGGTGGCTGATTCTCCCAAAGAGAACTGATTTGCCAGAGGAACCTAGATCTTCTTTCTTCTAAATTCTTTGGTTTTCTTTTTCTCCCATCCTCCTGCAGCTTTCAGTTGTCTAGTTTCCATATCAGGCTTCTTGTTTCACATAGCTTTGGGGAAAATAAACCATCCATTCCAGAAGCAGGGAAGAAGAGAAAACTCACCAACATTGTTATTAACAAACAGTGCTGTTTCCCTCAATGAGAAGGCATTCTTCTCCTCCACATCTGATCTATTTACTATCCTTTTGAAGCAAGCATGTGAGGTCTGACCTACAGTTCTCACTTCACTAGACAAGCCTGTCAGATTTTAAATCCAGGGTTATTTGGCTGAAATGAATGTACATTAGAAAAGAAATTGATTTCTGCAGTATCCAATCAGACCACTTGTTATTTCAGTTAATCATGAGGAAAAAGCAAAATGTCAACTAAAAACCTCATGTATCACGAAAAGCAAAAGTTTGATTCAGTTGCAAGCTTCTCCAGTGAGACACAGATGACATCAGAATAGTTCTGTGGCTCGGGAACAATGCAAAAGAAACAAGTAGCTATTTTTAATTTGATGGAATCGTTCCCATCTGCTAATTTGCGACTCACTCTGGGGAATCCAGATCTGTACTCTTACCTGGAAAAAAATCAAAAAATCTACTTATTTGAGGAAAAGTTCCAAAATACTTGAATGTTACAAAGATATGCTGTGGTTTTGAACAAATTAGAAGTTAGCTTTTAAATTCTTGGACTTTTTCAAGCGTTAAAGCTTCAACAAGCTAAAAAGCAAGTTGAAACACTATATGTTTCTCTTCAGGTATGTCTGAAAACATTGAGGGTTTTTTTAAAGATATTATTAGATTAACATTAGACATTAAAATATACGTTAATGACACCTAGTGTTGCTGTCTAGGAGCATTGTGCTCCATGAAAAACAGCACTTTTTCCATTTCAGGAAAAAAACCACTATGATAGCTAGATATTCTGAATGAGCAACTCTAAGTCTATGGTAGTTCTTTGACTTTAAACCTCCACCTCATAAGCACAACTTTCAGTTTTTCTGAAAACACAGACCAATCAAATTAATTGACATTAAATCCACTGAAGTAGAATAAATTGACCCAACTTGTTTTAGTAGGAGTATAATAGAATTTTTCATGCATTCAACTGGGGAGAGGGAGAAGAGAAAGTATAAGTTCTGGACACCATACAGAATTGAATTTCATGCTTAATGTGGAAACAAACAAAAATTCTAATACAAAGCACAACAATGCACCAAAGAAGACTTAATGCTCAAGACTTGAGTACACAAAGAGACCTGTCAAGACTTGAGAACTAACAAGAAAAGCTTAATGAAAAATCCTATACAAACACCATATGCACAACTGCATTTGTGAAATCATGGGGACAACGCTCTCTCAATAAAAACTGCCAGGCCAATAGATAATCCAAGATCAGAACCTGACAAGCCTGAGGAATAGACAAAGGATACCACAGTTGTTCCTACAACAATACATCACACTACAGAGAACAAACTGCAAGGAACTTCACTGATCACATGCTGACGTCAAAATGCAGATAAAAAGATTAACTGAGCTCTAAATAATAGCACACTGTGGACAGCAGGATTTCTATGCCTAAAGAATAACACATTTACAACTTGTCAATCTTCTTGATAAACAAAATACATGGACCCCAAAATACAGAAAACAAAATTTGCTAACCTTTTGAAGACAAAATTAAAATTGAGTATTGTAGACTCTGATAAAAAGTATTTAAAATAACCCTTAAGTGGCTATCATTATACTGACCTGAATCCATATACTTACACACTAAACAAAGACATTGCAGCCCTTCTAGCTGGTCCATGTTAGCTTTAGATACTCCTAGGATTCACTAGGAGACAGAAATAACTAGAGAAGTCAATGGTAGAATTTTCCAGCAGGCTAGCTTCTGTCTTGGTATGTGTATAGCAAAAGCAGCGAGAGTCCTGTTGCACCTTATAGACTAACAGATTTCTTCGAGCATAAGCTTTCTTGGGCCACAACCCATGGATCTGACGAAGTGGGTTGTAGCCCGCAAAAACTTATGCTTGAAGAAATGTTAGCCTATAAGGTGCCACAGGACTCTCACTGCTTTTGCTAGAGAAGTCAAGTCCCCATAACAGTTTTTCCATACTCAAAAATATGTCAGCTTCTAAGTCCAGTTTCTCCTGGTCTCATACAGCTAGAAACGGTAGCTTTATATCATTGGGCAGAGATGATTCCAAGCCCCCCAGTGAGCCTATCACTAAGTCATTCCTAGCCTTGGAAGAGCCAGAGGAAATGGAATTTTGTTATTTCTAGGCACAAACAAAAACTATTTTAGGTCACATTTACAGATTTTTATGACTCCTTCTGAGCTCTGTACAGTTGATCTCATGGGGTACGTCTACACTTACAATTTAGTTTGAATTAATCAGGACTAATTTAAACTAAATTATTGCATGGCTGTCCAGGCTTTCATTACTTTGAACTAAGGAATTCTATAGTTCAAAGTAATGACCGACTTTGAAGTAATGGTTAATTTGAACTTATTAACCCAATGGAGCCATGTTAATTCGAACTAACTGTTAGTTCAAATTAATGCAGTTTGACCTTCTCCGTCCCAGGGTGCCTTCCTATTTCAATCTATTGGGTGGGGGCATGGCCCTTCTTGGGTGCCATGTTGCCACAGTTCCCATGGTGCCCTCTTCATTAGTCAAACTAGCAAGTCCTGTCCATGGACATGCTAGTTCAACTTGGGTTTCTAGTGCAGCCATGTTAGTTTGAATTAACGTAATTCAAATTAACCATTATTAGTCTGAAATAATTAATTCAAAGTAGGTTATTCTGAACTAACTACTTAAGTGTTGACATAGCCAATATGACTAGGACAACAGCCATTACAAAGGATAAGAAAAAAATTAGTTTCAACAAATTGTTTTAAAACTTTTCCATCTTCTGAAAATAGTTTTGTGTAACACATGATGCATATAAAGAACCCATGTTAGGGTGGAGTGACACAGAGGCACAATGTTGGTTGAGTATAGATAATTCAACTATGGCTTCAGAATTTATAAGCCTGTTTGGCTTTGTTCAAAGAGTTTGTAGAGTTCCTAGGTCTGAAACTTATAGACTTTGTCAGCAAACCTCGTAAGTTCAGTACTGTAACTTCAGTGTAACTTACAAGCTCTGCAGCAGCAAGGATACAGTCATCCAACACTTCAGAATTCCAGATCCTTCTGAACTAAATCAATGCCTTCGGAACTCTGCTATTCTTAAGAGTTTTCCGGCCTTCGACTTCTGTTAAGTCCCACCAAAAAACCCTTAAGTCACTAAACTCTTAAAGTTGCTTAAACAGTTATGGCATCCTGGCGGGAACCTTAAGTGCAGAGTAGCTATTAAAAACTAAAGATCATAAGAAATTAAGAGCACTGTGTAATTAAAGGTGTCCCATTTGTACTCATTACGCTTTAGAGGGCCACCCAAAAAAATGCATAGAGGTGTTCTAACGTGAAAGCACCAAAATGCTAGTTTTATAAACTAATTTTTGAAACTCTTTAACCAGTTTTTTACAAACATAGCTTGCATTTTAAGAATTGAGATTAGCATCAGCTGTTGTAGTTTATATATAGATGTAACATGTATGCCAACAGGCAAACATTTTTCATAGTCATAGCTCACATAGCTCAGATGATTTTACTGAAAAATATCAAAATATTCAGATAGGATGACAGCAAGCAAAACTTATAAAAATAGTTAATTGGGTGGAATTCCAGTGTGTCTGTTTTCTTAAGATCTGTCCTGCCAACTTGGGAATACAAACTCCATGATCCTTGGATGATTTCCAGTTAAAAAATCCTGAGATTGTGGTATCATCATTCTTCAGATTTCAGGATATGTGGTCCTGAAGTCACATAAAAACTATAGGAGTGGGAGAATTAAGAGTGAGGGGCATGCATGTGTTCAGAAATGAAATTTTAGAGCTATTCTCCATTGTCTGTTCCATGAGCCAAGCTCACACTAAGAATCAGTCCAACATTATAAACTTTGGAGTAAACAACTTGCTGTGAGGAAAAGAAACTGAAATTCATCCTGTTTCTGATCTGGAGTCATTCTGATCAATTGGTAGGTGAGGGCAATAATGGCAAGCACAAGCTGTACACAAAACACATCATGAGGACAAATCTGAGGCATTGGACCAAATTTTCAAGAAGCTTATGATCTAGGTCCACATGCAGAAATTCTCTCACATTTGCACCCAAACAAACTGTACACACCAGTTATATTGGTAGCTAGATACAACTAGCTATTTCTAGCTAATTGCACATGCAGTTGTTCAGTTTGCATGTATAACTGATATTTGCTCTTGCAAATTAGGCTGTACCTTTGTACCAACATTTTTTAATTTGTCCTAAATTTTTTTCTAAAGTCTGTTCTGTAAGAAGCCACTCTTAAAAACAAAAATTTTGCTCACCAATTCAGAAGCAGCAAGTCTACGAAAGGCTTTACCATATCCTGAAGCAAAACTACAGATATTAAAAAGTTTCAGCTGAAGCAAGAGACTTCACAGTTGTAGCAGTTTAAGAAGTAGAAAGCAAACCCACAAAAAGGAAAAATGACATTATACTATATTAGTAAAGTTATTTTAAGTTTCTGCCAGCTATAATGTCCTAAATAATAGTTCCGGATGATCTTCATTCTAAAATACATTTAACTTTGCCTAATACACATGAAACTCTTAAATAGAGAAGTCCCTAAAGTTTCAAAGTGAACAAATACAATGCAAATACTTTTGAACTACTATAGGAAAGTGCATTAGTTCAAAATTCAGCAGCTGTTTCAAGAGAAGAAAGATAAAATATTCTGCTTATCTTCTGATGATAGTATATGAGCAAAAGCAGCCAGTGTATGAACATTAATATTTATGACTCCAAGAAACATTTCTGAAGCTTAAATCTAGTGTTTGCTTGTGCAGGTGTTACACTGGTACAAGGAAAGTTACATAATGTGGCGTGGCACTGAAAAAAATTGACAGACAAATTCTGCTCTCACACCAGCGTCAGTCTGGAGTATCTACAAAGTCCAACAGAATTGCTCTGGAGTTATCCTGATGCAACTGAGAGCAGAATTTGACCCTTTATTTTATCACTGCAGATGGTGACAGTGTGATGGCAAACTAATTCCTGCTAAGCAGCTATTTGGATTTGTCAGTAGAAAACAGGTAGGTGGGTCCCTAAGAGTACCCAGAATTGTGAAGCATCTGACTATTACTTGCCTTTAATGTGAATCAGTTGTGTCTGTGACTGCTGTGGATCAGCTCCCTAAAACCATCAGCCTGATTCTGGCAGCACAAGTCGGTATAGGGTGGCAGTGCAAAGGCACACAAGCCTCAGAATATTTCCTGATGTGCCCAGCCCCTTATCCACTGACCACTAAGAATTAACAGGCCTGCTGTTCCCCAAAGGAACAGCACACACAAGCTTGTATGATTCAATCCTAGATCATTTATTTGCATAAAACCATGGCACTTATTCTTATTTTCACTATAAATGGATCTAAGCTTATTGGCTATGTCCACACATACATCATTATTTCAAAATAAGTTATTTCGAAATGAGTTATTTTGAAATTAAGTCCTTATTTCAAAACAAGTTAATTCGAATTAAGAAAATGTTAATTCGAATTAAGGGAAAGCCTGCTTTCGAAACAGCTGTTATTTCAAAATGTTTATTTCGAAATAAGGCCATTTGGACATGTTGTTTCGAAACAGTTGTCCAAATGGCGTTATTTCGAAATAACCATTTTGAAATAACAGCGGTTTCGAAATTAATGGGGTTTAAGCTGTTTCGAAATGACGGTTCTTATTTCAAAATGACAGAGCCTGTCATTTCGAAATAAGAAAACGTTGTGTGGATATTCCGTTTTTTATTTCAAAACAACCAGTGTTGTTTTGAAATAGAAGACTTGTGTGGATATACCCATTGTCAAAGACACAAGACTCAAGTCCTAGTGAGCAAGCATATTAGAAAGCAAAGGGCTACAAGTAATACAAAACCACAACACACCTTCCTAGAGACTAAACTAACTGGTTAACTTCTTCAAAAATGCTTATCTCACCCAAATCCATCCTTTGTTTTCCAGTTTGGACTGGTTGGGATCATTTTTTCATTAAACAAAGTTGCAGTCTTTCTGCTACCTCAGTAAAGGGTACCTATACATCTCCTTTGTCCAAACCAGCCTGTCCACCCCTTCCCCCCCAAACTATATTCAAACAAACCTTTGCTGTTGCACCATAAATGAATGGGATGGGAGGAAAGAACCATAAATGTTATTTTCTTCCCCAAATCCTTCACTAGCATTCAATTCAGACAGGTGATAGAAGACCCATTGTAGATAAGACATTGCTTAATTTACATGTAAACAGATAGATGGATTAACTTCTCATCTGACAGAACACCTGTTTTTCACCTCACCAGTCCCTGAACAAACTAACGTTTTCAGCATATATGCACAACTCCTTACATAGTACCTGTACAGTTATTTCACAATGCTACTGATGTGCAGAGTGACTCATGCTTTTATTCAAGACCTCACAAGACACTTGTAGCGAACAAGAACATAAATACCAGATGGACCCAGAGTACTCCGTGACAGTCTGGAAGTGGATGACAGACAATGGATGGATGACTCAGTGATTGCCGTGTTTATTCCTTCTGAAGCACCTAGCATCGGCACTGGCAGAAGATAGGCTGCTGAGCTAGGTGGACCATTGGTGTGACTCAGGATGGCCATTCTTATGACATTAGGATGAACTCTCTTCAGTTCTAATTTCAGCCATCATTCACAGGGAAACAAAAATCTTTAGACTGGTAATGAAGGCTATGTCTACACTAGCCAAAGTTAGTTCAGACTTCTTAGTCCAGACTTAGAAGTCCAAGGGTAGTTCGAACTAACCATGCATTCTAGTTTGAACCAACTAATTAACGCTTAAAAATTGTCCTGTTTGCAGAAGACAAGGAGTCTATCAATTCAAAGAGAAGGCGTGAGAGAATTAGTAAGGAAATCAAGAAATGACAACAGGAGTGAAATTTTGTAACATGGAATCTACATTTTGATGTCTTTCCTTAATCTGATAACCTAAAGCACCATTTGCTGATGAGTGTGATACTTTTGTGGGATTCCCAGAGCTATGTATGCCTCCTCACGAGAGATTCACTGGTCCTGAACTGGATGTCAGCTTCTTGACACCTGGAGTCTGTTAGACAAAAACTCCTCAGGGCTCTGACAACCCTTACTTTGCCTTGTAGTTTAACATTTGGTATATCCAGTTCTTCAGCTCCTCTCAGGTGTCCCCCATAGAGTCCTTACGTGTCATTGGACACTTACCATAACTATTAGTTTTGCTGTTCCTAAGGGAACAGTATGCATACACTTTGGCTGGTGCAACTCAGGATTGGCTTCTATATAAATATCACAGCACTGAGATATATTTATAGTGAGACAATTACAAGTTTATTATCTAAGACTCAGACTTAAGAGAGCAAATTAAGCTAATGGAAACAAATAGGTATACATGAAAAAAGTATAACATGATCCTTAGAGTCAACAGGCTAAAGGCCCTGTGTAAAGAAGCTTCCTGACAGCATTTCCAACCCATATGTGTTTACTGTACATGGATACAAAAAGTGGTCTTTTTTACTTCTTCAGTGATGGACAACAGAATGCTAGCCCTGATCACCCAGTTACAGTATAATAAACGTCTGAAGTGTACCTCTAAACAAAATTAGTTTTCCTCTGTTCTTTTCTGCCTGTTGACTTGTATGTTAATAGGTCTTTAATTGTTTTGGCTTCTAATGGCTCATCCACACATAATAAAGAGAAATATCTTACCTCCTGTCTCAAAGAAACCTGTTTGTCATCTCTGCCTGGGACACAGATTCTAACATACTTAATTTGTTGTGTGTATGGACAAAGTATCAGCTGTACATGCATCTCACAATGATTATGAAGATCCTTATGACAAGCCTGAACTCACGTGGATTATGGCGGCCTTAAGAAGTTCAGGTGTCTTTTCCCTGCATGAATAACAAATAAGGTATCATTTTTTTCTGAGTGGCTTTGTTTTGTCTAGGCATTATTTAGCCACTCATCTCAGGTAAAGGCAATACACGTTGTCAATTTCCAAAGGGATACCTCCCTTAGGTGAGAGGGTTTTGCACATAAAGATGGCAAGAAGCTACCTTGACTAACATCAAATGAAATTTCCTTGTTGGGAACATCTGAGAATCCAAGTTACTATTTTTTAAAAAAAACATATGTACACATAAGTCTGTATTAGACAATACATTCCATTCCATTCCTCTTGTAGACAATGCAACTGCCACCAAAGAGGTCAGCTTTACCTATAATGAAGACAATGAAATGGTGGACATTGGCTCAAATAGTAGCTTCATTATACCACCCAGTACCAAGCCCAAATCCCAGCCTGCAAATGGGAATTTAATCAACATAGTTTTAGTGACCTTCAACATGAATGTGTGACATCTTCCCTCAAGAAAGCTAAGAACCCAAGAGGGCAAAAACACTGGTTCTGTGATACAAATTTCTTCATTCTGTGGGGTAGAGCGGGGAGATATCAGTCAACACCAGAAGTTTCCAGTGTAGCTGCCTGCCTCAATAATTACCGGTATGTATGGTTACCCCAAAGACTCCTCTTTAAACTGATGGATTCTGCATGAGAACAAGTCATTGATTGTTGTCCCACTTCTACACCCGCCACAGAGAACAAAAAGCTAGAAAAATAAACAGTACATTCCACCCCAATCCACAAACATACTGCTCAACATGAAACTTTTTAAGGTCTTAACTTTATTTCTCATACTGCATTTTGTTTAAATAACTTTTTAATTTCAATTTATTTTTTGCAACATATACCTATTTCATTCAGTTTAGGTACTGGTCAATTTTGCTTTCTGGTTCTGACATACTAGCATAATGCTGTTTGGCCTTTGCAAAATTGTAAATGGAAAATTTAAATAAAATGGTTTTGGGTGGAGATTTTAAATATTAAAGGAAATATTTCTACACAGAAGTTATAGTCTTTTTTCAAATGAAGGATAATGTTTCTATTAGAATCTCTAATTAACTGGCAACGGCCAAAATTTTCAAAAGCAACTAGTTATTTTGTGTATCCAACTTGAGAACTTGATTTTCAGATTTCTGAGCATCATCTCTCTAACAACTATATCTCATTAAAGGTACAACAAATTGGGAATTCGATGTCACTAGTAACTTTGCAAAAATCTTGGCTAGTATTCCAAAAGTTGCTCACATCACAGCTTTAGGATCACTTGGGATCTAGGTGTAGGTGATACAGAGCTACAATACTTCTATTATGCCTATTATGGGAATCAAAAGGGGCTTCTGGAGCAGTTGGCAGCTTATGAATGTGTATCAAGCCATGCTGAAAACAGGATGAGTTATTGGCCTGTTTCATCCATGCATTTTACCAGAGCTCCCTCAGACATCCAAGAGCTAATGAAGGACTGACAGCATGTAAATAAAGGGAAGATAATTGAAAAGCTTAAGTCACTGAACTTGTATAAAATAATTAAAAGCGGTATTTTACAGTCTGCCGTCTCCCCCCGACCCTCAGGTATTCTAGGTTAGAAATCTGAGAGAGAAACAAATCTTTATCTTAACTAATTCAAGGACTAATTTCTTATTTTTATCGTTGTCTTGCTAATAAGAATCTTTGAAATACCCATGGTGAAATGATAACAGTCAATCAAACTGGGGTGTCAAACTCATGCAAAGTGAGGGGCCACATTGGAGGTCAGATCCTTGATGTGGGCCAAAGTGTGTCCCTGAGCTACTTGACTTCTGGGGACCCCTGCACTGGGGGGGGGGCACTGGGGCAGACTCACCCAGAGGCCCAGGGCTCCCGTCCTTCTTCCTCATGCCCTGTCCTTCTGCCCTGTGCAGTCCCTCCCCAACACAGGGCATGAGGGGGCCCAGCCACTATGGATGAGAAGGGTGACAGCCCTCAATCTATGAGACTACAGCAGCAGCAAGTTGTGCCAGCCTGCTGCCCCCCCAACCTCCCCAGTATCATGGCCCCCCACAGCTCCTGCATAGGAATGTGCCCCCCCACACTGCTATACAGCGATTGCTCGCTCCCAGACCTGGAGAGGGCCTACTCAGAGCTGAGGGGGTGGCAAGGGCAAAGCAGCCCGAAATCCACTGAACAGGCCTCATCCCCAGAAAGTCTGTCACACGCTGGCCTGCTCTGCTGCAAGAGGGAGGGGAGGCTCTGACCCCAGTCTCCCCTCCCAAAACTGTCCGCCCTCCAGCACCGCCAGACAACACTCTGGGCCAGGCTCCACACTCCCGCCCCCACCCTTGGCCAGCCTTTCTGCCCCTGGGGGTGTGATGGGCTGGTCCAGAGGCCAGGCTTCTCACTCCCATCCTGCTCCGCTGGCAGCGCCGGATGGTTGCCCCACTCCCACCCCACCAGAGATGACAGGACCATCCCTTAGGGAAGGGAGACCCTGGGGCAATCGGCTGGTGTGGATGGGAGCTGAGCCAGCTCAGAGGCCAGGCTCCCCACTCCTGTCCCTGGGCTGGCTACTCCACCCCTGGGGGGAGGGTGGGCCACTCCAGATACTGGGCTCCCTGTTCCCACCCAGTGGTGTCAGCCTCATGTTGTTCCACTGGCAACAGGGCAGCATGGGCCACGGATGGCTGTCCCTCTTGTTGCCCCCATCCCTGGTGGCAGGGGAGCCCTGGACCAATTGGCCTGTGAGGCCACAAGACGGGTCTGCCCAGGAACTGGGCTCCCCATTCCCACTGGCTACTCCACCCCCAGGGGGGCAGGCTGCCCCTGAGGCTGAGCTCTGTGCTCCTACCCAGCCCTTGCCTTCGGCTTGCTGCCAAAAGCAGCAGTGCAGCATGGGCCTTGAGCAGTCTCCCCCTCTGGGAGGGCAGGAGTTGGCGGGCCAGTCGGACATGCTTGCAGACCGGATCCAGCAGGTGGGTGGGAGTTTGTCAATCCTGTGTTAATACTTCCCAGAATTTAATTTGCTTTTTTGCAGCAATGTTACACTGTAGACTCATATTTAGCTTGTGGTCCACTATGACACCCATGTCTCTTTCCACAGTATTCCTTCTGAAATAGTCATTGCTCATTTTGTGTGTGTGCAGCTGATTGTTCTTTCTTAAGTGGAGTACTTTGCACCTGTCTTAACTGAATTTCATTCTTTTTACCTCAGACAATTTCATCAGTTTGTCCAAATCATTTTGAATGGTGATCCTATCCTGCAAAGCACTGGCAGTCCCTCCCAGGTTGGTATCATGGGCAAACTTTGTAAGTGTATTTTCTATGCCATTATCTAAATCACTGATGAAAATATTGAACAGAACCAGACCCAGGACCAATTCTTATGATACCCCACTCTGTATACTATTCTGGTGTGACTGAACTGTTGATAACTACTCTCTGGGACATGATTTATAAGATACTGATAACTTTCTTGGTCTGGCAGAGCTCCTTGGAAAACATGATGTCATTTGTAGACACTTATGTTCAGCAGTTCATAAAGAAGCTATGGACCATTACTGCAGCAAAATGAATCAATTGATCTTATGGAAAGGAAGATGCTTGATAATGTATTGATGCAGCTCTGCAAAGCAAAGCACTACCCTCTAATAATGGACTGCACCCCCAACACTAGCTGCTGTGCAAAGATGTCATTTACTGTGAGATTTGTTGACAACAAGTATGACTATATCCAAGTAAAGCAACACCATCTGTTTCTGGTCTGTTGATGACTATTGGAGAAGATCCTAACAGAATTGTTTATGACTGTTTGAATGAGACTAAAGAAGCTTGAGTACTGCCACAACCAACGCTATGTCAATGGTGTGAACAAGAAGGAAAGAAACACTGGCATCCAGGTAAAGAGCCTTGGGCTGAATCAAAGCGCTTTCTTTGTGCCTCATGGCTGCCATTCCCATAGCTTGGTCTTGTCACATGCAGCACCATCTTCTTTAGATTCAGTATCTCTCTTCATAATATGGCAAAGGATATATGTCCTGTTTTCAACACCAACTATCAGGTAGAAGATACTCACGGACATTGGTACAAATCTGACCATAAAGCTGCAAAGGGACACTCACTGAAAGTGTTTCACAGCAGAGTACAGTAAGACAATTTCCAGGAATGGAAGATTGAGGTGATACAGCAATTCACCAGTCCAGACTGCGCCAGGGGAGCATCGTACCCTTCCAAGCCAGTTTTCTCATTGTCTTATTACAACTCTCCATGTGCGTGCTTCTCTTGAGCCACTCCCTCATTTTTCAACCAACTGCTACTAAACTAAAGCACTATGAACGTACAGTAACTCCCCCAATGACTGTGTCATTTACAGCATTCATAAATTATAGAGCACTCCCACATCCTTCATAGCTTAGACATGATTATGGAAGGTTTAAAATACTGTGGCACAGTAGTTGAATGAAAAATTACTTGGGAAATGGTATGTCCTCCAGCTGCTACACACTATTATTTTTAATTGGCAGTTTGTAGTAGTCAACACACACAGATGCTACCCTGGCCTTGAGACACAAACAGTTAGTACAGTAAGATCAGTAAAGGTATAATCTGGTGAATATGTCAAGCCAAATTTTTCTCTGTTATATCAGTCTAAACCCAGAATAACCCCATTCATTTCACACACAGTTATTCTCTGTTTATTTCAACGGTTACTTGACCTACAGAGAGGTATAACTTCACAAGCTTGGGTTTGCTATTTTTCTATAACTACAGTGAGAAGTTAGTCAAGATTGCTGGAATGAAGGACTTTTTCTTTGTTACTGGTCACATTGCACCTAAGTTTTAAAATAGAAGCACCAATGAAACTAAGAGTTCTGTCTAGCAATTAATAGCAAAATGTGATCCTCCAATAGCAGCAGGTACTCATTAGGTTCTCTCTCTATGCAATGACTTTTTAGCCCCACAATGAAAACAATACAAGCAAGGAACCCTGTGGAACTTTCATGGGAGAAAAGGCCACTTTATGGCTATATTCATACAAAAACTTTTTTTTCAAAATAAGTTATTTTGAAATGAGTTATTGTGAAATAGAGTTCTTATTTCAAAATAAGTTAATTCGAATTAAGGGAAAGCCTGCTTTCGAAACGGCTGTTATTTTGAAATGGTTATTTCGTAATAAGGCTGTTCGGACATGTTGTTTTGAAACAACATGTCCGAACGCTGTTGTTTCTAAACAACCATTTCGAAACAACAGCTATTATGATTTCCTCCTAGGTTTAACGGTTTCGAAATAACGGTATGTTGTGTGGACATGAGAAATTTTATTTTGAAACAACGTCTGTTGTTTTGAAATAAAACTCACAGCTGAACACAGCCCATCAGATGCTTTGAAGATGAAGCATCTGATGAAGTGGGATTTTCTCCCATGAAAGCCCATGTGATAAATTAATTTATTAGTCTTTACGTGCCATAGGACTTGTTTGTTTTGCTGAACTAGACTAACAGGGCTGGTCCTTTGGAAATTGAAAACAATGTTTCCAGGCCCAACCAATTAAAGCAATCAAGTGACTCTATGCTCAGCGTACAGCTTCACTACCAACAAATTTTATTATATTTAATTCTACTCTGCTTTCTTTAGAGGTGCCTGCATTCCTTCAGACTCATAATTTATTTTACATCTCAAAATTTGTTATGGAACAGCAAGCAGTTTTCAAGGAACATAAAATGCACAATGTACTTTCTCCCCAATTAAATCTGACCATCAAACTGTAACCAATGCAGTTCAGCAAAGATAAAATGATGTGATAAACATAGACAACGAATTTCAAAATACAAATGATTGAATAAACCAGAGGATCAAGAAAACTGTAAAAGAAAGAAGAGAAGAGGAAAGAGAAGCAAAATGATGTAAATTATATTAAAAAACTAGAAATGTTTCCTCCACATAACAGCAGAAAAATAGGGAAAGAAAATATGGTTTCTCAGAACAATGGAAGGAAATGAAGTTATTAAAAGATAAAACTAAACACTATCAGATTACGGTAGAACACACAAGCTCCTGAGATGGAGGCCATCTAAACTCATGAATCAGATTATCACAGATAGATAACCAAAGACCTTTATAAGAAAATCAATGAAAACAACCGAACTCTATATTTTGACAATACACAAGTTCACTGAAGGCTGCTGAGGATTTCCCCGATACTACAAAATATAATGATTTCCTGCTACAGTAGGCAGCATCGCAATCTTCTTTGTACATGCAACTGTATAAAAATAAATTATAAGGGAAACATCAATGGAAATTTGCTGCAAAAAAGCTCAACAGACTGCTTATTATTTAACTCTTTGATTTAAAGCAAACTAAGAAGCATGTCAAGGCAGCAATGTTCTGAACTGAATTAGGTTTAGGCTAGGAATTAAGATATGGACCTGAGACTGAATTAAGGCTAAGGTTTGATTCAGTAGCATAGAAGTATCACAAGATTTCAACTCAGAATAGCAGAAGCATCAAAACTGTGCAAGATTATCTCCATCTTTCATGGTAGGAATTGTACAAGATTAACCGCAAAAAAGAGACTAATAAGGCTTCCAATTACAAAGGGTAATTTGACTTCAGGCTTCCCATAGTTTGAGCCTGTAAACTGCTCTGATTTGCTGTTACCTTATGACCTGATCCTATGTTTTACACCCCCTTGCATTTAGTTTCATTCCTTTCTGTAAGTTCACCCATCTTCGAAGCATCTGAGGAAGTGGGATCTTGTCCCACGAAAGCTCATGCAAAAAATAAATCTGTTAGTCTTAAAGTGCCACACAACTCCTTGTTGTTTTTTTTTCACCTCTAGAATTCAAAGTGCTTTACAAAAGCATTATTTGCCCAGTTTTACTGATGGTGAAATTGAGTCACAGAGAGAAAACATCACATAGCAAATCAGTGGCAGGGTAAGGAATAACCTCATCCCCTGATGCACACTCCTCTCTGCTAAGAATACATGTGATTTTTGATGTGTTGGCCCCAAATCTCACAAGACTGGCTATTTTTATGAAGTTTGGCTAAAGCCAAAAGCAAAACCAAAAAGTCAGTCCTTTCTAATTCCACATTCAATGGGGAATTAGAGCTACACTGCAGGATCAGAGCAAAGGATTGAAGACCTTTTAGAAAAAAATCAAAAAATATAAAGATTCTATATTCCTGTTTTGGGCAATTTCTAGATTTAAAACAAAAAAAAAAATCAGTCAGTATGTGAGGTTGAGTGTAGGACTATCAGTTTATTTTAAAGGATAGGATGAGAAAAAGCACTTGGAAATGCACTTTTCTTTGACATAGCCACTACAGTTCCAGGAAGGAAAGCCGTGGTCTGATTAATTTACGGGAACTCTACAACTGAATTGCTGCCATGTGAAACAAAAAAAACTTTAGTCACATTATATACAGTACTAACATTTTCAAAATCTTTTGACAGATGTTCACTACAGAGCTTATGTTCTAAAGTCAAAAAATAGAAGGAAACTGAAAATCTAGATTTAGATTTGAAATCAATTTATCATAAATTAAATCTAAGAAGGAAGTTTCCTTAAGAGCCAGAGGGATTTAGCATTCTTACCTTGGGATCCAGGGGATTTAATAGTGGAATCTGGAGGCCATTTGTGTTGGTGATTTAGATTGTGCAATACTGAAGATCAGGAGCGTCCCTGTCCCGGGAAAGACCCGGGGCACAGGCACGGGCCCCTCCCCCGTGGCCCCGATTCTCTGCCGGGGCCTGATCCGGCCTCAGGATACTGCTGCTGCCTGCCTGGCCCTGGATCCGCTGGCAGGGCCGGGGCCAGGGCCGGGAGAGGCTGGGGCTGCCGCAGGTGGCCCGGCCTGACTTCCTAGCCAGGGACCAGGCTGGGAGCTGCAGGCGCTGCTGTGGTGGGGAGAGGCAGGTGCCACATCCGGCAGCTGTGCCCCGGATCACTGGCCTGGGATGAGGCTGGGAGATGCAGGGGCTGCCACTTGAGGCACATGCCCCGCGTGCCAGGCACCAGTGACGCCCCTGCTGAAGATGCAAGTTTAGTATAATAAGGCTCAAATTAAATGAAAACTCCAAATTAAAAAAAAAAAAAACATAATAGGAGGGCCAAAAGAAAGGTGCTACTATGGGTAAAAAAGAAAGTAAAAGAAGTGATTAGAGGCAAAATGATATCCTTTAAAAACTGGGAGTCTGGCGAGTCCCGTGTAAGGCCAAGAAAGAATTTGAAGAACAAATAACAAAAGATTCAAACTAACAGGGAAAAAAATGTTTAAGTACCTCAGAAGTAGGAAGCCTGCAAAAGAATTAATAGATTGAGCCCTAGTCTATATTTGTTGCACTTTTTGGCACCAGTCAAGGAGAGATACGCAAGGTATGTAAAATACCTTGTATATCTCACGATGGCTTACTCCCCAAACACTTCACTAAGCCTACCAGAAATGCCTTGCAGTTGGCTTATCACAGTTCCAGTTCTGGGGCTAGAGTTGCTATGGTGATTTCCGGATCGATTGAACCCATCCACAGAGACTGTTCAGTCGAACCTGGAAAATCATGCTGATGGCAGCAATTTTGCTGCTGTCAGTATAGACTTACCCCTACTAACAATCAAGCTACTAACTTAAGAAACCTTCATGGAAGATAGGATTGCTGAAGAGAAGATAAATAAATTGTTTGTATTAGTCTTCACGGCCAAGGAGTAAAAGGGAGCCCTACACCTTTCTAGGGCTGTGTTCACACAGAACTCTCATTTCGAAACAAGAGGTTGTTTCGGAATAAGAAATACCCTGTTCACACGACGCACGGTTGTTTCAAAACAACGGCACCCCTTGTTTTGAAACAACAGCGTTGTTTCGAAACAACTTAAACCCCATGTGGGGACGAAACAATGTTGTTTCAAAACGATTGTTTCGAAACAATGCCGTCCGAACATGTTGTTTCGAAATAACAGTGACTTGTTTCAAAATAACTGTTGCCTGAAACTGCTATTTCGCTTTGAGCTTTTTTCCTTAATTCGAATTAACAAACTGTTAATTCAAATTAAGTTATTTCAAAATAAGGCATTATTTTGATACAAGTTGTTTCGACACAACTTGTATCGAAATAATGCCTGTGTGTGAACACAGCCTAGGTGACAAGTCTGAGGAACTGTCCCAAAGAGAGGTGTCAGTAGCCAAGGGTCTGAGGGGAAAAAAAACTAATAAATTCAACAGTAGTAAGTCACCAGGACTAGAAGAGTATACACCCATTAGTTTGGAAGGAACTCATATGCAATTATAGAACTACTTACTATCTGTGCTATGTAACATATCATCAGTTTCTGTACTAGATGACTAGAGTGTAGCTAATTCTATGCCAATTAAAAAAACAAAAAAAAAACCTCCAGGGGCAATTCTTGCAATTATAGACTTGGAAGCCTAACTTCAGTACAAGGAAATCTGGCTGAAGCCATAGTAAAGAACACAATTATCAGACGCAGAGATAAACATGATATCTTGGGGAGGGGTCAAGATGGCTTTTGTAAAGGGCAATCATGCCTCACCAATCTATTAGAATTCTTTGAGGGGATCAACAAACATGCGAACAGGAGTGTTCCAGTGGATACCATGTACTTAAACTTTCAGAAAGCCTTTGAAAAAGTCCCTCACCAAAGGCTGTTAAACAAAGTAGGCCATCATAGGATAAGAGGGAAGGTTTGCTTATGGTTCAGTAATTGTTTAAAAACTGGACACTTATTCCTACCTTCTGTATTCTGTTTTCAGAATGGAAAGAAGTAAACAGTGATGTTGCCCAGGATCTGTAGTATGACTAGTGCTATTCAACATATCCACAAATGAACTGAGAAAAGGGATAAACACAGCAAGATGGCAAAATTTGCTGACTATATGAAATTATTAAAGATAGTTAAGTCCAAAACAGGCTGAAGAAGTATAAAGGAATCTCACAAAATGGGGTGATTGGGCAACAAGATAGCAGATGAAATTCAATGTTGATGCAAACTAATGTACATTGGAACACATAATCCCAATGGTACATACAAAATGATGGGATCTAAATTAGCTGTTACCAATCAAGAAAAATCTTGGCATCATTGTGGCTAGTTTTCTGGAAACATCCACTCAATATGCATCAGCAGTCAAAAATGCTAACAGAATTTTAGGAACTATTAAGAAAGGGATAGATAATAAGACAGAAAATATCATAATGCCTCTGTGTAAATCCATGTATGCTCAGAACTTGAATCCTGGTAAGACCTCTTTTCACCTAATCTAGAAAAACTGGAAAGAGTAGAGCAAAGGGGGGGAAAAACATGAAACAGTTTCTACATGAGGGGGATTAAAAAGACTGGGATTTTTCATTTTGGAAAAGAGACAGAGAAAGTTATGACAGAGATTTATAAAATCATGAATAGTGTGGAGAAAATGAAAAAGCATTATTTACTCCACACAGTACAACAACCAGTGGTCCCCCAATGAAATGAATAGGCCGCAGGATTAACACAAAACAAAAGCAAGAACTTCACACCACACAGTCAATCTGTGGAACTCATTGCCAGGTGATGTTGTGACAGCCAAAACTATAATAGGCTTCAAAATAATTAGATAAGTTCATGGCAAGTAGGTTTATTAATGTATACTTGACCATCTTGGCTAATATCCAACTCCATGCTCTGGGTCTACCTCGACTCTAACTACCAAGAGCTTGGACTGAAAAACAGGAAATGAGTCACCAGATGATTTCCTATTCTGTCCATTCCATCTAAAACATCATGAACTGGCCATTGTTAGAAGACAGATACTTGGCTAGATGAACCATTGGTCTGACCCAGTATAGCCATTTTTATGTTCAAAGGCTCTGGTGCATAAAGTTGTTGAATCCGGGTTCATGACGTAACTGCGATGGACCGGCGACACCCACCAATGAGACGGACACCAGTTCAAGTAAACAAAAAAACCTACTTTTATAGTGATACCATAAACACCTATGACCAATTAGCAATATGGAGCAAGAAAATCTATATAAAATGCTTATAACCAACTAACAGTGTGGAACAAGAAAGTCTATGTAAAACACCTATACCCAAATAACAGTATGGAGCGCAAAAGTCTATATAAAACACGTGTAAAACACCTATAACCAAACAACAGGATAAAGCATGAAAGTCTATGCAAAACGCTTACAACCAACAAAGGTACTTATAGCTAAATAACAGTATGGAGCAATGACCTACAAGAGGGTGGCCATAATAAGTCAAGGACTTTTCTGGCCTTTTACTGCCTCAACATCAGTATGGGCACTGATCAGCCCACCCGACGCGTATTTACCAATGGCTCAAAGCCATTCCTCCTTGCTAGCCAAGAAGGGTGGGCGGCAGAGTGAAGGAGTCAGATGGGAGAAACTAAACTCCCACACTCCCCCCGTGTATACTGGGGAGGTTTGGGGCTAGCAGTTTAGAGCAGAAGTAGAGCAACAAACAATTATACAATAGAATGCAAAATACCAATGGCTAATAAAACATATAACGAGAATGTTTGCAGAGTGCGGCAAAGACTCCAACAGGAGGCCATGAAATCTACAAATATTGAGTCATAGTAGGCTATGTCCACACAGGCTTCTTATTTCAAAACAACAGAGGTTGTTTCAAAATAAGAAGCGACATGTCCACACGAAGCACCATTATTTCCAAACAATGGGACCCGTTGTTTCAAAATAACGGCCATTATTTTGAAACCATTAAACCGCGTATCTAATAGAAATAGCCGTTGTTTTGAAATGGTTGTTTCAAAACAACGGCATTCGGACACGTTGTTTCGAAACAACACCATTGTTTCAAAACAACTGTTTTGAAACATGTCCGAATGGCCTTGATTCGAAATAACCATTTCGAAACAATGGCTATTTCAAAAGCAGGCTTTCCCTTAATTCAAATTAACAAACTGTTAATTTGAATTAACTTATTTTGGAATAAGGACTCTATTTCAAAATAACTCATTTTGAAATGGGTTATTTCAAAATAATGATGTATGTGTGGACATAGCCTGTTAGAGAAAATCCAGTGCTTTAAGAAGGCAGCTATAAGCAAATACAGACTTGTAAAGTTCCCAGTTTGTCATGTCTTATTATTTTGTTGAAAAAATATTAAAAAGTATTGAAAAATCTTTCTACCGAGCTAGGTTTTATAACGTACTCATCATCGTGATATCTGAGCAACTCTGTTACTATACACTTTAAACAGTATCACCTGCAAAATATTACCTTTGGACAGATTTTGCCACCTACAAACATACATTGTCTTCACTACAGAAATATACCAGATTTGCTGAATGACATCAGCCACATGTCCCCGAGCTGGCAAGCCCTTACCTGGTTTTTCACAAGGCTGACTCATTGATGTGGACAAGTTCAGCCAACTTCTACACAAATATAGCCAAGCAAGGTGGGTGTTTAGCACATTTTGCTGCCATGGGTGGTGAATTTCACTGGCTCATTCACACAGTAAGACAATTATATTTTACTCCTGCTAGAGGATTACCAATGGGGAAACTACGTTTGAGATCCATTAATGAGAAATGGTAGGTGAGGTAATATCTTTTATTGGATCAACTTTTGTTGATGAAAGAGACAAACTTTCGTGCTACACAGAGCTCTTCTTCATATCATTTAAGATCTTGTCTCTTAATATCCTGGGATCAAAACAGCTATAACACTGCAAAGAACTTTAAGAACAATTGTCAAACACAGCTTATTTTCAGAGCACACACAAATCCTACAGGAACGAGGCAGCCAACTTCCACTTTCTTAATTAAAAAAAACCTGACAAACTGAAGTTTTCTTTCCCCTTTAGAAAGTCTAGCAGCAGACTCCATTTCCAGTTCCTCTTCTGTGATTCAGAGAATGGGAACCATTCCAGGAATTCACAGAGTCCTCCTGGCTAACATTAAGAGTGTGGCCACTACCATGCATGCAGAGGTGGCCTTAGCCTATCTGGGACCCTAGACGATAGCCCATTGTGAGGCCCCCAGCTCCCATCCCCTGGCCATTCTGCTACCCCTAGCTGGCATCTTCCCCACCTGCCCACACCCCCACCCATTCTGCGACTCCTCAGCTGATGTCTCCCCCCCAGCCCGCCCCTTCTACCACCCCCCCCCCCAGTGTCTGTTGGCTGGCTCTCCCCGCCCCCAGGGTGGAACAGCCAACCAAGGGGGGGGACGGGAGAGCAGAGCTGGCCTCTGGGCTGGCCTGCTCCACCCCTGGACCAGCTGCTCCCCATGCTGGGGGCAAGGCGAGACAGCCCAGAGGCTGAGTTCTGCTCTCCCGCCCCTCCCCACAGCACCCGGAAGCGCAAAAGCTAGCTCGGGGCACTCACAGCACACCACAATCCCTTGAGCTGGCTGCCTGTTTTTAAGTTAAGCAAAGCAGGAGATGCTATGGGGCCCCTTACTGCTTGGGGCCCTAGGCAGCCACCTGCTTCACCTACCCCAAAAGCTGCCTCTGGATGCATGACATGTCCTGTGAACCCTTTTGAAAAATGGTTAGACTTCACCACTTTAATGAAACAACACGGTCAACTGAACTGAGGAGAGGATTAGGAGTAAAGATTCCTGATTTATTTTCCTGAATCACCCAAAACAAACACAACATTTCCTATATTTGCCTGCTTTAAAGTGAATTAAAAACCAATGAATAAATAAATAAACCTATTCAGACATTAGTGTTCAGAAAGAAAGAATTCACTGGACAAACATTTCCAATTTTGAAATATTCTAGCCAGGACTGGGTCCTCTCATATGACACAAATTGATATAGAGAGGGAAGGAGAATTTTGTGTTTTCAAATATTTTGTTTATTTGTAATACTACACTTTTATTACCTATCTTGTCTATAGGTAGCTTTTCGGAAAACTACAATTTTTAAGTAGGGCTACTATTACTATAAAAATGACTGAAGTTAGAACAGTGAAATTTGGCCTGTAAGTAGATTTTATTTTAAAATATTTCAACATTATTCAGCCCCCAGATACAATTTCACTGATGTGGGCATTACGGGAGAGATACACTTAGCAGTGAAGCACACACCTCTGATGCCAGGTGTGAGAGCTGGTAAATATTTGAGGTTATTTTTACAAATATTGTATGACCCTCAGTGTATCTGTGTGGCATTACCATGCTTGAATGTAGATTTACATTAGAAGGTATTGTTAAAAGAAATCAGGTAGGGATGACCTAAATAAAGTGCAGTTCCTTAAACAACAGTCAGGTTTATAGCTGTAAAGAGGGATTCCTCACTTTTCATACTGACAACAAGGTCACAAAACTAAGACAACAGAGATCAGAAGACTGCATTCCTGACCAAGAGTCAGGGACCCTCAGCAGACACTTTGAAACTTGGCACTCAGACCAGCATTCCCCTTGAACTTCTGGAGGGACATGACTTAGCCTTGTCTCCCATTCTTTCTCTTATTTTAAATCCACTTCTGTCAGCACTAGGTAGCTCTTCTGGCAAAATAAATCACATTTAAGAAGCTCCAAAGTGGTAGCTGTGTTAACCTACTTCAGCAAAACAAACAAGGAGTCCTGTGGCACTTAGACTAACAAATTTATTTATCATATGAGTTTTCATGGGAGAAAATCCCACTTCATCAGACGCTTTGAAGAATTTAAGAATTTAAATTTAAGGATCTGCTTTTGTGTCATTACCTACTCTTACTGACCAAAGCAGACCATTCATCAAGCATTAGACCAGGCAGTCCTGCTTCTCTAGGGTTTATCCCCTACTTGGTACTCAGGCGAAACCAGATGCAGTTTTGTCCGGCACTGAATGGGGAATACCATTTTTAAGAATAAGCTATTCCATTCCCATCAGCATGACCTCACACACAAAGTCACCCTGGCAGGGGCAGAAAATAACATTGTCTGTGTGCCATGAACCTTTCACATAAGATGGATGCAAGGTTATGCTGCATAGCAGGTGCCATTTTGAAGAACATTCTTTCTCCTTGCAGCATTATCTCATATGCATCAGTGTCTGAGGTCAGGTGGGCAGAGGCAGGGTCATGATGGTAGGGCAGGCCCACACCATTTCCAGATGCACCAGACCATCCAGTATCCCAAGAAGATGACAATGGCCATCCTCTACCACCCATAGGCCCTAGGAAATGTTTGCAGGTGCCAGGTCCATCAGGCCTGCTATGCAACGTGACTGGTAACTATGGGATTGTAACCCAAAATCCAGTTAGAGAACAGTTGAGCCATAGGGCTCCATACTCAGGAAAAGTACAGGCAGGAGTCTGCCTTTTGAAAGAGGAGCACTTAAGTCTAGAATGGGGGTGTTAGCAGGTGTTGCTAACCCAGAGGCTATGAAAACAAGGACCAAGAATGCAGCTGAGGAGGACTAACAGCACTGTAAAATGTTGGTCTTAGGTGCTTTTCAAAATAATTTCAGTGGGAGTTAGGCACCTAAATTTTTTTGAAGATCTCACTAGACACCTATCTGCACCTGTAGGTGCCTAAATACTTTAAAAATCTGGTCCCTAATCAGACAGATTTATACACAGGAGCTTCCATTTTCACTTTATATGGAACAGAGAATGAAGTGAAACATCAGCTGGCCATTTACCCTTGGTTTGCAATTATTCTAACCCTACCAAAGCTGTCTGCAACTTCTCATTTCAAACTAATCTTCATCACCACATAATAATATCATAGTAAAGAGTATGTTTAAGCATTTCCTTAAAAAATGAAAGAACATTTCAGGCTTTTAAAACTGATTATTTTATCCCTTCTATTGCGGTAGTGGTCAAGATCCCCTATCAGGACTGCGACTCCATTGTGCTAGGAGGATGCACTGTCTATCCCAAAGACTTTTACAGTTGTGCTGTTTGGTTTCTGAGTACTCCACAATTAATCAGGTATCTGATTGCTACAAGGCAGGTATCCATCCTAATGGTGTGGGGCTGACAACTGAACGGTCCCCGGCCCTTCGGGCAGCGCTGGCAACCTAATGGTCTCTGGCCCCTTGGGTGGGGCAGGCCATCAAATTGTCTCAAGGATCAAGAAGACTTTGAGGCTCACGGTTTGGGTAAACCGAGGCAGGGTTGTTGTGGAGGATAGAGGAAGAGGGAGGCACAGATCCATGCACCTCCGCTGTGTCCCAGCCCAGTCCTTAGCAGTGGCCAGGGGCTTGGCCTGGGAGTCAGCAGGGTCCCAGCCACAACATGCTGACCCCAAGGTTGGTCCCATGGCTGTGAGGTGTTGCTTACAGCTCCGGGCCACTCTCTGCCCCCTCTCCCAGGGGTACCTGAGCGGGTGCTTCGTCTTCCACCTCCTTGGGGTAGTTGCCCTGGGGCAGGTTGCAGAACCCTTCCATCTCATCAGGTGGTAGCAGGTCTGGTAGCTCCTCGGGGCCAGTAGCAGAGGATAGCTCCTCCAGGTTGCAGCCTCAACAGCCAGCGGCAGCTCCTCCAGGTTGCAGGCAGTGGCTCTGGATGCCAGCCAGCAGGGAGCTCAGTGGCCTTTCCAGGCCCCCAGGCTGCCAGCAGTTCCCCAGGCCTCTTAGCAGCCAGGGGCCCAGTATCAGCTCCAGGTGTCCCACCACGGGCAGCCCCAGCCAGTTCTCAGGGCCCAGGTCCATAGGCCAGGCTTCCGCCGGTCAGCAGAGTGGCTGAGGCTCTAAAGGGAATGGAGGAGCATCCTTCTCTTTTGGGGGCTTGAACCAGACTAAGCTCCCTGGCTGCTGCTTTATATTTCCTGTCCCATCTCTCTGCTTCCAGCCTGACTGACGGACCATACCTGGCTCCAACTTCCTGTGAGCAGGCAGTTCCTCCCAGTCCATCTCAGGTTATGTCTATACTGATGGCAGCAAAATCACTGCCATCAGCACGATCCTCCTGGCACGATTCAGCAGTGAGTATGAACCTGCTGAATCACTCCAGAAATCACTTCAGCAACTCCAGCCCTGGAACTGGAGGTGTTGAAAGCCAACTGCAAGGCATTTGTGGTTGGCTTCCCCTAGTATTTATCAGCAGCTTAGAAAGTCATTGCAAGAAATGCAAGGTATTTTACATGTCTGCCATCGACTGCCAGCAAAAAGCCATGTATGTATAGACTAGGGCTCTCAAAGGGTGGCCATGCCTCCTCGCTACACTGATATATCCACGTACTCTCTCTCATTCTGCCTGTACTTCAGAAATTGCTTGATCTTGCTCCCAGTGAAGACAAAGTCAAAACGCCTCCTGGCTTCAGTGATGAAGGAACAAGCCCAAAGATGCTCAAACGGAGGTCCATTTTCCCATGCTGGGAAACAATTTGGTAGGGCTTTTGTGTTTACCTTCAGGCCTCTCCTGGCTTCATACACCACTGACGTCCATTGCATTGTAAGTATTAACTTACTGTCTGACTCATTTAGTGCTTTTGTTAAAACACGTATTTCAGGGTCACAGATGCGGAACAACAGAAAATGTTCATATCCAATCCAAGGCAATATTTAAAGGCTGAGGCTGGGAAGCTACATTCATTTACCCATTTTGCTTATTTCAGTGTGCATGGAGAGCAGTATATAGCAGCCTAGTGAGGAACATGGGTTATAAATATGCATGATTTTAAAATGTAATTCACTTTGGTTTCTCCATTTCTCATCTTAGTTCTCTGTCTATCCTCTCCATTCCATGGCCCACAGAATGGATTCAGCTGGCAGAGCTATATTTTTATAATTTTGATTGACAATATTCATGTTCATTTAAGCATTTTTAAAATGTCCTATTTATTTAAATTTTCACAGCAGTGCAAAATTATTGGTGGGAGTCAGGCAATTATCTGATGACAGTAGAGGCTGAAATTCAAAAAGTTAAAGCTCCCTAACCATTAAAACATATATTGTCAATAGTATATGTCAAAATATACAAAATAAATATCGTTAAAGCAAATGCTAAGTTCTCGAGCAGCCTTTTTCTTACTTTGTCTAGCTGTAAATTTTAAATTATCAGTGGAATTTTTTCCCTTTCAATTTCACTGTATACACTCAAATAAACATTAATCCTCATTTCCTGATAGGTAGGTACATGTTCTGTATATAGACTTGGAAGTAGTAGACTAATTTCCCTTCTGTACGCAGAACAACACCCTTAGTACTAGTTCAGAAAAAATATTTTTAGAGTCACTTTTCAAAGTCTCTTGAAGCCCATACTGATTATTACTTACTGCGTAAGCAAGGCACTGTGTAATTATTGCAAATGTCACCTGGAGAAAAATCACTTCTAATCAATCAATCTCAGCCAGAAGTCAACTGCTGCAGTTCTTCACTCATGCAACAAGTTAAACAAAAGGGGTGAGGGGGCTACAGTCTCCCCCTTCAATACTGCATTCTTCTCAAACATTATAAATCCAATTCACAGGCTGTTAAATTACAAAGAGGCTGGCCCCAAGATACTCAATTTATATAGTATTTGCGTATTTCTGTGTAATATAATATATTGGTCCTGTTCTGTGTCAACTTTATATTTGACAGATCAGTTCTTTAAGTCAAAATAACACTAGTCATATGAAGTAGCAGTTCTGTGCTCTATCTGCCACTCATTGATTTTAATAAGTGGCGGAGAATGTCCAAGTACAACTGCAGAACAGGCATCTCAGTGAAGATGTACAAAATTAACTTTGGACACAAAGTGAAGTACCAGAAATATCTTAAATGGCTTTTATACTACTCATAACACTTCTGTTGCTTTGGAGATATACTTGCACATCCTGAGCAGGAACATCATAATGATACTTATATGACTATGCTGTATACTTTGTGGAACTGCTGTATACCTTCTGGCATCCCAGCAAACTTGCTCAAGATGTGGGTTGTTACTCTCAACAGAAGTCAATGGACTTATAATGATGTACAGCCAATATGAGTTGACTGTCTAACAACTGGAGATGACTAGCGGGGTTTGAAATGCAAAGACTCATTAACCCTGCATGCAAAGCTTACCTGCAATGATCAAAACTCCCAATTATCAAAAGTTTCTGATGTCCCCAGTGAAACAAGGAAAATGTATGCGAAGCTCCTATAAACACATTAAAGTAGCACTAACGACTGTTTATAGCAGAGGTTGTGCAAAAAGGTTTCCACTGTAAAACTCTATTTTCATTCATTCATAACTGACAAATGTTCCTCATTTTGAGTTGAAATTTTTCATGTTTGGTCACTCCTTGAAAGTGAGTTGTTTCATTTTTTTAAGAAACAAAACCCTCTGAACAAAAATGGCTCAGTTATTTGTTGCAAATATGGCAATTTCCTGTAATATCCTTGGAGGACCTTATTGTATTAGGTCTATGTAGTATTGTGAATAACGCCTATATGCTACTCTCTAGGCATGAGATGTGATAGATGAGAACCCTAGAGTTCAAAAGATTAAGATTTTAAAGATTATCAAGATTATATTACATACTCCTTAGGCAAGTATGTATGCTGGGGATAATAAGTGTTAAAGATTTCCTGGAGAATTCCTAGGGAGAGGTTAAAACAAACTCCTCACCTCTAGTTATGCAAAACCCCCATCTTTTAAAGCTGTGCTCTGTGGAGAGGGCCACTGTCTGCTGATTTCCTGTTACAGAAGGCTCAGCAGGGGCGTCGCTGGCACCTGGGGCATGTGCCCCATGTCCCAGTTCCAGTGCCCCGAATGTCCAGGGCGGTCCCTACCTCTCCTGGGCCTGGCCCTGGCCAGAGATCCATGGCCCAGCCACCAGTGGCGATGCTTGCCTCTCTCAGCTTTGGCAGCACCTGCCATTCCCAGCCCTGGCCCCAGCCGGGAATTCAGGCTGGGCTGCCTGCAGTGGCACCCACCTCTCCTGGATTTGGCCCTGGCTGGGGGATCCAGGGACAGGCTGGCGGCAGCAGGAGCCCAAGGCCGGATTGGGCCCTGGTGGAGAAACAGGACCATAGGTGGCGGGGCCCGTGGCCAGGTGTGGGGAGGGCCCATGGCCGTGCCCTGGGTCTTTTCCCAGGGCAGTAATGCTCCTGCGACTCAGATTAAAGGCCTAAGCTATATTAAAAAGTCTGATCTCCCTAATCTCTATTCTGGCTCTGGATATAAAATGGATGGACTTGTAACTACACAGAAATCCCAGTAGTGGTTTTTTTGAATGGCTAAAACATACCAGAGCCCTCGACTAGAGTGGGAGGTAATCTCTGGTAAACTTTTAAACAAGCTTGTAGTTTCTTATATTATCTTAATAGATTTTCTCAGAGTTGCTTTCACTTAAACAAGAAATGTGCTTGTTCAGAAGGAGCTGTGTGGTAACTTGTAACTGCAGGCAATACACTTGTCATAGTCCTCCAGGAGAAACCAAAATGCATGCACTGGCCTTTTAGGCAGTCTGGTGTGCTGGAGCTATCACTGCATAAGGCAGGGTACCATGCAGACTTTAATCCCCAAGCATGAGACAAGGGTCTTCCCTCAAGAGGTGACAGGTGGAATCTGAAATCTTTAAATGAGTTACCAGAGAGGGTGAAATACAAATTCTATTATCCTGAAACTTTGACACTAGATTTGGCATGTGTGTTGGGGCAAAAAGGGAAATCCTCACACCTTCCCATTATAAAAATGTTCTGGTGACCTGTTCTGAATAGCCTCAGAGCATAAGGAGCTGCAGGATAGGTCTTAAAATCTGGAATTTAAACACACTTCATTGAAAAGCAGCTTCCAGAAATCAGGTGCTGGACACCAATACTAGCATCTGGTTAGGCAGAAATCTATTTCCTCTAGAACAAGGATTTGGAGGGTGGGGCAGGCAATATATGGGGTTTTGAAATGTCAGGTTTTGTACATGGCTCAGTAGGTCCCCCCTTCCTTCACACTTAGTGAGGCAAAGATGCATAGCAGATGTGCATGGAGGTAACTTGGTCACAAATGCCTGGTTAAAAATACTGCTGCAAATTTGTAGGAGTCTTTTGTCTGGAAAAACATTCTAAGGAGTGAAGAGTCAAAGGGCCTTTCACAGATTTTGAAAGGTGCACAGTGGATCAACCACAGGGCTGAAAACATTTGAGAAACAGTATGCAGCCATCTAATTAGGCCTCCAACTGCAGATGAATTAGGATGAGTTAAAATCACAAATACAACCTTAATTTTCACATTTTCTGATGTGTGATTTCTTATTTGTACACTGTTAACATATTTTGTCCTCTGAAACAATACCAAAGCCCCATATGATAGTGCTCTGAATCAGAACTGGAACTACGTTTTCTGGCACCCAGGGCAAGCAGCCCCAAAGGTGCCCCCCACCCAAACAGGGCCCCAATCTAGTCCAGGGCCCAATACATCCCAGCAGCAAGGAGCTGGATCCAGGCCCAGCTGCCTTCCAGCAGTGGCTAGAGCTCCCTGCCACTGGGGATGGATCTGGCTCTCTGCCATCACTGGGGCAGCAGAGAGCTGGATCTGTCCCCAGGTGCCATCAGAAGCCCCAGGTGCCAAATTTTAGGGGGCACAGGGGATGGAGCCAACTCCTCATGGCGGCTGGGGATGGATCTGGCTCCTTGCTGCCCCAACTGCCAAAGAGCCTGCTCCATCCCCAGCAACTGCAGGGAGCTGGAGCCATCCCCAGTGGGGACCCCCAGTGCTGCTAGAAGCAGGGACCACAAGAAGCCACAGGTGCTGAATTTTAGAGGGCGCAGGGGACAGAGCTGGCTCTCCGTGGTGAGTGGGGATGGATCTGGTTTCTCAGCAGTTGGGGCAGCAAAGATCTGGTGTGTCCCCAGCCATAGTGGGGAGCCAGATCCTTCCCCTGTGCCCTCTCAAATTTGGTGCCTGGGGCTTTGTCCCAGTTGTGCCAGCCTAGTTATGCCCCTGCTCTGAATGAGACTGAAGAAGAAAGAAACCTCCTTCTAGTGCAGGGGTCAGCAACCCAAAAGAGCAGAAGAGCCCTTTCCCCCCACCCTCCCACCACAACCGCATGAGCCCGAGCTGGCCCAGCAGCTGCGCCATGGTCCCTAGGACTGGCGGGGGGGTGTGTGTGCAGACAGCATGCACTCCCTCCATCCCTCCCTCCACTGGTGGGCAGAGCAGCATTGCCTTGTCTACCCCCAGCCAGCCGCCCCTCCCAGGAGCGGCCGGTGGAGAGCTGCAGCTTGCGGAGGTGGGGCCCTGGAATGGACCCTCCATGGAGGTCAGCCTGCTTCAACCCAGCCACCCCAGGGCTGAATGGGCCTGATCCAGGGCCTTGGGGCAAGTGGCCTCTGTTCAGGCCTGGAGTGGCCAGGTTGAAGTGGCCTGAACTCCGCAGAGGGGCCATTCCAGGGTCCCGCTTTCGCAAGCTGCAGCACTCCCCTGGCTGCTCTTGGGAGGGACAGCTGGCTGGGAGTAGGCGGGGAAGCGCTACTCCACCTCACCAGCAGAGGGAGGGACAGAGGGAGTGCGCACCACCCGTACACCCCCCGCCAGCCCTATGGGCTGCGGCACGGCCGCTGGGCTGCTTCCAGCTCATGCGGTTGTGGTGGGAGGATGGAGGCAACCCCGGCGCCCCTGATTTGGCCAAGATGCTGGGGCCAGCCAGGAGTCCCCAGAGCACACCTGGCTCCCTGGGGGGGATTGCTAGGGAGCCAGAAGGGGATGCTCAGGTGGCTCACTGAGCCTACATTGCTGATTTTTGTTCTAGTGTAAGGGGGAAAAATAAATAATTTAACATGTTTTTCATCTGGAATTTACACACAACACTCTAGAAGAAACTGCAGAAGTGTCACAGCAAAATATTCAAAGATATTGGGAAAATACATTCCCCCAAAACAACCTCATAGCACCATCATACCAGAAATAAATACCAACCCACACAATTCACAGGAAGAATTATACTATTTGAAATTATATAAACATTTTTACAACGAAATGCAAACAGCACCATCCATGTTAAAAAAGAAAAGTCACCTACTAAACAGTCAAAGAGCCATGGAAAAAATCTCTTTGCAAGAGCCTAATACATTACCAAAATCGACTGAAGTACTTTATACACAGAAAAAGTTACAGTGCTTCCAGATCATCTACTCTGAAGTTACAGTATACAATTAATTACATCTATTTGTTACCTGTTTTGGTGATAAAACAGCATTTAATATGACTATAACAATCCCAGCAGATCTTTCATAAACTATGTTATGACAACAAACAGGAATTGCTAAGGAAGTTTTGACATTTCCTGTGTTGCAAAGATAAATCAATAAAGCAGGGTTTTCATACAGTGTGAGAGCCAGACAATCCTACAATTCTATTTCCACTCAAACAGATCAACATTTACAATGCATGCCAAATGCCAACAGATTTCTCATGCTCGGCTTCTAACCTCAAGGAGTTGAACCAATATAATAGATGACCTTGCTCCAACACCTGTATTAGGCACACATGAATAGTATTTTTAATGTTCTGTGTCATTGGCAATTCACATCCCATTTTATACAGCATGAGAATCAAAAGAAAGCTTTCTGTATGAACCCTGGGACCTGCTGTGAGTGTTTATACAGGGGAAATGAATTTTCAGTCTTGTTTAGACCCTACATGCAACAGTGATGGTGCTTCAAAAATTCCCAGAGTAGTCTCTTCGCAAATGAGAACTGTAATATTTCACAGTTCCCATCAGATGAACACCACATATTCTGCTTCTGTTCCAGCATCAGGCTTCTTTTGAGGAATTAGAAATAACTGTGCCAACTCTAAGAGCATGCAATATGCCCAAGGATCCAAGGGAATTTGAAGAACTAGCTTAGTTGATTTCTGACCCAAGCCACATTTGAACACGTCTCTAATAGTATGTCTACACTCACTTTTTAATTTGTATTAATTCAAATTAAATTAATGCTTGGCTACACTGGCCTTCATTACTTTGAACTAAGTAAGTCCTTAGTTCAAATTAATAAAAGCTTACTTTGAAGTTATAAAATCTGGCTTAACTTTGAAGTGATGGTTAATCTGAATCTATTAGGTCAAATTAACCCAATGTAGCTGTGTTAATTCAAATTAACCATTCATTCAAATTAATAGTTTTTAACCTTCTTGCTCCCAGGGTGCCTTCCTATTTCTATATATTGGGTTGGGGCATGGCCCTTCTTAGTGGCCATCTTGTCACACCTCCCATGGTGCCCCCTCCTAATTTGAACTAACAAGTCCTGTCCACAGACATGCTTGTTTGAACTGGGTTTGTAATGGGGCCATGTTTGTTTGAATTAACTTTTAACTAATCATTATTAGTGTGAATTAATTAGTTCAAATCAAGTTAATTTGAACTAACCTTCTAAATGTAGACATAGCCTAAGAGTATGTCTACGCTACAACTAAAACCCACAGCTGACTGACTAGGTTCCTGGGTCTCAGATTAAGAGATGTTTATTTGCAGTGTAGACATTTGGGCTTGGTCTGCAGTCCAAGCTCTCAGACTCTCCCACCTCACATGGTCCCAGGAGCTGGGCTTCAGCTGAAACCCAAACATCTACACTGCAATTAAAACAACCCCTTACCACAGGCCCAAGTTAACTGGCACAGGCTGCCAGCTGCAGGTGTCTAACTGCAGTATAGATAGACCACATGATCCCTTCATACTCTCAATTGCTCCACACTCTTTAGAGACTTGCAAACTCAATGATTAGGGCCCCACATTGGTACTTGCCATGTAGGTTCCTTCAGAAAACTCTTTTGAAGATCTGTGCCATTTCTTTAAATCATACAGAAGCCCTACAGAACAGAATTAAGGTCAGTTCTAATTTGCTTGATAGTGAAGTCAGAGAGAGGCAAGTTTTAGCTATAATACTGTTTTCCTTATTTTTAATAAGGGTAAGTGGGATGGGCAGCCAATCAGATGTTTAATATTCACTGGAAGGCTGGACCACATCATTGTGACACTGGCTTAGCTTCAGCCAAACTCATGTCAGTCCTGGAAAAAAATCATGGTAGTTCACAATACAGTACTGATGAATAACACAGGAACATAGAGTGAGCTAGAGGGCTCTCTGCACCTCAAAATGTAAAAATTTTTCACTGTCTTGACAACTCACAAAATTCATCTGGGATTCAAAGATGCCATACTTCTTAAATGTTGCAATTTGTCTTCAGTTTCATTTGGCCAAGTCAACTGACCAGCGTCCTCAAATCATGCTTCACAACAACTAGGAAATTAAGGTAATAAATTCTACCTACCTTTTGTTAAGACAATAGATAAACTCCACACTGTGCATAACTTCCATAATTTATTAGCATAATGCAGTTGCCTTAAACAATGGAGCTCAGCCATGGGAGACTTCTAAGGAAAAAAAAAAACAAAAAAAAACAAACCTTTGCCACTGAAAGAGCTGCCATCAGATGAGGAATTCCACTCTGCCTTTTTCATCAGCATCAAAATGAACCTTTTCCTTAAAGTTACAGGCTGAACACATGTACAAAGGCTGTTTACAGAGGGCAACACAGGACTAAAATACAAAGAGGAGGTACTTCCTCAGACTTGAAGCAACTCTGTTGTTGAAGGTTAGTGAAGGAAGGGTGCTGGTATTTCACAGTGAAAGGTGAAAAGAAAAAATAAAACCATCACACCTTTGCCCTCCTCAGGCCAAAGGGAAAAAGGGTTAGAGTGCCAGTGATCGCTGCTCCCTCCCTGATCCTGGGAGTGTTTAAATTCACTGTACTGTCTCACAGCTGTGAGTTAACTACAGGAATGGTCCCAGATAGATTCAGACTGTCCCACCACAGCTGGGGAGAGTTGTCTGAAGAACAAGATCCCCATGGTTCTCCTTGCAGAGAACAGAAGAGGAAAGGGGAAGAGCTATGTCACACGATCCTCTTCATGTCTCTGCTGTTTGCTAGGAAATGGTGAAAAGAGAGTATTCTAAATCTATATAATGGGGAAAGGGGTTTTGCACGGATCAGTAAGAATTTGTTTAGGGAAGTGAGGAAGGTTCTTCTAATAATATGGCCCCTGATCACACAAGCCCAGCCAAACTGTGTTAAAACTTCAGCATGCTGCAATCAAGCTATTTTTACATTTGTGTAGAAGAGGCCATAGAATTACAAGTCGCTAGTTTGACACCACCACCATACTCTGAATGGTTTAGGCCTTATGAACACAGTGATGAATGATCGTGGGTCTAAATGGTTTAGTACAACAATGCTCTTGAGGATTCCATCTTTTTTACTAAGAAACAAAATACATGGGTTGTCATAAAGCAAAGATTAAATTCTCTTACCATATCCCAGGGTACCTAGCATATATATTCCAGGCTCAATTTCTTATTTTTAAGGTAGCACTTTATATTAAATCAGGTCAATGTACCTATGTTTTCAAACCTCTGCTTAAAGTGAAGAGTATTTTTTTTCCTGCTTTGTTTTCTTTAGGATATTTTTTTCCCCAAAATGAGGTTCTGAGACTGAGCTTGCTTTTATATTTTAAATTATTTCTCTGAGCGATAAAGTAGACTTTTTAAAATAGATTTGGCTGTGATCAGATAGAAATTTATATGTGCTTTAATTTGATAATTATGGGATATTTCTTTTAAATAGAACATTAAAGGTCAGATGCAAAATCTCAGAGGATCTGCTGTACATTGTATTCTGGCAGATGCTTTAAATCTTTCTTATGTGCTTCAAAGTTCTAAAATACTTTACAGCTGGCTACCGCTCAAATACTGGCTTCTACTGCACACATTAGTCTCTTCTCTCACCAAAAGGATTGACTCAACTATAAATGTTCAGGGGCTCTGATTTTCAGCCGAGCCTTCAGCAGACCTCCTTTTCTGTACCTGCAGTTTTGCAGGTGCAGTTATTTGCAGGTGAAATCTAGTTCTTTTCAATCCAAGTACTTGATGACAAATCAGACATTCAGATCTCCAAGTTCTGCTCACAAATGACGACACCTTCAAGTTTTAAAAATCTGGCCATAAATTTATTCTGCTTGGTATATTGTGAAGCAACAAGTTTTTACAGTACAGTTCAGATTTGGTTTAAGAGCCACAGTTTGTCGTTGGATAAGAGATATAAAATTACTTCTCTTTTTTGGGTGATAGCCAATTAGCCAATCACACCAGGATTCTGTTTTTTCAGTGTCTATATGCAAAGAACAGTAATCAGTCTCTAAGCTGCAATGGAAGGTACTGACCAGAGGCAAGCTAATGGGCCTTTTGTTTTCCCTGTCATCTTTCCTTTACAGAGTCTAGGGGCAGAGCATCCTCTGAAGTGTCCCTAGCCTATGAGATGGAGTCTCCCTAAAGTGTTTGGCCAGTGTCTGGCCTCTGAAGTGTCCCTAGCCTCTGTCAGCCAGAGTCATCAAAATAACTGTCTAGTCCAGTGGTTCCCAACCAAAGATAACAGCACAGACATCACACACAGCTGTAATGATTGTCTAAGAGGGCAGCACTGTATTTATACGTAGCAGCCTGTATGGACCTTCCTGGTAAACTGATCTAACCAAAGCCAAACTAAAAATTGTCACAAAGTCAAAGGAAACGGCAATATTTAACAAAATTAAAAAATGGCAGAATAAATGGTCACACTGAGGAATTAAAAGCTGAGCCCAAGGGAAAAGTTCCTACTACTGTGCTGTCTGTTGCTTGCTCCTGCTTTTTTAGCATGTCAATATGAAGATGATGGGCAGATAATGGTGAGACGAAGCATAAATCCTAATGATAGTTTGCCTTGATGAGCCAAGAGTAAAAAGTGCTTAGGCTTCCAGCCCTACTAACTCTGCTAGATGGGAACAATTTCTATATTTTTCTATATTTTCATTTCTGTCCACCAAATTGAGGACGGGACCCTTATTGCTTGGGGCCCTAAGCAGCTGCCTGCTTCGCCTACCCGAAAAGCCACCACTGCTTTTTGCCAGCCCTGCACAGCCCATGTGGCTGGGCTGAGTAGGGAGGAAGCCCTAACTCTAGCTCTCCCAGATTCTCACAGCACACTTTGGGTGCCACGGCACACTGGTTGGGAACCAGTGCTCTACAGTACATTTTTTTAATGCTTTGCCCAGTCCAGTAAGCCCCAAGCTATGAGACTTTCATCTTGGGACTCTAGTCCACACTTGTCTTCTCACCAGCTGAAGTGGGAAGGTAAAAATTATGGGGTTGAGAGAAAGGCTCAATTTTGTAAGAGATGAGTTTCTAGGTCTATCTGTTAGTAGCTGAATGGGACCAGGACCTGCAGAAAAATCAGAATCTTCCAATACATTTGCTGGGGCCTAGTGAACACTCACTGTGATCAGTTGGTGCTGCTGCTGATAGAATAGTTTGTTTAGTTTTAGACTTCTCAAGGGAGTAATTGTCATAGTCCTTGGCCTTTAATGGTGCACTAGGAAAAAGAGGATTCCATAACTTTCACTAGATGTCTCCCTGGATGCCTGAAGTAGAGAATTAGAGTGGGAGAAGAATTTTCCTTCAGTTGTTAACAATAGCTTTTCTGTGTCTATGTGCAAAGAACAGCAATCGGTCTCTAAGCTGCAATGGAAGGTACTGACCAGAGACAAGCTGATGGGCTTTCTGTTTTCCTTGTCATCTTTCCATTACAGAAGCTAGGGACAGAGCATAAAGGGTTTACCTAACGTATTTGTTATTGTTAAAAGCAGCATTAAGAACAGTACTGTAGGCAGGTGCTACATCTTACCATCACCGAGCAAACTCAATCTCTCATCCATCCTTTTGACTACTACTTGACTTCTAGCATACAGGGTCTATCACAGGCTAAGGAGAGAACATCACTGTGAGGCCTCTTTTTAAAATATTGAAAAGAGAGCACTGCCTTTGTTTAGGTAGATGATGATCTCTGAAATGACTAAGACAGGCTGGAAAACCAGGCTGCTAGCAAACATCTTCATATGTTTTGGTTATATCTCAAAGCTAAGGGAAGAAAGGGTGGAGAGAGTAGGCATGGAGGGAAGTGGCTGAAAGAAGGGCCTGATGGGACTGGAAATGTGCACTAAACCAGAGCCATAGAAGACTCCCCACCAGCTGTGGAGGACAGTCAGTTGGAAGCAAAAGGCTAGAGAAAGGATAGCCTGAGATCTCTAGGGACTACTTAAGGGAGAATTGCATTTACTATTTGCTATTTCAAGCCCCCCCCCCCATCACTCTGAGCAGACAGTGAAGTTGTCTAATTTGATCAAAGACGCACCATTAGTTAGGTATTTAGTTTGGCAATTTAGTGCTAGAGAACCCAAGACTTAATTTTTCTCAAAACTGTTTAAAATAAAAGGTAGTCTGAGAAGTCCAGTTTCAGAATCTAAGTTGTAAGAAACACAGCACACACATAGAGGGAAAGCACATTTGAAAGATGATTTCAGTGTTAACAACCTATAGGTCCTGTTTATAACACAGGTAAAGAACAAGGGCTTTTTTCCTGAGCTCATCTGGGGCAGCCAGAACTAGTGCTTCCCAATTGTTTCCCCAAGCTCCTTCCTAGTTCTATAATCTTTCCCTGCTTCTCCCTTTTTTGGGTTGGTTTGTCTGAAAGCATTTTAGCAATCTGTAAGAAAGAACTCTTTTCACAATCCCTCAACAGCCAGCCCAGCTGCCCTCTTTTACAGCCCTTTTAACCCTCAGCTTCTGTGTGGCAGCCAATCAGCTCTGGATGAGCAATCAGGCAGTTGCTTTGTTAACCTTTTGGCTGATGATTATGCACCATGTAATTAGACCCCCTGACACTATCCTATACCAAGGAAAGCTCATGCATTAAATAATTTGTTAATCTTCAAAAGTGCCACAGGACTCCTTGTTTATCTTTTATTTAGAAAGTTTTTCCTAAAATCTGACCTAAGCGTCCCTGACTGCAAACTAAGACAATTACTTTTTATACTTTTTATAACAGCTCTTTACATATATGAATGTTCTTATCATCCTCAGTCTTCTTCTCTCAACACTAAACATGCTTACTTTCTTAGCCTTTCCTCATAGGTGAGGTTTTCTAAATCTTTTATTATTTTTCTTGCCCTCCTCTGAACTCTTTCTAATGTAAGTAGGCACCCTGTACTTTAGGGGCCTCTGAAATTAAGTAGGAGGTTAACATTTAAGCAGCTCCTATGTGCTGTAAGTTTTCCACGGATGGACTACAACTCCCATGATCCCTTGAAAAAAAAGAGAGGGACCCTGCTTGCCCCTCCAGGAAGCAGAGGGGGACAAAGGGGTCTCCAGGGAGAGGGAGAGAGACATGTCTGAATCTGGAAGCTGCTGTGAGTGCTCCTGGGGTTCCTGAGACTGCTGGAGGCTCACTCAAGCAGGGAGCGTCAGAGATTGCTAGCTTACTCAGCCCAAAGCAGGGTCTGAGTCTAGACCTAGCTGAGCTGGATCTGCAGTGAGGGTGTGAGTGTCTGTCTCCCTCCTCCAATTTGGAGCAAGGCTTTTAAAGCAAGGGAGTCTGGTGAGAGACTGACTGGGCCTGAGGGGAGGCAACGTGGCAGTCCCTTTGAACCAGGGCCAGGACTACAGACCATTGGTTGGGCTCACTCCGCATCTTAAGCGTGGTTCGGAGCGGATACACTGGACCAGCAGGGTGCTGCCTTGTCTCCTTCACTGGCCCTCCAAGCGCACCTTTGCAAGCAAGGGTTGGGGTTCTGAACTCTGGGAAGTGTGCCCTCTGAGTTGGAAAAAGGGCTGTGAACATGCTAATTAGATAAGTTTCCTTTAAATTGTATTGTGTCTGCTCACTGATTTATTTACTGCTCCTGTGTATTTAAATTAGCAGTAATATTCAATTCCATCCTGTTATGATAAATTTCTTTGTTAAGTAAAGGTTTGTTACATGCAATTAAGCACCATGAATGTATTATATATATAATTAGTAAGTTTGGATTAGATCCATCCCACAGATTATTCTTAGCCGCATAGATTTAGTCCTGGAGGCTCCCAAGGCATGCCACTGAGTGTGTACGAGACCCAGCCAGGTGGAGGCACCACCAAGTTTAATTTCCTGTAAAGCAAAAGGACTGCAGCAGAAGAGTGGATAGAGGATCCCCACAATCCCAACATCACCACTGGGAAACTCAGGATCTCTTTGTCATCAAACTTAGGCGCCTGTGCACACATGAGTGTTGCCTGCTCCCAAGTAATCCAAGGAGAAACGAGAGAGGATTACACTAATTTTTACACATCTTCCCTAAAGGCCTCTGAGTCCTCACCATTAGAGCCCTGCAAATATGCAGATATCCACGGATATCCGCATTATATCCGCATCCGTGGATACAACACGGATATCTGTGGACCATTTCTTGTGGAGGCAGATCAGATACGGATCCACATATTTGTATCTGTGCAGGGCTCTACTCACCATTGCCAAGTAGAGCAGGGCAATTACTTCCCATATTTTGGCTATAACACATCCATTAATATACCCCAGAATGACATTAGCCTTTTTCACAAATATATACTATTGTTCCCGTACATTCAATTTGTGATCCATGATAACTCCCAGATCTTATTCAGCTATACTGTCTAGCCATTCAAGGCCAGATTAATAAAGGGGCTTTAGGGACTGCAACTGGACTAAGCAGGGGCCCTGCCACATGTCACCAAGCAAAAATTAATCTTGTCTTGACTGGCCAGTCTCAAGCACCTCCAGTAGCTAGTCCAAGTGCTGCCAGCCTGCACCATTGCTGTCCGCCACCCTGTTCCCACATCTGACTAGTCTGCCACGTCCTGCTAGCACCAGCCCTTCCGAACACCAAGCACTGTAGTTGGCCAGGCTGCCAGGCCCCAGCACTGACCCAACTCAGCACCAACCACCACATTGTCTCTGCAACTAGCCAGATTTGCTGGGTCTCAGTGCCAGCCTGCCCCACCCCCAGGCTGACTGCTGCCACCACTATCACATGCTTGGGAGGGGGGGCCCAAAATCTCAGAGCCCGGGGCCCACAGGAGCCATAATCCAAAGTAGCCAGTTATTCCACATTCTGTGGTTGTAAATTTGATTTTCATTCTTAGGTGAAGTACTTTGCTCTTTAATGACTTTTATCTTGTTGAATCAGACCAAGTCCCCAATTTGTAGAGGTCCTTTTAAATTCTAATTCTATCTTCCAAGATGCTTGCTTCACTTGGTGTCATCTATAAAATTTATACGTACATTCTCCATCCCATTATCCAAGTCATTAATGTGAATTTAACTAGCAGCAAACTCAGAACTGACTCCTCAGAAGCCTCATAACAGATGAACTCTAGATGTGACAGACTCACTGATAACTACTCTTTGAATATAGCCTTTCAACCGTTTTGCACCCACACTGTAGTAATTTCATTTAGACCCTATATTTCCAGTTTACTTATGAGAATGTCATGTAGGACTAGCTCAAATGCCTTACTAAAATAGAAAAAAGATCATGTTTCTTTCTTCCACCTGTGCACTAACTAGTAACCCTGTCAAAAAGTGAAATTAGGTTGGTTTGGCATTATTTATTTTCAACAAATTCATGCTGCCTATCCCTTATAATCCTATTGATCTTTTAGTGTTTAGACAGGGCTAGGCCAAGGGCTTTTGGTGCCCTAGGCCAGTGGTTTTCAAACTTTTTTCCTTGGGAAACAGCTGAAAAAGAATGATTTATGCCTACAACCCAATAATTACACCTTTAAGCAATGAATTCTAGTCTTTCAATGGCCAGGAGGTGCCGCGATCCAGTACCTGAGGGTCGGCGACCCACTAGTGGGTCCCAATCCTTGGTTTGAAAACCACTGCTCTAGGCGAACGATGACTTTAGCATGCCCCCCACCATGTTATAAGAGAGGTTTTTCTTAAATAGAGAAAGAAAATTAAACTTGCATTTAATATGGCACCTCCTAAAACCTGGTGCCTTAGGCAACTGCCTACTTCACCTATGTGGTTGGGCTGGCCCTGGCTTAGAAAATGATTGTTTAATAAGTTGTTCCAGTATTTTTCCAGTTAGCAGAGTTAGGCTGATTGGTCTATTCTCTAGGTCCTCTTCATATCCCTTTGTAAAGACACATCATATGTTTGCCTGTCCGCAGTCCTATGAGACTTTACCTTTCTCCAGGAGCTCTTGAAGGTATTGCTAATGGTTCCAAGATTGCTTTGCCTGGGATGAATTTCATAAGGCTCTGCCAACTGGAAAACATCTAAATAGTCTTTAACCTGTTCTTTCCTTATGTTAGCTTGCATTCCTTCCCCCTTGTTAATATTAAATGTAACAATAGTCAGATCAATTATTTTTTATCTTTTTAATTAAAATTGCTGCAATTTTAATTTACTGCAACAGATCCTGGGTCCAGCCTAAGTGCAGTTAGTGTAAATTGTAGGTCAGTTGTGGGGATGCAGAATGGGGACTCTGCCTTTGTCTTCGTGATCTTTGAGCTACTGTATGCAAGATGCAGGGCTGGTCCCCAGGGCAAAGGGTATGGTACTGTTAAGGTCTACCATCTGCTAACAGATGTTGAAACCACAGCCAGGGAGCAGCATGTTCTATTCTAGAAAATGTCCTCAGGCACACCCATGCACCAGAATCAGGGAGAGGTAGTGACATGAAGCTTCTACTGTAGATCTTGAGACTCCTCTTTGCACTGGGATGATGCTCTTGAGACTAGATGCTCCAGCTCTATGGCCAGAGTCTGCTGGCAGCACAGCACAAAGTAGGAGGATTGCCCCAGAAAATCTACACTGTGTCTCTTAACCAAAAAGGTAGGATGAGTTGATCAAAATATTAATAAGGTGCTATAAACTCAGCATACTAACAACAATATAAACAAGTGAAAAGAGTGCAAGCAATTATATCAAAAGAAAATTTAAAATATTAACACATATTTTTCTGGATCCTAGCCCTGTTTTCTTCAGTGATATGTGCTTTCCAGTGGGATTCACACTAACAAGGATATTTCCTTCTTCCCTGTCCCACACATCTTATTTTAACATATATTGGGAGTGGGTTGCAAAGGATATTCTGCATAAGAGAGTTTGATAACACCCTGGCTTTTAAACCCTCCTCCCCAGGCCACGCCCTCCAGTATTACTCGGATTCATTTTTCACCTCTTAATTGGTGCCATAGGCACAAAGAGGTCTCATTCCCTACTGGACAGAATGGTACAGCGTGTCTCCACCTTCAGTAATACAATAAATTAATTACATCTGAATGTGCCAGGCTCCTGATCATGCTGTACATGAAATTAGGGAGCGATTAACAAGAAACAAATAGAAAGGCAAGGATGGAAACAACATGAACAGGTAAAGAACAAACTTTGTGGCATTCTAATGATCTGTCTTTCTGGGAGCAATGACCTTTTTTTTTCCAATTAGATTTAACAGTGTTGAACATCCTTCTACAGAATGGCTATATCAGAAAATGGAAAGGGAGCAACAAATAAAATCATTCCAGGCTGTATTATGGCATCTTGAAGAAAAAAATCATGAATTTACTTTCTCAACACCTCACTTTTCCAGCACCCATTACAGCAGTCAGTGCATTTTGTATCATAGAAACTGGAAGGAACCATGACAGGTCATTGAGTCCTGTTCCCTGCCCTCATGGCAGGACAAAGTACCCCTATTAAACCATCCCTGACAGGTGTTTGTCTAGCTTGCTCTTAAAAACTTCCAGTGTAGGAGATTCCACAGTCTGCCAAGGCAACTTATTCCAGTGTTTAATTACCCTGACAGTTAGGAATTTTCCTAACGTCTAGGCTGAACCCCACTTGCTATAATTTAACCGCATTGCTTCTTGTCCTATCATCTGTGATTAAGCAGACTAATTTTACTCCTAGTTTTACTCTTTCTTCCTTATAACAACCTTTTTAGGTATTTGAAAATTGTTATCATATCCCCTCTCACTGTCCTTTTTTCTAGACTAAACAAACCCAGCTCTTTCAATCTTCCCTCACAGGTCAAATGTTTCAGACCACTGATCATTTTTGTTGCCCTTGTCTGGACTTTCTGTAGTTTTTCCACATCCTTTTTGAAATGAGGCACCAGTTGCGACCTAATCAGTGCAGAGTACAGTGGAAGAATTACTTCTTGTGTCTTACAACAATACTCCTGTTAATACACCCGAGAATAGCATTAGCTTTTTTGCAACTGCTGACTCATATTTAGCTTGTGACCCACTATTAAACCCAGATCCTTTCATGCAGTACTCTTTCCTAGGCAGTCATTGCCCACTTTGTATGTGTACAATGGGTTGTTCAACCATAAGTGCAATACTTGACACTTATCTTTATTGAATTTCATTCTATTTATCTTAGACCATTTCGCCAATTTGTCCAAATCTTTTTGAATTGTGATCCTATCCTTCAAAGCATTCACAGCCTCTCCCAACTTGGTATCAACTGAAAACTTTATAAGTTTGCTCTCTCTGACATCTTTTCCTATACTCTATACCAGGCGCAGCCAAACTGCAGCTCAGGAGCCACCTGTGGCTCTTGAATGAAAAGTTGTGGCTCCCAGAAGATCGTCAGCAAATCAGTTTAGGAAAGCAGCCCCAACCTAGGAGTTCAGGCAGGGGTCAGGATGGTGGGGAGAACTGTGGCATGGTCAGGATTTTAAAATACTTGTCACTAGCCTGCAGACTTCTACATCGAGCAGCTGCTAAGTTTTTACTATATAGGCCTAATTTTCATGGTAACTTTAAGTAATTATTAGAATCTGACAGTAGGATTGATATTTGTCCTCTTTTTATTGTAAAATTAAAGTGTGCAATATGGCTATATACCTCAGTGCGGCTCTCGAAGATCTGATAATCAACTTGTGTGGCTCTTGAGTTCCATACGTTTGGCCACCCCTGCTCTATACTTTGCTGAGCTCACCTCTGTGATAACATCACTCTGATCAGTTTTTTTATTTCTGAGAGGGTACTATCAGTAAATTGTAAACTGAAGTCTTCTGAATGTTGACCAGAGCTAGCCCTTCCATAGAGGTGACCTACGCAGTTCCCTAGGGCACCAACAATTAGGGGGTGCCAAGGACTGGGCTGGGGGTCGAGCAAGCCTATCCCGCCCTGCTCTGCTCCCTGCCTTCAGCCAGACTCCCTCCCACGTGGGGGCGCCAAAATCAGTGTTGGCCTAGGGTGCCAAAAAACCTTGGGCCAGCCCTGACATTGACAAAAATTTCTGTTCTTCCAGGTGCTATGTGTTGAGTAGGTATAGTGGATTTACAGGAAGATATATTCACAAAGAAGTATGGATAGTGATGGGGTTACTGAAAATAGTTAATATAGCTTAATTCTAAATCACTATAAATACTGGCATATTTTCCACTGTCGCTGAGTATTGTTCTATCTCATCCATAGTATATTGTCCAGATACTATGTACTCCATACGTTTCAGACACATATCTTTCATGAACTCTATGTGCTATATCTTATTATGCATATCATCTGGGGATGTCATAAAACATTTTGAGGCGTGGATTGGCCCTTACCATCAGAGGGGGAGCTCTCAGTTTCCTCAGAGGCCAGACAGGGCCCTCCCTGTCATGCACACTGCATGCACCCTGTCAGAAACAGGCCCCAGCCACCCATCACCATGGGGCCCAAGCCTGGGCCAGTGGTGGAGGATGGCAAAGGCTGCACTCTTGCCCTGGTCCTGCTGATCTGCCTTGGAGGTGGGTGGGGCAGGCCAGTCCTGTTTGCTCCTCTCTGTTTCATTTCAGGACCAGGACCAGCACCAGCTGGCATGTGGTACAGCCTCTGTGTGGCCCTCCAGGGCCATGGGCCCTGGAAAGCTGTGCCAGACTGCATGGACACCAGCTGGCTCGAGCCCTGCCCCCAGAGTGAAGTGAACTGAACAGGGCTGTCCCACCCCACCCTACCCTTGGGGGCAGACCACCTAGCTCAGGGGCAGGGGCACAGAGTGCAGCCTCTGGCCCTCAGTTCTGCCCCACCCCTCCTAGCACAGGCACTCCTGGCATGGCAGGGGGCCTTCCCAGTAAAACACCTTGTGCTGGGCAGGTACCAGATTAATACATGGGCTATAGGGGCTGGAGCCCAGAGCCCCGCTTCAGGCCAGGGCCCAGGTCTTCAGCCCCTTATAGTCCATACATTAATGCTGCCCTGGGCATGAAATGGTGTAAAAGCCTAGCAGAGGCCTCTGAGTGGGCTGGGACAATAGTGAAGAAAGACTCTCTCCCAGAGCCTGCCAGAAGGGATGCAGCTCTGCCATGCCCAGAGGCCTTAGGCCTGCATTTCTACTCAGTTCGCTGTTTGTTCAGCCTTGCAGCATTCAGAGAGGCTTCAGGACTGCTACTTACTTGCTCAAGCAAGATGGACTGCTGGTCCCCACTGCACTAAGGATACTCTCCAGCAGCGGTGTGATAGGCAGCCAGAAGCAAAGCACTTCATGCTGGGGCCAGCCCGAGATGGGACTTCTACCAGCATCCATCTCCCTGCCTTTTGGGGGAGTCCTGCTGACTGTCACAAAACACTCTACTTTTTCTGTTGCATTAACAGGTAAGTAATGTGATCATCTAGTTAATCACTATGTATGGTTCACATGAGGAGTGACAATTGCACAAGGATACCTGTGGCATTTCCTGATTTTTTTTTTTTTTTGAATGCTTAACCCTGCCACTGTAGCATTACAGGAATGTAGTTATTGGGTTTCTTCTTATAGTGCCAAAAATATGTAGGTAAATGAGGAAGACAAGACCTGATGTGAAAATTAAAGGGCTAAACTGTGGCTTTCCACCACTGGCATGCCATTAGCAGCGCTTGACCACACTGCCCAAGTGATAATGCCAGGAGGCACTAAGCCTATAAACCTCATGTGAGCAGTCTGGAAGGTTCCTGTTGCTTTCTGCTATAAAGAAGTGCATACAAGAAATGCTCCCTGTTGCTTCTAGCATTTCTCCAGGCTGAGGTGGAGGAGACAGGTGGGGGATGAGATACTACACATGACCTGCCAAAATGTATATGGTTCCATGTGTGACCAGCATATGGTGTGCACTGAAATGGCAGAGGGAGAGAATGTAGTGATAGCAAAAAATTTAGACTGAGATTATAAAAAGGACCAAATAGGAGAGAATAGGGAAACCACATCACCACAGTGCCACGGGTTTGAGAATAAACAACAGTAACTTAATGGAATAGCAATTTAATATCTAAATAATTAAACAGGTTATTGCACTGAGTCCTATTTGCAGTGTTAGGCATGCCGCAATTTAAATAAACAAGAGCATCTGGGCAGGTGGATGCTTTTGTTTTATACGATAAACTGTAAAGGGGGCGTCATTCCAGTGAGTGGATGTGAGTTTCAGAACCCAGGCCAACAGACTTGAGCTGGCAGGGCTCGCGTTGTGTCACTAACAATAGCTTTGTAGACATTTGGACTTGTGCTTTGAAGCCTAGGGAGGAGGGTGAGCTTCAGACCCCAAGCTTCAGTCCAAGCCTGAACTTCCACACAACTATTTTTAGGGCTGCAGTGCAAGGCCTGCGAGCCATAGTCTGTAGACCTGGGCTCTAAGACAGGAAGCTGTGGGCAGCTGCTTGCTGCAAAAGGCAAGGTGCCATCTCCTCTGGGCCAGAAGGCATCAGGTGGCAGATTCTATGCCAGCAATTCAGATAGCTGTAACAGGTGGGTCCTAAAGCAAATTAATTCTAATATAGCTTAAACTAAAGTAGCTATAACCTTTATTATAGGTGCTAAACCGGGGAAGCTATTTGCACAGATCCCAACAATTTAGATACAACTGGGTAGGCCCTGTGGATATCATGCTATTAAAAAAAACGGAAATAAAATATGATACCCTAACCTCTTCAACGCAAGTGGGAACCAAATAATGGAATACTGCATGGAAATATTAGGGAACTAATGATGAGGCAGTAGAAAAACCAATCGGTATTCCAGATGTAGCAATGTTTGGAAACCTCGTGGGTTTCCTGAGTAACTGAACACCAGTGATCCTGCAGCTGGACTTGGAAGACAACCACATTTCCACTGAAAGGACCTCCAGGATCCCAGCCAGAAACACTGGCAAAAGCTCTGCTGATACAAGCATGAAAAGCCATCTGCTTCTCATGCCTGTGAGATCAGAACAGTGTTAGCTTGTCGTCTGCCAGAAAAGAACGCTTTTTACAGTGGACCCACTAGATTTATTCTTACCAGACATAAACTTAAAACTGAGCCAAGAGAAAGATCTCCTCCTGATCAAAAATGACTTCCGACCTTGAAGCAGAAATAGTCAGTCTACACCCAGCCAAACTTTAGGTCAAGCAAGTTCACAAAGAATACCCCCTCTCAGACACTGCATCTTCCAAAGCAACTGTTAAGCAAGATTAAAGCAGTTTTCACAATGAATCTTGTTGGTCAGATTGAATAGTAAACAAGTTACAGCTATTGTTTAATTTACTGTTCTTGGAAACTAAAGGCCTAGTTCTGCTGTTTTTCCCACAGAAAAGCTAAATAAAAGAACACGTTGGTTGCAAAAATCAAACACCGAAAAGTTAGAAGATGTTAGAATGAAGGTTGCCCATGCAACGTTAATTCACCATTCTTCTATAAGCATTATTGTATATTCTTTAATTATAGAATCGTATAATATTTTCCAAAGGATCCCTGCATTATTGAGTGCACAGTACTCACCAGTACTCATTTAGTAAGCAGATAGTCAATATTTTTTTACTCTCATCATTCAATTTTTGGCCCCAGCCTTATTCTACTGTACACTGTTCAAATCCAACTCTGAAGAGAGTTATTAATTTCCTCATGGTTTTTTCTACAGCTATAAAAATGTACATATCTGAGTGCTTCCCAAACCAATTAATTTATTTTCACAATACTCTCATGATGGAAGGGGATGGTACAGCTCCATTTTACAGGTGGGGAACTGAAGCACAGCAAGAGTAAATAAAAATATGCTCTAATTTTGGGTGCCCAATTTGAGATACTGAGAATCTGATTTTTCAGAGCGCTTAGCATTACATAACACTTTACATGTTCAAAACACAGCTCCCAATCACCTCAGCTGCACTGAGTGCTCACCACTTCCATTCAGTCAATCCCCATAATATCAAGTCAGGCATCCAGAAAATAAGAAACACACAACTAATAACCACCACTGAAAAAATCTGATTTAAGTGACTTAACTAGCATTATAAAGGCTTTTGGTGGCAAAGGCAGGGATAGAATCCAATTCTCCATGACAGCATACCATTGCCTTACTCATTAGAGTGTTCTTTCACTCCCTGTAGTTCACTGTCTCCTTCACTCCACATCTTCCAGCTTCTGCAACAAATAAAGTTGATGATCTACAGACAACAGCCTCCTTCACTATACAGCTTTGATTCACAGAACACCACCCATCTTATGCACTGAATTAGGCTTGAATCTGTGAAGGGGAAAAAATGTGGTCATGTAATTACAGACTGTTTCATCATGAATATGCACAAGAGGGCCAAATTAAGATTGCACAGGCAACCTTAATTGTGGCATTGCCTAAATTTTGAGTGCTTAACTCTTTAACATCAGCAAAAACAATGTATATTTCTCTATCCTCCATCATAGAAATGGATGAACCACTTTGTTTGAGCATCTTCAGAATAATTCAGTTCAAGGCTGACACCTGAATCAGTGAATTTTAGCCCAAATGATTAGCATTTGGTAACTTTAAAAGGACTGTAAAATAAAAAGTGCTGTGCATCCATAGTAGTAGGTGATACGATCAGCCCCGCTGGTAATATATATTGGTAGAGGTTTTACATTCCTCCAAATGAGCCATTTACCATTTATTTGTGCTAAAATATCTACACTGGTCACCTGATAAATTTGTCAGTTTTGCCTTACAGAAATAACCTTATTTATTCATGGATTTGGAGAATTACTTAAAGTTTTCTTGACATATAATAAGAACACCAAGGTACTTCAATCACTGAGATAACTGCTATTGTTGTTAATGTTTTTGTTTTGTTAAGTATAGTGTATCTTTGACCCATGTTTTCACCCATGCTTCTTGAGAGCTTCATAAACAAAATAGCAACAGATGTTTAAAATGTGGCTATACTCCTTTAAATGATAACTGACCTAATGGCCGGGCTGTCCCTAGGTGGGTGCAGAGCCAGGGGTCTGTGGGGGGCCTCCCAGCGTCCCCTCGCACTGGCGGAGAGGCAGGCAGGCAGGCTGGCTCAGAGAGTGACTTTGCACTCACGCTCCTCCCCGGAGCTGCCACTCTGCCCCCAGGGTCAGAACAGCCAGCCCAAGGGAGGGGTGGGAGAGCCGAGCCTGGCCTCTGGACTGGCCCACTCTGTCCCTGGGCCAGCTGTTCTGTCTTGGGGGTGAGGCCAGCCAACCCAGAGTGGAAGCCAAATTCTGCCCTGCCTCCCCTGCTCCCTTTGGCTCCTCACTGAAGGCAGCGGGGAGGAGTGGGGAACGATGCAGGCCCTGCACTGCCCTATTCATGGCAAGACAGTGAGGGGCCCATGGAACCACTGGGCCAAGGGCGTTCACCCCTCTTGCCCCCCCTCCCAAGGACGGGCCTATCCAATGGGAAACTTCCATGTAATATCACTGGACATTTTTATAGAATTTTGCCAGGCTACTCTGTTAATTACACAATTCTCAGTCAACCCGTGGAACTCCTTGCCAGAGGCCAAAATTATAGTGGGGTTCAAAAAAGGAAGTAGGTAAGTTCATGGAGTATAGGTCCATCAGTGGCTATTAGCCAGGATAGGCTGACGTGGCAATATGCACACTACAGAAGTACATGTGTTTATATAAACGTTTCACGCACTATGGTTAGTATCACTTGGGATGCTTCTGGAAGACTGAATAGGGCAGCTCCTTTTCTGTGTAAACAACTAAATGGGCACACCAATGGAGGCACACCAGTATAAGACCTGTCAGTACCAAATCAGAACCAGGCCCCAAAATCCATCCATCCATCATTACAGACTTCTAAAGCAGGTGAACCCTTGGTCTAGTTATTATTTATACTCTACAAACCACATGGAACAACATGAAAAGGAAGAAACCTGCAGCAACAAAGGGGTTTTGCTCTGAACCCAAATAGGTTGCCAGCTTTTACAGTGTATGACAGCCCAGTAAGATGAACCTCCACTAGCATATACTCTGACTTACTGTGGTGAGGACCTCAGTTAATGTTTGAGGGAATGTGTGTCACAGTAGCAAATTCAAGTAAAGTAGGAAGCAGGGGGTAGATGAGGACAGGAAATTCTATAACTACCTGCACAACAATCTAATACAGATAGCTGCTTATGGTTAAATGTTCACTTGACTTTCCACTGCTGTCAGCTTTCAACCTCACTAATGAAAACAAAGTTTACTGAAATGATTATAGACTAAAAGAGTGCTAGAGGAGAGTTATCAATAACTGGTGTGGTTATTTATATCTCAGCAATGTGGATAACAAATACATACAGTAGTTTCTTGTCCACCAGGTTCCACATGGATGGATGACACAAACTTTAAAATAAATTTGATATGTCCAATCTATAGCAAAACAAGCAACCCAGCACAAAATAAGCAAGTATAGCATGTGTCCCTAAAGTGCTAAGTTCTGTTAATACCAGAGAGTGTTTCCCTAAAATAGTAAGCACCAGCTAATACACACTAGAGTAAGCTGTGCAGCAGAAGAGATCATGCATCTTCTAGAAAGTCATAATGAGATATTTTTTACATAAGAATGGCAATACCAGATCAGACCAATGATCCACTCCAGCCCAATATCTTATCTTCCAACAGTAGCCAATGGCAGGTGCTTCAGAAGGAATGACCAACAGCTAATTATTAAGTCATCTATCCTGCCATCCTGGCAATCAGCAAGCCCTGCCTATCCTGGCTAATAGCCACTGATGGACCTATCCTCCATGAACTTATCTACTTTCTTTTTTGAAGCCCACTATAATCTTGGCCTTCACACCATCCTCTAGCAAAGAATTCCACAAGTTGACTGAGAACTGTGTAAAGTAATACTTCCTTTTGTTTGTTCTAAAGCTGTGGCCTATTAATTTCATTTGGTGACCCTAGTTCTTGTGTTAAGAGAAGGAATAAACAATACTTCCTTTTTTTTTTACTTTCTCCACACCCATCATGATTTTATAGACCTCTATCACAGTCACCCTTGCTCGTCTCTTCACCAAGCTGAAAAATCCCAGTTTTATTAATTTCTCCTCATCTAAAAGACATTTCATACAACTAATTATTTTTGTTACCCTTTACTTTTTCCAATTCCAATTTATCTTTCTTAGATGGGGCAACCAAATCTGCATGCAGTATTCAAGATGTTTGTGAGCCTTGTATTGATAACAAGGCAATACAATCTTGTTATCTATCCTTTTCTTAATGATTCCCAACATTAACTTTTTTTGACAGTGAGTGGATGTTTTCAGGAGACTATCTGCAATGACACTGACATCTCTTTCCTTAGTGATAAAAGCTCATGTAGACCCCATCATTTGATGGGTATAGTTGGGATTATGTTTTTCAGTATGCATTACTGTGTATTTATCCACACTGAATTTCATCTGCAATTTTGTTGTCATGTGAGACCTCTTTGTAACTCTTCACAATCTGCTTTGGACTTAACTATCTTCAGTAGGTTTGTATCACCTATGAATTTTGCCACCTTACTGTTTACCCCTTTTTTCAGATAATTTATCAATATGTTGAATAGTACTGGTCGCAGGACAGACCTTGGGGGGATGCCACTATTTACTTCTCTCCATTCTGAAAACTGACCATTTACTTCTACTCTTTGTTTCCTGTCTTTTAACCAGTTACTGATCCAGGAGAAATTTCCGGAGGGGTAGCCGTGTTAGTCTGTGTACAGCAAAAACAATGGGAGTCGTGTGGCACCTTATAGACTAACAGAGTTCTTCAGGCATAGGCTTTCATGGGCTCTAACCCACTTCATCAGATGCAATGGGTTGTAAGTGGCTTGGAGCCCATGAAAGCTTATGCCCGAAGAAATCCATTACTCTATAAGGACACCCTGCAAATAGTGTAGTGGCTAGCACCTCTGCTTAACATGCAGATGGTCCTGGGTTCAATTCCCAGGAGGTTGGACTTGATGATCTCACAAGGTCCCTTCCAGCCCTATGATTTGATTGACACTCATTGGTTTTGCTGATCCAGGAGAGGATCTTCCGTCTTATGACAGCTTGCTTTGCTTAAGAGCCACTGGGGAGGGAACTCGTCAAAGTCCTTCTGAAGATCTACATACACTGTGTTAGTGGATCATCCTTGTTCACAAGCTTTTTGAGCCCCTCAAAAACTTGTAGTAAATGGATGAGGCATAATTTCCCTTTACAAAAACCTTGTTGATTCTTCTCCAGTAAATCATATTCATTTATGTGTCTAATAGTTCTGTTCTTTACTATGATTTCAATCAATTTGCCTGGTACTGAATTTAGACTTACTGGCCTGTAGTTGCTGGGATAACCTCTGGAATCTTTGTTTAAAATTGGTATCACATTAGCTATTCTCCAGCCAGGGGTATTGCTGCCCTGAAAAAAGGGTCAGGGCTCTGCCACTCTGGCCCTGGGCCCAATCCTGGGGCTGGATCAGGCTCCTGCCACTGCTGGCTGGCAGCCTGGCCCTGGGTCCCCAAGTGGGGTCAGGGCTGGATCTGGCCATGGCCAGCTGCCAACCCAGCCCCAGGTCCCTGACTAGGGTCCCAGCTAGATCTGGTCTGGCCCTGGATCCCTGGTCAGGGTTGGGACCAGAGCCAGATTCTGCCATTGCAGGTGGCCTGGCCCTGGGTCCTCAGGGCATGGGCACTGGGACTTGGGACTTATAGAACAGAATAGAATCGAATCGAATCATAGGGTTGGAAGGGACCTCATGAAATCATCTAATCCAATCTTGCGCCCTGTGTGCCCAGTGCTAGCGATGCCACTGCCTCCAGTCAGTTGGTATAGAAGCTGATTTAAATGATAGGTTACACAACATAGTAGTTCTGCAGTTTCACATTTGAGTTCCTTCAGAACTCATGAGTGGACACCATTTGGCCTTGATCACTTGTTACTGTTTTAATTTATCAGTTTGTTCTAAAATCTCCTCTAATGACACCTCGGTCTGGGACAGTTCCACAGATATGTCACCAAAATAATTTCTTAAGAACTTACTCATCCCTTTTTGGAAGAATGTAACTCAGAAAGCTGTTCAAAGCTGCTCATTTGGACTAGCTTGTAGTGTACTGAACCCCTTCTGTGAAGCACTGAACTCCCTCACAACCCACTGAAGACTGGTAGGAGGGAGGGTTAGGACATTAGAACAATGCAGCACAGGACTCTGAAATGAGGCTCCCCCCGCCCCCACAAAATCAGAACTTGCTCTGCACACTCCATAGGGATAATATTTGTCTGGGTAAACAGAATTCCTGTTGAAGCAGATGTATGTGTGATTTCCGTCTATGGAGTGCCATACCTAACTGATAAATGAAATTTTGTTTATGTATTTTAAAAAATCCTCAAACGGAAAGGGTAAATTTAACAGCACTCTGCCTGAGAATGTTTTTGAAGAATCCAACAAAGGAAGCAGCTTTAATGGCTACAAAACGTGTGCACATTGAAAGTTTTTTTAAAAAAGCTCTCTCTCACACTTACATAAGCATTACAAAAATGAGGGGGAAAGGTTACATTTCTTAAGAAGTTTCCAGTTTACTGACTCCCGCCAATCTATTTTAATAAAACTTCATGCAACAAAGATGTCCCAACTATTGCTTGGGGATACAAATAATTGTGTGCAGCCCCCTTTTAGTTTATGACAAAAAGTGAGAAGTCTCTTAGTAGGTTATTTCAGAGAATAAAATGCAAACACATCTTGTACCACAATATCATGGAATATTAGAATCTTTTACGGCCACTATTTCTTTTCCTACATAAGAAGGGGTGGGCTGATAATATCTGAAAAGGAAATAAACTTAGCTGATACAAAGTTAAACCTTTCTAAAGAAACAGGAAACCTTCCATCATAGCTCCACTTGCTGTCTAGACTGAGCACAAACTTTTAACCATTTAAGGTCCAAGTGACAAGTGGTGAAAGGGTCATATAATAGTCCATATTGAACTGTTATGACATTTTTTATTATTGTGACAGATGTAAAATATGCACTCACCAAAAACACTGAGTACACTTATAATTTTAAGATATCAAAACCGAAACTGATGCTTCCACTCATTGCTCTCTCCCAACCAGAGTAATAGGTTCTTCTACATCTGTTTGGTCCTCTGCCATTGGCGTTGGGACAGTGAGCCAGAACATAAGGGTTCAACTCCCAGATGCACTACAAATTTTATGAGACCCTTGGCAGGTTATTTAACTGGGGCGGGGGGCATTCAGGTTGATTTATGTTACTCAGTATCTTGCTTGATCAGCTCTTAAAAAGGAAACAAGAGGCTAAATCTCAGGAATACCTCCTGTACTGCAGGAAAGCCCTATAACGTAATTTAATGGCACTACCTGAGATATTCCACTGATGCCCTGTCAGTATACATTCTTGGTTCCACAAATTAAGATCATGGGCCATGCTGGCAAGGTGGTCCAGGAAAAACTATACTCTGATCATACAAAGACTTCTGCAATGTGATCATTGTTAGCTGGTCTGATTACTGAAGTGTGTAAAGTTAAGCACACACGTACATCTTTGTAGAATCGAGCCTTAAATTTGCGTCCTGCAGTTAGCACAAGGATGTGGCAAGAGTTCAAATTATCATAAGTGGCTGGTTTTTGGGGTCTTTTTTACTTGGTTTTTCTTTTACTTGCATTCAGTGTGGCACACAAGGAAGAAGAAGAGATATGGCTTTTCATAGCTACATCAGATTAAAGTCAGATAAAGTATCACATCAGGTATGTCACAGAGAAAGATTAACACAGCCTTGGAGACGTGTCCAAAAGCAGTGCAAAATAACAGAGAGCATACCTTTTTAAAAATTTAAATCATTTAGCTTCATGACAGCTTTAGCACACAAGTCATGCACAGGAAAAAAAATCTGTGGTATTTCCAAACTTTTGAGTGCTTACCTTCACTACCAGCATTAGTTACACACTGTGAAACTATGTATAAAATGGATTAATGGAGCACTCAATAGACAGGCCTTAAATTGAAATCTGCACTCCCAGAGTATGTGCTGTAGTAGGGTATAGTACTGTATGTAGGTGTGACTCAACAACACCTGAATACCAACTGGCAAAGGACCTACAGGAATGTACTGTTTCTGGTAAGTTCACCAAAGAATGTCATGTGAGGTCTTAAATGAAAATGGGGTCAGACTGCTCATTGTTATCTTTGTGAAACGTATTTACATACACTATGTAAGGAGTTATGTACTTGTGCTGAAAATGTTTTAAAGCCTGTATTAAGTCAGTTGACAGATTTTCTTGCTCAAATGTGATAGAGCCCTAGAGAATGCAATTTTCCATTTTCTAACCATGAGTACTCACGTGCTAGGAAAATCTTTTTAAATCAGATGAGTACCTCTCTAGGGCATACCAATTAGCAGTGCAAGGAAGTAGACAGTTCTAAATGGCAGATTTGATAAAAGCTTCCAAGCACGCATGTGGATTGAGATTTCTAGCAAGACAACCACATGCTGTGTTACTAAATGATAGTTGGATTGACCCGCCAATGCTTAAACTGAACTGAAAATGATCACAGAAGAGGCATTTACCTTCAAACTGCCAGTTTTCTGGACAAAATAATATGTCTACCTTATGTTACAAGACAATGAATCAGTATATTGATTCTTCTTGTTAAGAAATATCTAAGCAAGTCAGAGACTGGAAATTACTCCAGGAATGATATGATGTTTTATTTCAAATCTCCTGTAATCACGCAGGACAGAATTAATTGTTTATTGTTAAATCTCCAACAACTTAACTCAGTCTATTGCTTTTGCAAGATTTTTGTCACAGACTAACAGATGCTACAGATAGTGACATATCTTCATCAGTCAGAAATGGCAATTTATAAATTATAGAATCACTGGATTAAATACAAACAAATGCTCTATCCTAACTTCAGTTACATTATCTATAGTCTTTCCAATTCATAATTAAAATGTTACATAAGTGAACAAAATATAGGTTTACCCCCACCAAATGAACAAGACCAATAATAAATTCTTTCAGTCATTTGAAATTAGGAAGGCTGCTTTTCCTGTTTTAAGCAGGGCAGTCCTTGTTTTCTATGGGCTTTGGCTTAGTCCAGTATCAAAGATGAGGGACATCATTTTGAAGAGCGTACTGTTCCACTCTTGCAAGTGGGAGCAGGATGGCACTCTTTTCAAATGGCATCTGGAATGTATAGGAGGGTTATCCCCAGACAATGAGGAGGCAGCATAATCAAGACTTCATCCTAAGCCTTTATTGAAGAGAAGCTGAAAGCAGAGGGAACCAGACAGGCAGGTTCCCCTAGCACAAAAACAACCCTCCCATATATCATTATGGTAACCCCAATGACACCACAGCATCCTTCATACAGCATGACCACAAACATACAGGAATGGCCTTTGTTCCGAGGACATGACTGTGATCATCCTTTCTGAACAAATCCTTCTCCCTCAATTTTATTGTCATTAGAAATATACACAAACCAGAACCATGGATCTGAGAAATTGGAAACATTTCTTTATTTTGTTTATTTTGGCAATGGAGAAATGTTTTCAAATCATAGAATCATAGGGTTGATATTTAAGGTCTGGTTAGACAATACCCAAATCTCAAAGAGGTAGCTGTGGTAGTCTAGTTCAGCAAAACAAACAAGAAATCCAGTGGCACTTTAAAGACTAATAAATTTATTTATTACATGAGCCTAAGAAAATCCCACTTTGTCAGACGCTTGAAGATGGGGAATTTAATTTAATTTAATTTGGTCCCATTCTGTAAATTCCCCATCTTCAAGCGTCTGACAAAGTGGGATTTTCTCTCACGAAAGCTCATGAGATAAATAAATTTGTTAGTTTTTATATGTGCCACCATTCTTCTTGTCTGTTTTCAAATCTGTACCCAGATTTGAATTTCCCAACTTTATGATATCTCTAGTTTTGACACATTTTCCAGTGATCACGTACTGTGAGTTATAAAGCATAGTTTATGACACATCTGTCTGGAACTACTATAGAATTGAATAAGAGTTCTATGTAACATCAAAAGCTTGTCTCTTACCCAGCCTGTGGTGTATTTTTAATTTTAGTATCCTGATGCCTTACATCAAGCTTTGAAGTACAAACAACAGCCTCAATATTGATCCTATTGCAGAGCGCCCATTAAACTAAAGCCTGTAAAGACAGCTTTGAAAACATGAACCAAAGTAAACCAATCACTAGGAACCAACTGCTTGTCCAAAGAAACAGGCAGCTATGTTGTATTTCTACAAGAAAGAAAGTGGGAGACTGGAAAGAAGGATTTAAACGGTGTGAAAAGTAGGAGACAGGTCCTGAGGACCAAATTTGGACTGCTGGGTAAGAGATTAAAGTCCAGAACCTCCCTTGTAAAATTCTCTGAAATGCTTCCAATTTCACATAGAAAACCAGTTAGGCAGAACTAGATGAGATGATGGTGTTTGGAGGAAGGATTTCAGTTTCCCATGGGAAAGGAGGAGACTACACAGGAAGGATGGGCTCATCCAAAACCAAAACATATTGCTGAGATGTAAAATTAAAAACATTGTTGAGGAGTTTTAAACTAAGGGTTCATGGAAAACCAATGTGTGGAGGCATACATAGTTTAGACAGACACATACTTGGTGCAGTGGTACTCAAAATTTTTAAATGGAGCCCCCCAGTGGTCTTTTGTCAAACAATTGTGTCCCCCTTTCATTCTTCTGAAAAGGGAGGGCCCTTTTAGAAGAAAAACAACAAGATGCTTCCTATGCTATAGGCCCTAACAACAGAGGTGTCACTGCCACTGGGCCCACAGGGCTTATGCCCTGCATCTCCTCGGGCTGGCCCCCGCCATGCTCCTGCAAGTCAGCAGGGCGAGCCACTGGCCAGCAGCACCAGGAGCTGGAGCTGGGTTGGGGTGCAGCAGCAGGAAGAGGATGCAGCTCTGGCAGCAGCAAGAGCTAGATCTGGGCTGGAGACGCCGGCTGCACCTGGCCAGCTGTGCAGCGGCCCAGCCCACCTGCCACTTGCCAGCAGTAGCAGGAGCCAACTCCGGGCTCCCTACTGCTGGCTGACAGCAACAGGAGCCAGAGCTAGGCTGGGACCACCTGCTGCACCTGGCCGGCAGCACAGTGGCAGGAGCCAAATCTGGCTCTGGGCCACCTGCCGCTGGTGGCTGGCAGCAGTAGGAGCTGAATCCGGGCTGGGGTCACCTGCTGCTGGCAGCTGGCAGTGGCAAGAGCTGGATCCGGGCTGGGGCTGCCTGCCACTGGCTGGCAGCAGCAGGAGCTGGATCAGGCCCATCTGGGCTGCCTACCGCTTAATGACAGCAGCAGGAGCCGAATCCAGCTCCAGGCCCCTGCTGCTGGTAGCTGGCAGCAGCAGGAGCTGGATCCAGGCTGGGGCCACCTACTGCAGGATTGGGTCCCTGGGCAGGCGGCCTGTCTAACAATCACACCCTCTTTCCCTGAACCTCCGCCCTTCAAGAAGAAGAAAGACTACAGTGGGAAAGTGCCCCTGTAATGATCACAGCCCATTTCAGAAAAAAAAACCAGGGCCTACAGTGTGTGATGCAAGGACCAAAGTAGCAGCAGTGGGGAGCAGTGAGCACCTGGCCTGGCAGTGGCAGGGGGCTGCTGCTGTCAGTGCAGGAGGTGGGTGACAGCAGTGGCTGCTTCCATATCCAGGGAGCTTGGAGGTGGATTGGACCTCCCCTGCACCAACACTCCCAGCATCCATCTCATGGTTCCCCTCTCCCCTGGGGCACATCCTCCACATTGAGAGCCAAGACCTTAGGGGATGATTTATTAAAGGGGATTCTCTACATCATAGTGAAAAGGAGAGGTTTAACGTTAATAAAGTACAAGTAAGAACTACAGAGAAACAATCCGACAGAAAGAGTCTGTGGGGGAAAAATCTAACTCTGGCCCTCAAGTTCAGAAAGAGGCAC
>ML681998.1:18318071-18339547 GCA_007922195.1 Podocnemis expansa
TGAGCAGGCCCCCCCAACAACTCGGGTGCAAGAGAGAGCCCCGAGGGGCAGCATCACAACACTTTTATCCAGTACAGTATGATAATGCTATGATAATGCTTACATGATTGACAATGTTTTAGAGACCCTTATATGGTTACATCAACATTATTAAATACATATTAATGATTAAAGAATGCATATAATTATCCCCGCCTCTGTTTACTGTTGACATCATTTGCATTATTCTGGGCAGCCGCAGTACCTGCAAACTCATTAATTTCTGCCTAGAGATGCTGACCTTACATTCTTGTGAGGCTATGGTGCCAAGAAGGGTGAGCAGCAGATAGGAGGTAATACTCCCTTTTCAGTTAGAACAAAGACGGGACAGTTTAGCTTACATTCCTTGTCCAGATGGTCAGGAGAAAAAGCATGAGAAAGGGGAGATAACACACTTTAACTATTAACTCTAGGCCGCTTGTTAAAGAAACTTAGATACATGACTTGCCAGAGAAACGACCCCACTACCATAGCAACCCACGGCTCCAATGAGGCCTACACTTTAGCACCTTTCTCACTGTCCTACAGAAGAGATTACATATAATTTTTCTTACAAGTCCCATTCAATCGCATCACAACAGGAAGTCAACTAAATCCTGACAGATTTTATAAGTACTTGTATACAAAAGCAAGAAGTCTAATTACCACAATTGGTGAACTTGAGTGCCTGGTATTAAATGAAGATATTGTTATACTAGGCATCACAGAAGCTTGGTGAAATGATGATAATCCATGGATCATCAAAGTACAAAATGGATACAAATGACAGTAAGTCACATTGGGGAAGAAAGGCAGCATAGATTCAAGTATAGTAAAAATCTGAAATGAATCCAACAGTACCACAGAATCCTTATAAATAGAACATTCATGTTTGAATAATAAGAGTAAAGCAATGGGAGTGTACTACCAACCACCTGACCAAAATGTGACAGGAACTGTGAAATGCTCAGGGAACACTAGAGAGGCTACAAAAACAGAAAACTCGATAATAACAGGAGGATTTCAACTATCCACATATTGGCTGGAAATGTCACCTCAGGATGGAATGCAGAGCCCCAAAAACATGCCCAATGGCCAAGCAGCATAAACAGGGAAACAAAAAGACATCTTCTAAAGTTGGAAGTCAGATCCTACCAAGGAAAATAGAAAGGAGCATAAACTGATAAGTGTAAAAGAATAATTAGGCAGGCCAAAAAAGATTTTGAAACACAAAAACTAACAGCATTTTTTTTATGACATCAGAAGCAGGACACCTGCCAAACAGCTGGAAGGCCACTGGATGATCAAGGTGCTAAAGGTGCTCAAAGATGATGAGAATTACAGAGAAACTAAATGGATGCTGTTCATCTATCTACACTGCCCAGCAATCTTGTATGTCAGTGTTGTTCAAAAAAGGTTTTAGACTTCTAAGAATATTAGTGCTTACACTTTAAAATGCTTGTAAATTGCTGCATGTGCTAACCCTTCTTGAAATGCCCATAACACAGGCTGTCTGCTAATACAAAGTAGAAAAAAAACTTACATAACTATAAAAATTTCTTCTCTGAACTGTGAACCAAGGCAGGTAGAGTGCTTCCTCCACCCATCAAGGACTATTAAACTGACTCACTGTGGAAGATCTCAACAGAAACACTGGGTTATGACCGTTTTAAACTCCTGAAGGAACAAGAAAGCTCATTCCATCAAATTGAATTCTGGAGGAAGGAAATAAGGATAGCTGACATGGAAATTTTTCTTTTTTTTTTTTTTGAAGTTTGGTCTTTTACAGGGCTGGAGCTAGGAAACAGGAGCAGAGATCTCCGGGGTCCATCTGGATTCCCCCTAAAAGTTATTCACTGCTGACAGATTACAACAACTCTATCACAGTTTGCAACTGTAGACTAACTCATTCGTTGTATTGCCTGCTTTAACCAGTAAAAACCTCTAGTTTCTTCTTCTTAGTTAAGAAGCCTTTAGTTTATTATAGGATTGGCTACAAGCTTTGTCTTTGGTGAGATCTTTAGTACAAATTGACTGGGAGCAAGTGACTAGTCTCTTGGAGCTCTGAGCAATTTAACTATTGTGTGATCTTTGGTATAGGATACCATTTACCACTTAGTGAGGTTGATCAGATGTCCTGATTTTATAAAGCACAGTCCTGATATTTGGTGCTCCTGGTCCTGAACCTCTCGACTGAACTCAGTTCATATTCAAATCCCTTCCACCCAGGCCCTAGCCTGAACCCTCACATTCTGGGATATCTGGAAAATCTTAGGACCACTACTGCAATCCACAAAGCCTGAGTCAAATGACTAGTCTCCCTATACAATGAATGGGGAATGATAGGTGCCTAAGAATATGATCTACAGAAGTTACCATACTAGGCAGGGAGCTAACTTAGCTAGCTGATGGAAGATCTGATGAGAGGGGCATGTGCTAGGCTCTCTCTCAAAAGAAACGTGCCCAAGTCTCTACTGAAGGGAAGTGCTTGCCTCTGCATCATGATCTACAAATGGAAACCTGCTGTCTAGAATCAGGTAGCCTAAGTATTCAAAGTGTTTCTTGCAGAAATGTGTTACATGTCTGCTTTACTCCATATAAAATGGCTGGAGGTGCTGCCATCCACCTGATAGGTATTAACCCAGTCGTTAGAGCACCCATCCAACATGTGGGAGCAGCAGCAGATTCACACAGCTGTGATGCAGCCATGATGGCACCCAGAATGAATGTCCGTTTTAAACCGTTCCTTGCAAATCTTCCTCCTTCATCAACAGTCAGTATGGGAGAACTGAGGTTTCTTAACTCCTTTAAAATTTCATTTTCCAACCTCATTCACAGTTGGCATCCTGTTCTACCTCTCTTGACTTCAGCTCTGTAAACTTGCTGTAAATTGGTACCTCCTACACATATTGGACAAGGCCCCATCATTATAGTCATCTTATTCTTAACCGATGAGGTGAGAAAGTTTGCTTTGCAACTAAAATAGCTTAAGTAGCTGCTAGTAAGCATTTTTTATCTTTATTTTTCTTACCATTTTTCACTTCTATGTCTCATTATTTATACTCACTTAAAATCTCTTTGCAGTTAATAACCTTGTTTCACTGTATTTTATCTAATCCAATATGTTGAAGCTGAAGTGTCTGGATAAGTATTTAGGTAACAAGACAGGATATTACTACACTAAGGGAATAACTGACTTAATATACTTGTACTCTCCAAGACAGGCTGGGCAATACAAGACACACAGTACTGGGGAGAGATCACATGCCACCCCTTGTCTAAATTGTGCCCCAATATGTCACAACCATTCATTGTTATTGACAGCTATATGCAGTATTAGAAGGTCATTTGTTTCTATTTTATAGGAGAAATGCATAGCTTTGGTTTTATCACCATTGATGCTAAGTCCCATAAATGGTGCTGGCTTTTGTAGCTTTCCCAGCATTAGTTATACTTGGTCAATAGTCTCTCCAAAGAAGGCTATATCATCAACGTGCTTGAGCTCCTATAAAGATGAATCTTTACATTTTACGTCTTCTACTTTGGACTTGGTCATCTTTATTATCACACAGTCTACTAGACCAGTGTTTCCCAACCAGTGTGCCATGGCACACAGGTGTGCCATCAGGCCTGAGCAGGTGTACCATAACATTTTTTGAAAAACTACTCAAGGAGCTCTGGATTGGCTTATTGGCTCATGAATATTCATGAATTCATTTAGAAACTATATGGTGGTGTGCCTCAAATTAATTAAAGGTAGCAAGGTGTGCTGTGGCAGAGAAAAGGTTGGGAACCACTGTACTAGACCACCACCATGGGTGAGAGAATACATCCCTTCTATACTCCCTATTCTACTGAAAACCAGTTCATAATACAACCATTGCCCTTCACACAGCTAAATGTACGCCAGCATAGTTCTTCCACTAGACACACTAAATCCTTAGGCATCTTATCTTTGGGTAGCAATATCTGTATTTCGGCTCAATGAACAGAATCAAATGCAGCTGCAAAGTATATAAACCTGATGTTAACTTCCTTTTGGCACTCTAGTTTTATTTCAGTAACATTCTGTTCATCATATATAGAATGGATTGTAGACCAGCCTGTGTGAAAACCACACTGGTTATCTCTCATTTCTGAGTTTAGATATTTCAGTCAGTTTACTAGTATGATTGTAAACTTCTTCCCTGAGACTACAAAAATAATATTCTCTAAGCAAGCTGATTCCTCTATTTTTTTTAAAAAATAGGGATGATACAGTCCCTTTGACAATCTTCTGGAAAGTGATCAGTTTCCTAAACATTTAAGACAACAGTATGACACTAGTGAACTAAATGTTCTGATGAAATATTTTCAAGACATGGTGCTTTATCACTTCACAACTGTTTTGACCACAAGCATCAATCACTTCCTCTAATGTGACTAGCCTGTTTTCTCCTGGATTAATTTCTGGATTAAGTTGTAGTTTGCATATTAGTAAGGATCTGTTCATTAACCCACAAAAATTCTCCTGCCAACACTTAAGTTGTGCATCAATGTCCTGGCAGTATTCCCCATTCTTGTCCTGAACTGACAGAGTCTGCAGAAATGGCCATCTAATTAAGACTTTCAAAATCTCAAATATACATTTCCAGTCATGTCTAATCATAGAATCACAGGTTTGGAAGGGACCTCATAAGGTCATCTAGTCCAACCCCCTGCTAAAAGCAGGACCACTTTCACTAAATCATCCCAGCCAGGGTATTGTCTAACCAAATCTTAAATATCTTCAAAGACAGAGATTCCACCACCTCCCTAGGCAACACATTCCAGTGCTTCACCACTCCCCTACTGAGAAAGTTTTTCCTAATATTCAGCCTCAGCCTTCCCAGCTGCAGCTTGAAACCATTGCTCCTTGTTCTGTCCTCTGTTACAACTGAGAACAGCCTAGCTCCCTCCTCTGTGGAGCACCCCTTCAAGTAGTTGAAGGTTGCTATCAAATCCCCCCTCAGTCGTCTCTTCTGCAGGCTAAATAAGCCTAGTTTCTCTGGTATCTCCTCATAAGTTATGTGCCACAGCCCTCTAATCATTTTTATTGCCCTCCACTGGACTCTCTCATTTGTCCCTATTCTTTTTGTAGTGGGGAGCCCAAAACTGGACACAGTATTCCAGAAGCAGCTTTAACAGTGCTGAATAGAGGAGAATAATCACATCCTTCAATCTGCTCACAACGCTCCTACTGATGCAGTCCAATATGCCATTTGGCTACAAGAGCACACTGTTGACTCATATTGAGCTTCCTGTCCACCATAACCCCAAGGTCCTTTTCTATAGTACTGCTGCTTAGCCAATCACTCCCCAGCCTGTAGCAGTGCATGGGGCTTTTCCATCCTAAGTGCAGGACTTTGCACTTGTCCTTGTCGAAACTCATGAAATTTCTTTTCGCCTACTGCTCCAATTTGTCTACGTCTCCCTGAATCCTGTCCCTGCCCTCCAGCATGTCCATAATTCCCCCCAGCTTGGTGTCATCTGCACACTTACTGAGCATGCAATCTATCCCATCATCAAGATTGTTAATGAAGAAGTTGAATAGAATGGGCCACAGGACCGGCCCTCTGGTGGACTCCACTCATTACTAGTTGCCCGTTAGACATTGAGTCATTGATTCCTACCCGCTGAGACCATTGATCTAGCCAGTTTTCTATCCACCTCGCAGTCTACTCATCCAACCCATACTTCCTTAACTTGCCAATGAGAATGCTGTGGGAAACCATATCAAAAGCCTTGCTAAAGTCTAGGTATACCACATAGACAGCTATTCCTGCATCCACAAATTTAGTCATCTCATCATAGAAGGCAATCAGGCTGGTCAGGCATGGTTTGCCCTTGGTGAATCCATGTTTTCTGCTCCTGATCACTCTATTTTCCTCCAAGTGTTTCAGGATGGATTCTTTGAGGACCTGCTCCACGATCTTTCCAGAGCATTGACTCCTAATAGCAACTGGGATCTAAGAAATGCTTAATGGCAAATGGTCAAGGGGTTAAAGAAATACCTCAGTGCTAGAATGTACTCTGCTTTATCACAAAATACCATGTGAGGTTTTCAATGAAACTTGGGGTTTCACTGGTCATTAATGTCATTGTACCGTATGTATGTACAGAGACTTCTAAAAGAGTTATGTACATATACTTAAAATACATTTTTAGAGCCCGTATCAAAGCTTTAGTCACCTGAAAAGGTGAAGAACAAGTTTTTCTCTAAGCAGGAGTTAAGAAATGTCTCTCTTTCTGTTTAGATGTGAATTGAATTGTAAGTTAACACAATGGATGACTATTTACATACAAAATCAGATGTTAACAATGAGATGTGAAGTCAACAGAGAAGCAGCACACAGGTAAATCAAGCCAGGAGTTATTATCCTGTCTCTAAGAATAGACAATGGAATTTATGAGTATATGTAGGAGGGAAAGAAGGCACCCCACAATTCTCCACCTAGAAAGCAAAAACACAGTGTGTTTACATTCATGAAAAAAGGATCTCAGTCAACCTTTGTTGAAAAGCTGCAAAGAAAAAATAATCTTTTAACATGAGGTTAATCTATTAATTAAGTTTAGTATCTAGAAAGCATGCTTTGACTTTTTTTTATCTGTAATGTATTTTTCCAATATCTTTCTCACTGATACTTGAATCTTGAGTTTTCTAAAATAAAATTATTCTTATTTTCACTATAAATATAACTAAATGCTGTGATGCTAAGCAAAGTGCTGGTATTAAGTTGAATCTTGCAAGCTGGTGTGTATACTGTTGCTCTGGGGTCAGCAGATGTGATGATTCTATGAGTAATGCACTGGGCTGGATTTCATAGGTAAATGCCTTTTGCGTGTTGTGATTCCTGGTATCAGCTTTGTACCAATTTAGACATCACGAATTACAACATGCAAAAACTAGTTGCTGAGCACTTCCATCTTTCTAATCACTTTGTGGATGACTTGTTAATGACTGCTCAAGAAAGTCAGTGGGACATCAAGACTGCAAAGAGAAATAGCTGAATTAGAATTGATATGCAGATTCACTTGTGTGGAAAGCAGGATTAAATCATGACTATGGCTTCTTTTCCCATTTCAACAGGTGATTTGACTTCAGTCTCCTCTATGTGCTGTTTCCCAGTATTTGAATTGTAACAACTGCTTTAATTTGCTGTTACTGTATGGACCTGATCCCATGTCTTGCACTTCCCTGCATTTATTTTCCTCCCATTCTGTAAGTTTCCCCATCTTCAAAGCGCCTGACAAAGTGGGATTTTCTCCCACAAAACTCATAATAAATAAATTTGCTAGTCTTTAAGTGCCACAGGACTTCTTGCTTCTTTTGCTGAACTAGTCTAACATGGCTGCCCCTTTGACACTGTCACAATGAATACAAGGACTGTCCCCATCTTTCAAGGCAGGCCAGATGTAGGAATAGATCTGATGAAAGACTGACTAATGAGGTTTTAAGTCTCCAGTGGAAACCTAATAAGAGGCACTGGGAAATTCTGAACTTCCTTGTCTGATAAACGTAGAATTTCAAGGCCTTACAGAAATGCAAGCACTGCCACAAGATTTCCTTCTGTGCCATGAGGTTTGTTGCAGAAGTTGGGGAAGTAGGGGTGAAAAGAGATGGTATAGCTAGCAAGGAAGCAATGATAAGCTGAAAGCAGTGTTTTTCATTATGAAAAATGAGGCATAGGGGAATGCAGGCCAGCCCCAGCAGCCTAACTGGGCTGAGCTGATGTGACCAACAGCACTGTTCTCCAGGAAAGGACGTCGAGGGACTCTGTGGCAGGATATGTTATTGCACAGGTTTTGTTCCCAGTTCTACTGCTTCTTTAATCATAAGCCCCTTTCTTGTTATAAGTGATAAACCTGAATAACAGTGATAAAGGTGTGGGCACATTCATATTGTGTGTACAGTGGATAACGTACAGAAAGCCATGCGTCTTTCTCCATTCACCTATCTCCATTAAGGCCCACCCTACACAAAACTTGTGCTTGTTTAAATGAAGGTGTGATGTTCAGGTAGTTTAGTTAAACAAGAACAACTTTTGTGTATAGCCACTCATTTTTTAAAATAAAATAATAATAATAATAATAATTAATAATAATCTGGCTTATAAAAAGCGTTCACATACAAAATTGTCCTGGTTTAACTAAAAATCATTTCACCATCACACTTTAATTAAACTGGTGTAGTTTCTATATTGAGACATATAATGTCACTTTTGGAGTCACCAGGAGTAGCACGATATGAGCAATCACAATTTGTATTGATTTTGCAACTCCTGCAAAACATTGAAATTCATTACACATCTTACCTCACTGAGAAAAGAAAACAATTTTGCATCTCTATGGTAACCTACAATGAGCAGCATATTAACTGTCTCTGAAGAGATATCCAATTGCATTATTCTTGCATTACATTGATTGCCAGTAATAAAAATTTACAGAGTGCCTTTTGCTTTCAATTTAGAGCACTGGAGCTGGAAGCCACTGAATTTAAAACCAAATATTTGGTATAGCAAATATTAGCTTTTTATTCTTTAATCCATATTTGCACAATACTACTGTAACCTCATGCTTGCCATCACCAACATTTCTGTACACAGTTCCCACTGAATGGCACAAAATTAATGTCCCCTCAAAATGTTGACCATTTCTGAGGAAAGCATAAGAACAAAGCCCAGTGCCTCTTCCTTCCTTTCTCATCTCCTCTTTATCTTTCATCTGCTAAATGGCTTATCTCTCCCATATTGCTACACTACTGAAATATCACATTGGATATTCCTGTTAAACTAGGGAAGTGCAGCCTGGATGGAACTACTGTAAGATGGGTGAAATATTGGTTGGATAACTTTCTGGACATTATAGTACAAATTAGGAAAGGACACATCACCACCACCCTATACCGAAAACCTACTAATTGGTATAGTTACCTACATCCCTCGAGCTTTCATCCTAAACACCACATGATCCATTGTCTACAGCCAAGCCCTAAGATATAACCACATTTACTCTGATTCTTCAGATAGAGATAGATATCTTCAGGATCTCTATCAAGTATTCTTAAAACTACATTATCCCACTGTGGAAGTAAGAAAACAGATTGACAAAGCTAGACAGGTACCCCAAAGTCAGCTACTGCAGGAGAGGCCCAAAAAAGAAAACAAATAGAATGCCACTGGTCACCACATACAACCCTCAAGTCAGACCTCTACAGCAGATCATTAAGGACCTATGGCCTATTCTACAAGATGATCCCTCATTCTCTCAACTCATGGGAGATAGACCTCTCCTCTCGTGCATATAGCTGCCTACCCTTAAACAGATACTCACCAGCAACTACAGACCTAACAACAGAAACATTAAAGCAGGCACATACCCCTGCAACAAACCATGTTGCCAATTTTCCCACATATCTGCACAAAATACACCATCATAGGACCTAATCAAGCCAGCTACTCCATCAAGGGCTCATTCACCTGCTCATCCATCATGGGCCGGAAATGCCCCCCACACATTACATTGGACAAACATGGCAGTCTCAGTGCAAAAGAATAAATGAGCATAAAACTGACATCAGAAATCACAACATGCAAAAACCAGTTGCTGAGCAGTTCTATCTTTCTAATCACTCTGTGAATGACTTGTTAACAACCGTGCTCAAGCAAATCAATGGGAGACCAAGCTTCAAAGAGAGACAGCTGAGCTTGAATTAATATGCAGATTCAATTGTGTGGAAGCAGGATTAAAGTGTGACTATGGATTCCTTTCCCATTACAAGAGGTTATTTGACTTCACCTTCCTCTATGTGCTGTTTCCCAGTGTTTGAATCTTAACAATTGCTTTGATTTGCTGTTACAGTATGACCTGATCCCATTCTGTAAGTTCTCACATCTTCGAAGCATCTGATGAAGCGGGATTTTCTCCTACAAAAGATGATGTGATAAATAAATGTGTTAGTCTTTAAGTGCCGCAGGACTTCTTGCTTCTTTTGCTCCAGGAGAGTAGTTATCAATGGTTCACAGTTATCCCGGAAAGACATAATGAGCGGGGTACTGCAGAAATCAGTTCTGAGTCCATTTCTGTGCAATATTGCCATCAATGGTTTAGATGGTGGCACATATAGTACACTTATAAAGTTTGCCAATGATACCAAGCTGAGAGGGGTTGCAGTACTTTGGAGGATAGGATCACAATTCAAAGTGATTTGGACAAACTGGTGAAATGGTCTGAAGTAAACAGAATGAAATACAATAAGACAAGTGCAAAGTACTCCCTTTAGAAGTACTCATTACACATACACAAAATACACAATGACTGCCTAGGAAGGAGTACTGCGGAAAGGGATCTGGGTGTCATAGTGAACCACAAGCTAAATGCGAGTCAACAGTGTAATGCTGTTGCAAAAAAAGCAAACAACATTGTGGGATGTATTAACAGGAATATTGTAAATAAGACACAAGAAGTAATTGTTCTGCTCTATTCAACCCTGATAAGGCCTCAACTAGAGTATTGTGTCCAGTTCTGTGCACCTTATTTGGAGAGATGTGGACAAACTGGAGAAAGCCCAAAGAAGAGCAACTCAAATGATTAGAGGTCTGGAACACTTGACTTATGAGGGAAGATTGAAAGAGCTGAATTTGTTTAGTCTGGAAAGGAGGAGACTGAGAGGGGACAAAAAACAGTTTTCAAGTACCTGAAAGGCTGTCACAAGGAAGAGGAAGAAAAATTATTCTCCTCAACCTCTGATGATAGGGCAAGAAGCAATTGGCTTAAATTACGGCAATCAAGGTTTAGATTGGACATTAGGAAAAAATTCTTAACTGTCAGTGTGATTAACCACTGGAATACATCGCGTAGGCAAACTGTGGAATCTCTGTCTTTGGAAAGTTTTAAGAGCAGGTTATACAAGTCAGGAATGGTTTAAGAGGGTACTGCCTGCCATGGGAGCAGAGGATTGGACCTGGTAACCTCTCATGGTCCCTTCCAATTTCTGTGCGTCTATGACTCTTCACTTGAATTTAGACAATCAGGGAAAGAGAGACATACCTTCAAAAGGCTACAAGTTTACATATTAAACTGACAATCATAGACTTTGGAAATGAATTTTTTTTGGAGGGTGGACAAGCAGAGATGATCAAGTGTGGAAAAAAGACTGCTTTGTCTAAGGAAGCATAGCATACATGTAAAAGAAAGCAGTGATAAATCAGAAAATGATACCATAGATTAGAAAAAGAGATACAGATCACTCAGCAATGGAAATCAGAAAAGGTCTCAAAAAGTTTCTGAAGTTTCACTGTACACTACTAGTGAAGAAGTGGTTTTTCATCAGAAATAACACTTTTCAAGATACTTGGAATTCTCAGCTTGAAACATTGATATAACACAGAGTACTCCTTTTGTTGTGCTCTCTGTATGTTTGTAAAATCTCAGCCCCACTGGACGTAGCAAGATTCTCTGAAGTTCCTCGTATATACAAGAGGATAAATCTTCTTAATGTTAAGGCATGTATCAGCCTCTACCAGTGGTTTATGTAGAAACATTATTTTGAGTAAGCTATTCCATAAATGCCTATTCCATAGTTTAGCAAAACAAACAAGAAGTCTGGTGGCACTTTCAAAGACTCACAAAATCATTTATTTATTTGTTATTTATAAATTACTTATAAATAATTTTGTGAGTCTTTTTGAAAGTGCTACCAGACTTCTTGTTTGTGTTGCTATACTAGACTAATATTCCATAGTTTTGGTGCCTTCTTTGGAAATATCGGGTACAGGTCACTGTCAGAGACAGGATGAAGGGGTAGGTGGACTGCTGGTCTAAACATTCCTATGTTCTCAAATAAATGCTTTTTTAGGATGTATGATATTAGTATAGTGCATTTGATGTGTTTATTGTGATGAACCATCTTCATGCTGGGATCTGTGAAAGACCCCATAAGAAGTGACTTTCATTTTCCATGAGTGTAATCTCCTGCATCTTCAGTGATAATAAGGACATGGTCAGATTTATAGCAAGAACTTTTGCCTGTACTATGTTTTCAGCTATATTTCACAACTGTAGGACAGCACAAGCTCAGATGTGATCCTTCCAGGTTTCCCTATTTTGGTCAAGCATTTTTTTTTTTAATTTTCCTTTTTAAATCTCTATTTTGACCATGTATGAGAACTCATACCACCCCCATCCTCCCTGTTTATTTGCAGAAATAGTAAGTGTTCTCTGGCACTGATTAGAAAAAATAATTGTTATATAATGCCCTTCTGAATATTTAAAGTACAAACAGCTTTAAAAAAAAAAACCTGCCATGTTCATACATTAGGCAATGATGAAACAAGCTTCACACACACAATATAATTGTGCCTTCAAACTAGAATCGATGATACTTCCTCTACAATCACTTTGTTAGATTATTATGGTAATTAGCCACTTAGATTGTATCCAGTAAACAGAGCTATATATAGCTCATTGCAAACCAGCACTTTAACAGCAGCACTTCAGTACAAATTAATGGAAAAGCAATTCATTTTTAAATTCAATAAGATTTCTGCTCGAAAGCAATTTGATTTGATAGTCAACTTAACATGCTTAATTTATGTTCATTCATTGCTCAGTGACTGAATTTTTTATTCTCTACACTCAGAATAGCAGGTGAGCTACTTTGAAATAGTATAATTAGGCAGAATGCTCCACTGAGGGGGTGCGTGGGTGGGAAGGAGATCACTGATAAGCCTGTATAACATATACATTTGGTATTTTACTGGTGATGGAATTAGAGAAGAAACAGATAATTTTCAGTCTGATGACAGGGCACTAAAATACTTTAAATATGGTGTCTTCAATTCCAAACAATGAAACTTGTTTCTCATACATTGGGCTTCCCTAGAGTACTCAGAGGGGAAAAAAAAAAAAAAAAAGAAAAGAAAAACCAACAGAAAAGGAGCCTCAGATCCTCTCACTCCCTCAAGCCAAGGACTTTCAGGTGCTCTGAGGGGAAAGCTATGACCATTTCATTCAGGTGCAACACCATCTGTGACCCAGGCCCTTATCATCTTGGGGCTGAGTTACAGCAGCGTGCATCTGAGGTTACTTTTTAAATGAATGTAGAAAATGTAAAACTGGGTGCTGCATTGTGCACCAGTTATTAAGCAATAATTCTTGGTTTCCAAGTAGAATTCGGGGTGTCAGTTTCGCACTAGGTCGGGAACTTCTTATCTGAGAGATCAGCGCTGGCCCTGTGCCATGCTGTTAGAGACAGAGGGCACTGAGCTGTGGCAGGGGCACTGGAGTGGGGAGGGGATATCAGAGGTACACATGGTGGTAGTACACATGGGAAGATCAAGGGGTCAGAGGCACAGAGGAGGATTTGTGAGTTAGGTGCATATGGGGGGATCAGAGGTTCATTGGGGTACTGGAAGGGTCAGACGCCTGGGTGGAGAGATGATCAGGGAGTGTGGCTCCCCAGCAGTAGGGACATGTTGAAGATGCTAGGGCTCTGTTTGTGATTGGAGGTGTGCCACAGAATAAAGGAGTGTGAAGTGTAGGGGTGTGTATGCTCACAGTATGACTGGATGGAAAAGGAATGGGTGTATGCAGGGGGCATGGGTGTCTAGTATGAGGATTTGTGTACAGTACTCAATGTGTTTGTATGCTGAGTGGTGGGGTTAACAAGGAATTAATGGGCTACGTCCCAGGTTAAGCTGTGTGTGTGACATACATGCTGAATGCATTTACGATGGCGTGAAAGAGGATGTGGAATGAAAGCTAGCTATAACAAATTCATGGAATTGGTTTGATGAGGATAAACAAGTAACATATCTGCAAACTTATACAAAGTAAAAAGAGGAGTTTCTTACCTTACAGAAACTGGAATTCTCCCAGATTGGCTGTGCACATGGATCCCACTCACAATGCACTTGCACCCCCTCCACAAGTTTATGTATAACTTCTCTAAAAGCATCTGCTATGAGTCACATATGCAGCCCGCATGCCCTTCTTCTTCCCTTTTCTGACAGCACAAGGGGCAGAGGTTAAATCCAAACACTAATCAATTCCTTTGCCACTCAAAGTCTCATGGATAAGACTGATTACTGGGAGCCACAAGTAAGCTTTTCTTGAGCTTCTGTGCTTGTGGATTTCATTCATAAGGACTTACCCAGCAATTTGATGCTTTGAAGGAAGAAGGTTATTTATCCAAATAAGATTGAAAGACCACTTGAGCATCTGCTCTCCAGTGAGTAATGTCTAGTAAATGTGTGAATTGATGACCATGTAGTTGCTCTACATGGCTCTATCAATGGGATCCTGATGAAACATGTCACTGAAGAACCCAGAGCCCTACTTAGAATGGGCTAAAAAGTTAGAAAGAGTTCTGTTTGAACTCACAGAGTGTTAATACAGCTCAGTCATGCCCCAATTAGACATCCTGAATTAAGATAGCATATGGTAGCAGAGCTAACTATTTTAGATACACTGTTATAGAACTCAGACAACAAGGTCTCAAATCTGAAATTAATTTGCAGGTGACTAGAAGTCATGAACATGTAGGACTGAAATAGATTTTGAAAGGTTACCTAGTTCAGCCCCCTGCACTGAGACTAGACCAAGTACAACTAGGCCATCCCTGACAGGGCATTTGTCTAACCAGGTTTTAAACACTTCCAGTGATGGTGATACCACCACCTCCCTTGGAAACTATTCCAGTGCTGAGCTACCCTTATAATTAGAAGAGTTTCCTAATATGTAACCTAAATATTTTGCTCTGTAGGACAGTAAATAATCAGAACTTCTTACTCCATTTTCTGTGGACATGGAGAATAACTGACATGGAATCACAGCCCTCAATATATTTAATAAAAGTTATTAGTTGTTCCCCATTTAGTCTTCTTTCCTCAACACTAAACAAATCCAGTTTCTTAACCTTTCTTAATAGGTCAGCCTTTCTAAACCTTTTATCATTTTTATTGCTCCCGTCTGGACTGTCTCCAATTTGTCCACAACTTTTCCAAAGTGTGGCACCCAGAACTGGACACTGCACTCCACCTGAGGCCTTACAAATGCTGTGTAGAGCAGAACAATTGCCACCCCTGTCATATATCTGACACCCCTGTTAATACACTACAGATTGATATAAGCGCTTTCTATAACTGCATCATATTGTTGACTCATATCCAGTTTGTGATCTACTGCAACATCCAGATCCTTTCTTAGTTATTCCCATTTTGTATTTGAGCATTTGATTTTTTTTGTTTGTTTTTTACCTAGGTGTAGTACATTGCAGTTGCCTTTATTGAATTTCATCTTGTTAAATTCAGACCAATTCTCCTATTTGTCAAGGTCCTTTTGAATTCTAAAACTGTCCTCCAAAGTGGATGCAACCCCTTCCAGATTGGTGTCATCTACAAATTTTATAAACACACTCTCCACTCCATTATACAAGTCATTAATAAAAAAAATTGATTACCAGAACCAAGACTGACCTCCCAGTTTGATAATGAACTGTTGATATCTACTCTTTGAATACGGTCTTTCAACCAGTTTTGCACCCACTTTTTAGTAATTTCACCCAGACCACCTAGTTTATACATGAGACTGTCATAGAGGATTGTACCAAAAGCCTTGCTAAAATAAAGATACGTCATACCTACCACTTTGCCCTATCTTCTAGGGCAGTGTTCATCAAACTAGGGGTCACAACCCAATTCTGGGTCACAGACCTAAACGGACTGGGTTGGGGACCCTGCTGAATCCAGGAATGGGAGAAGGTCTGCCCCTCACCCCCTGCCGGGCCAGTACCACTTCCAGGAGCGGGGGTATGGCGCCTCTTATTCTCCTGCCAGCTGGCCCTGAGCAGAAGAAAAGTGGCCCATCCCCCCCCACCACACACAGTGGAGGGTCAAGGCATGGCAGAGGGGCCCAGAGGTGGGTCCCCTGTCAAAAAGTTTGACGACCACTGTTCCAGGGCATGTACCCTGCTTTCTTACAGTCCCAACTTTCATTGTTTTGTCCCCAGAGTCAGGATGAACCACAGTAGTTCTTTTCCTGTTATGCTGGCTCCAAGCTGTCTTAATGTACTCATATTGACTCCATATGCAAAAAGGGAGACATTTTCAGAAGGGCTCAGGGACTGGGGCATATTTACTGTTAACTTGGAAGGCACCGGAAAGCCTGGCAGAGCCTTGTGGAGATTGTTTGAGTGACTATCAATGGTGGTGTCAGGGAACTGAAACCAATTAAGTACAAGCAAATCTTCCTCTTCCTGGAGGTGAGGTTAGCAAGGAGCCTCACACTCCTGGGTACACCAGAAGCACCAGAGCTGCGTACTGTCAGAAGAGCAGAAGACACTACAGTTTCTTCAGGAGAAGATAAAAACTGTCTTGCTGGACAAGGCTTATCCCAGGTCTCCTCCTCAAACAGTAGTTGCCATATTTCCAAAACTATAGACTTTGGGGAAGAATGGACAAGTAAAGGGAAATCTCCCAAAGGAAATTTGACTCCTGAAGTGCAAAAAGGAGGAAATTGTTGATTTGGATTATGCCCAGGAGGTCAATAGGCCCATGGTAGACATCTGTATGGGCAAGGCACAGAATTCCAAGGTACTGACATCCACCAGGACAAGTAAGTATCACGTGGTGAACTCCTAACTGAAGTAATCCGTGAAGGTTTTTCTGATATTTAGTTCTCTTGGTAGGAATTGGTAAAGATTTTCTACTAGACTCAGCTGATGATGAGGATGAAGCAAAGTTCTCTAAAGGAGGGGCTGTTCCAAGAGGTGCAAATCTGTTCAAGACTTTAAAGTTCCTGAATTACTGCAGCAACAGACCAGAAAGTTATTTTTGGGATTATACCGTGGGCTTTTGCTACACAGAAGATCTTTGAGAAACTGAGGCAGGAGAGGCCTGTAATATGGAAGATGCTGGTTCTGGACTAACCATAATCCTTGGTCTTATAAAGTATAGTCCAGATGGTACTGTCAATACCAAGGTAGAATATGAAGTGTTCAAAGGTGACCACTTGTATACCAAATCCCCTGGTCAAGAGTGCTTTAATGAGAGGGGATGTTTCTGATGTTCCAGTACCAATGTGGACAGGGCTAACCATGAGGCACTCAGAGTCACTTCTGTTGGGCAAAGGATGTGCCATTCACTGGTACTGACACCAAAGCCAATGTCACTGAATGTGGTTTCAGTGCATGTGGAACAGAGTGCCCCTGTGCCAGCACAGACTTTTTTGGTGCTAGCTTCTGTCTTTTCCTCATGCAGTGACAGAGATTCAGGTCAGTACCAGACTGGCTCCTTGGAGCCATGCTCTTTTCTCCAACAGGCAGCTGGGGTTTCTGACCACTCCAGTGTGAAGGTGGCCTGCTGTGGCAAACTCTTTTTAGATTTGTGAAGTCTCTTTTCAGCCTCCAAGGCTAAACATGATTTTTCTCATCTCTGGAGCATTCAAGGCATGACCGAAGCAGAAGTGGATTACTTTTCTCTTGACTTTCAAAGTCCCTGATTCAGAAGTTGTTGTCATGGATTTCTCCATCAGGAAAATCTTGACACGTGACTCACAAGAATTCTTTGTGTTTCTCTTGTGTGCCTTACAAATCACACATTTAGAAGCTCTGTAAGTTTCCTCATCTTCAAAGCATCTGACGAAGTGGGATTTTTCTCCTATGAAAGCTCACATGATAAATAAATTTGTTCATCTTTAAGTGTCACAGGACTCCTTGCTTGTTTTGCTGAACCAGACTAACATGGCAGTCTCTTTGGAACTTACACGTTACATGGCCTTTGTTCCCCAAAGCACAAGAAGCATACATCATGTTCATCTTCCAGTGGAATCACTCTTCACAATGAAGCACAAGATTTAAAAACAGTGCTCATGGGTGAGGCTTAACAGCCATCGCCTGTTACGAACTACAAAAAAGCTACCAACAGTGAATAGTTTTTATAGGGTTTTTATTTTTTACCCACTGGCTTAAAAACCAATCTGACCAAGTAGGAGGGAACAGTTCTCTTTCTCTCAGAGCAGTCAGAAGCTGCCTGTCCCATATGCTCTCAGGAGGGAGAATACAAGAGTACATTAGGCACATCTATAAAACCTACTGGACACTGCTAGACACATTGTCAGAACTCCCGTGCAGGGCACAAGCACACCATGAATTGGATCCACATACACAGAAGCTCAGAGAATTTCCTGTTTGTGTTTGCAAATGTTGACAGGTGTCTAGTTTTAACTTAAACTTCCAGCTAAATTAGAAAAACCTCCATTCCTTCCAACCTAAGGGGAATTCCAAATCAAAACAATGACACCGCAAACTGATGAAAGAGGCTGCTTTAAACTTGAAGGGGGGTGTGTGGTCAGTCAGTCATCCTTCATTCTGGATAAATGTAAGTAGTCAAACTTCTTTTTGAAGTAAGTTTGGCTCCCATTATTTCAGCTTTCTCTAAACACAGGACACCTGCAAACCTGGTCAGAGACCAAGCTATACAAGCAGAGAAATTTTACTGAGTTTTGTTCAATGGAATAGTCTACCTGGGAGCAGAAGCTGTCGGAGATCAGGGTAAAGAGAAGCAGCCAAAAAGTCAAGCAGACAGCAAAAGAAGGACTAGGAAACATGGCCCAGAAAGAAAAGTCCTGGCTGGAAAGAGGCTTAGGCAAAAGTGGTACCATTCTTTACTCTTCTAATGCATCAAGACATTGTCTCTTGACACAGGCGAAGGAAATATTAGCCTGGAATCTCTCCTAAACAAGTGCCCATCTCAGGCCTCAAATCCACAATGCTTCCTTTGCTCCAGCTTCCTTCACCTGCTTTCTAGCACAAGTCCAAATCTGCAGACCACAGTTCAGGGCTCACCCCTCTGGTTACTGGTGATCTCTTCCCAATGTACAACTTATTCCACATCCCTCTATGTCGGGGGTCTCAAACTCAAATCACCATGAGGGCCGCATGAGGACTTGTACGTTACCCAAGGGCTGCACCACTGAAACCTTTTCATATAATGATATTGCAAATATTGGTAATGATAGTGTCATCATAGGCCACGGGAAATAACTTTAGGGGCTGCATGCGGCCCACAGGCCACGTGTTTGAGACCCCTGCTCTGTGCCCTGTCCTTTGCCCAGTCTCAAGCTCCTTCCCATAGGTCCTCCCGGGACATGCTTTGCAGAAGTGCACACCCCCTGGATCTCTCATCCTTGTGAGAAAAGGGATCTTATTTATACCCCTCACCCTATCTATGTATTGCTGCCCAGCCTACAATTCCTATGATGACACTGGAACTACTACACCAAAATTTCTTATAGTTTGAAAAAGTTTGTGTAAATCTGTAACCATGCCTTAAAGGACTTAGCAGGCTCTGTTACAAAAGGAGTAGCTACCAGTTTATCAAATCCACTTAGAAACCTAGACAGGTATTTCTGCATACTTTTATAAACAATTTTATAATCAATTATAACAGCTACTGAAAATCAGTCTATTTAATTTCATGCCTTAATATGGACTTAAGCACCTACCTTTAGGCACACTATGTTTGAAATTCTGGTCTTAAGTTTTTGATTCTGCTAGAGGAAAGAATTGAAGAAGTGACTGGGAAAAGGGCTGGGAATTAACAGTTTCTATATCTAATCCTTGCTTCACATGAGCTCTCTCTCAGGCCTCAGACAGGTCAATTAGCTCCAAATCTCACTTACAGACATTCTTTAAACACATGAATGGTCCAATGGTGACTCAGTTGCTCCATCTGTAAAGTGTGGAAGATGATAATATTAGATGTCTCTCAAGCTTGTTGTAAAAGTTCTCTGAATAGGACGAGTGCTAATTACCAGAGAGATGCACATTCATTTTGTACCTGGGAGGGGAAGTTATGGGTTGTGTACGTTTATTTAAAGTCTAAATGAGTTATTTCAGTCATCTATGGAAACAGTCAAATGAAATTCTTCTTGAAGTGCTAAGAGAGATAATGCCTCTCGTAGGAAAAAGGATAAATGTCCATCAGTTTGCAAGTCATTCACCAAGTAGGTGGAAAGCTCATCATTCCCTACAGTTAAAACAAGTATGGAAATAGATTCCATACTGTTGGGTATGATGAGCAGAAGTGGGGAAAAAAAAGGGTGAGATGATATGAGGAAGCCTGTGTTTTACTATTTAAAGAGCTTTCACATTAATCAGGCCCAACATCCAGACTGAATATAATTCCAATGTCTTCAGTCATTTACCAATCATTTAACCAGAATCCCGTAACAAAAAGATGCCTGCTACTGACTGATTAGAATTACCTCAGCTTAATCTCAAACGGTAGTTTCTTAAAATTGCAAACACTTTCGTAACATTAGAGAAAGACAGACGTGGCACACAAATGACAGGCAGAGAAAAGGGACCACAACATCCCACCTCCTCAGAAACATGCCATTCAGCATTTGAAGCCCAAATTTACCAGAGAGCGCACTCTGAGTCCATGAGACAGTGCATTTTGCAGGAGAGTCTCATCTTAAGAAAAAAAGATTGACATTTTTAATGTCGCTCCAATTATAAGGAAGCCATTTGGCTCAAGTTGTGTACAGGAATAAGAGTGGATGTTATTTACCATCCTTTATGAACTCATGTCTGTTGCTCAGAACTGCAATAAAAGACAGACGAATTAGATTAACATTACAGAAATAGAGCAGAAACATAAAAGTCTTCCTCAAAGAAATAAAGCAAACCTGTAACTACATTGAAAATGAGGTATGTATCTCATACACATCCACAACATTGCTGTGAATAGATCAGGAGCTCTAATGCACCAAGCACAGTAATGAACTGAACTAAAGATTTCTTGGCAAAAGCTTTTCTTATTTCCGTATTTCTGAAAAGAGAAATAATTTACCGTATATAATCGGGTGTAAGCCGATCCAGGCACAAGCCGACCCCCCAATTCTGAGCCCAAAAAAGAAGCTAAATTTGGTGACCCAGGTATAAGCTGAGGTCCCCTTTTGGCCTTGGCCCCTAACCTCTCACCCACTGATGCTGGCTTCCTTTGGAGTTTCTGACAGCTTCCCTACCCCAAAATCTCTGCTGCTGCTTTTCACATACCCCCCCCATCCATTCCTCACTCCTGCCCTCCTGCTCTGCCCTTTCCTCACTGCTGTCACCCCTGCTGCCCCCCCACTGCTGCTGCCTGCTCACTTCTCATTTACCCACTGTTGCCCCTTGCTGCGCCCTTTTCTCACTGTTACCCCTTGCTCCCACCTGCTCTGACCTTCCCTCACTGCTGCCCCCTGCTCTGCCCCTTTCTCACTGCTGCTCTCTGCTCCTCCTACTGTCCCCTCCTACTCCACTGTTCCCTCACTGCTACCCGCTGCCCCCCCCGGCTCTGACCTTCCCTCACTGCTGCCCCCCTGCTCCTCCTGCTGCCCCCCTGCTCCGCCCCTTCCCCACTGCTGCCCCCCCCTGCTCCGCCCCTTCCCCACTG
>ML681998.1:18339647-18415370 GCA_007922195.1 Podocnemis expansa
CTGCTGCCCCCCTGCTCCCTTCTCAGTTTGGTGCTGTTGCTCCCCTGTTCCCCAACACCCTTTCCCTGTCACCCCCAACCCCTGCTGCCACTCTTCCTAGTCTGCTAGGCGCCTCCCCAATCCCCAGTCCCTGTTGCTGCTTCCCTGGGCTCCCCAAAAACCCTGGGTCCTCCTGCTGCTTTCCTGGACTCCCCAACCCCCCCCAAATGCCCGAGCCCTGCTGCCCCTTCCCTGGCCTCCCTGAACCCACTCCCAAGCCCTCCCGGCAGTCCCATCACTTTCCCCAACTCCCCGACCCCCTCCCCAACCCCCGGTCCCTGCCACCACTTCCCTGGCCTCCCTGAATCCCCCCCTCAATGTCCAGGCCAACCCCCCCCCCAGGTCCTCTTATGTGGCTGCTCCAGATGCCGGGGTCCCCTCCTCACTCCAGCCCCAGCCGACTGCCCAAGATGGCCACCCCGTAACACTGGGGCTCCGGCCTGCCACATCGTCTGGGAAACTCCTGGGAGGGGCTGTCTACCATATTCTCTTGAGTATAAGCCAAGCACCTATTTTCAAGCCAATTTTCAGGCACAAAATTTTCGGCTTATAGGCGATGATATACGGTAACCCTTCTAATGTCTGCGCCATCATTTGCTGCCAGCTTTCATCACAGTTCCTTATCAGCAGAAGTAATTAACTTGAACAATCAGCTTGAATGCTGAAAAGCCCCATATGCCTGTAATGGGACAACACAAGGGCTATGAGTCCACACATACATGGTTAAATTGATTTTACTTATATTGATTTAATATAATCGATATAAAAATCATTAAATCAATATGTTAAATTGATTTAACAGGTCCACACCAAAAAAAAAACAAAAAAAAAAACCCCAAATCAACATAGCATATCCAGACACAGGACTTGCTATTCCAGTTCAGGAGAGGGGCACCATAGGAGGTGTGGCAACATGGACCCCTCACTGGGCCATGCCCGCACCCAATATATAGAAAAAGGAAAGCACCTGGTAAGGAGAAAGGGAAAAAGTGTTAAATCAATTAAATAGTTAAATCAAAATAACATGTCCGAACTGTGTTATTTTGAAATAATTTCAATTTAACCGTCATATCAATATAATACTAGGTTTTATTATATTGATATAACTTTCCCTATATCAAAATGAGGGAGCTCCTCATTTCAAAATAAGGGAACGTTGTGTGGACCTACCATTTTTTAAATCAAAATAACCAGCGTTATTTCAATTTAAACTGTGTGTGGACATACACAAGATCTCTTAGCATACAGCAGCTTACTAACTAGTATGAATTTCCAATATAGTGTAGATTCAAACAGCATATGGCCTTGCTATGCAGTTTTCCCCAATGGAGAACAAAATCCAATATTATTTCCTCTGATTATTTTCCATCAACAGTTTTGATTAGCATGGTAACGAAATTTTACAAATTGCATGTTGTATCTCTCCCTTTCATGTAAAGAGAAAATTCAATCACTTCAGCATAATGGTTCTATTTACATCAGATTAACTAAAAATTAAATGATTACATTTTTTCAACAGAGTAAGAACTTATGCAACTCACAATAGGAGGCTAATCAGCAGTGAAACAAATACATTTTACTGAAGAAGTGAAAACTGATGAGTGCTTCTGTGATGAGCAGGAAGCCAATAATTGTGGACAATTTATTTAAAATTTAAACCTGACAATGGTCATTATCATGAAGTAATATTGTATTCATTCTCCCCTTCTGTACGTCAACCTTTTAGATAGATAGAAGCCAGGTGATTAGCTCCTGTTCTGCAACCGAGCAATGAGAATCAGCACTTAACCCACCACAGAGACATCTTGTGGATGTGCTTCTGCTCTTATTCAGTGTTTCAAGCACCAAACTTTCTCAATAAGCTTGACAGGAATGAACTGCAATGCCAACCATATCTGCTATAAATGTAATATTATATGACAAGGGGTTGGTTGGACACCACATAATGTCATTTGTTCTAATTAAACCAGTCATAAGGAAGCAAGAATAACTGCAACAGTACTGTCAAAACTAATAAAAAGAAACAATTAGCTGTCAATTCAATAATTCTTTTCTGTATTGCTCACAGACTGAGCTCAGAGGACTATCACACTTATCAAATTAGTTTAAAAACAGCTGCCAAAAAAGACAAGTGTCTTACCAATAACTTTAATTCTTCATGTGCAATACCTGAATCTTCTAGAAAACCAGCGACAACTGGGACTACATGAAATCCCCCTCATGGCACTGAACATTCAGAGCTCTATTCAAAAGAATCTGTGCCATTCTCAGCTGCCTTAGTTCCTCATATTATACCTCAGAATTATTCACAGTAACACTTGTAGGAGGAGTGGAATTTGAGCAGTTAAGATGGATCAGAAGAGGCAAGATTTAGGAATCACACTTATTACTAATAAAATTACTGAACTAAGTGGCTTTTGTGTATTCCTGGGAAGGTGGGTTCAGGACTTCTAATTCAACAAGGATTATCAAACTGCCTTCACAAAGTGAATGCAAGAACAAATACTGATTCATGGAAGTAGTGCTGGCTAAACATATACACACCACTCCAGGTACCAGTGCTGCAAAACTTTATGACAGAAAGTATCACAGAGGCAGCCTACCAATGCTGCCTTAGTCCTAGCAGGGTAAACTCTAAGGTTTGGATCTGTGGAGAAGTTTGTTCCCCCTCTTCTGTGATAGTCCTAAACCTCCACGACAGGTGATGATTTCTGAGATCTCTTTACTCTTGAATGGAAAGAAGTGTGAACAAAGCCTTTGACAAATGCTAGGCTTGACTGAGACCCAGTTTAAATGGAGTACTGCACACTTACCGATTGGGTTAGTGTACTAAAAACAGAATGAGGCCATGGTGGCGCAAACAGCAGGAGAAGCTAGCTATCCTGAGTACATAACCATCCATGCTGCTAGGCAGGTATTTGGGGCAGATAGCTCCTCCCACTATTCAGGACAGTATGGCTTCATTCTATTTCTGGCATGCTGGCTTGATCAGAGTTAGTGCAGCTACATCTGCTTGAGCAGAGAATTACATCTCCAGCTTCAAATACAGACATACCCTAAGAGTCCTGCTTACTGCCAAGCAGATGCCCGCACTGAGGAAATTGCGCCAGCTGATGAAATCTAAAGAAAGCATCACTGAAGCCTCCACCTCCAAGAATACCCCAGTACCAACTGTCAGAATTGTGCAAGTCCTTCTGAAGCTGAAACAGCCATAGAAACAAATGCCAGGTTTGATCAGAACTTGGAGAAAGATCAAAGTGCAGGTTTTATACTTCCCCTTCAGAGGGCTTCAAAGATGGTAAAGGCCAACTCTGATCCTGAACAAGAACCAGGCCCAGGCAGAGGGTGGACCAAAAGTCTGTCTTTATGCAGCCGCCTGGCGCAACTTCATACAAGCCCAGCACACCAAACAAGCATTCAGGAGATGGCCTATCCCACAGCATATCCGATACTTGATATGTGCATTCAATGCAGGGTACATGAAGGCATACAGAATACCTGTGAAACTTGACCTTTATTTATCATCCTTCCTGATTAGGGACAGGACACCTCAGAATGAAGGTAAATTATTTTGTTAACAATTTAAAAACTCAAAGTGAATCAGTTTTAACAAACAATTACTATGATTTACTGTTTTATTATCTAGCCCTTTCCTAATGATTCCTGACAGTTACCTTTTTTGACTGCCGCTGCTACACACGGAGCATGTGTTTCAGAGGATTATTGTCAAGGACTACAAGATCTCTTTCTTCAGTGGTAACAGTTAATTTAGAACTTACTAGTTCGCGTTTATAGTTCGAATTAAGACTCTGATGTGCATTACTTTGCATTTATCAGTTGTCTTCCATCTGCCATTTTCTTGCCCAGTAACCCAGTTTTGTCAGATCTCTGTAACTATTCTTATTCTGCTTTAGACTATTGAGTAATTTTGTATCATCTGTGGACTTGAATACCTCACTCCTTGTCCCTTTCTTCATATCATTTATGAATATGCTGAACAACACTGGTCCCAGTACAGATTCTTAGAAGCCTCCGCTATTCACCTCTCTCCACTGTGAAAACTGATAATGTATTCCTGCCCTTTGTTTCCTGTCTTTTAATGAATTACTGACCCAGGAAAGGATCATCATTCTTATCCCACGACTGCCTACTTTGTTTAAGGGCCTTCAGTGAGGGACCTTGTTAAAGGCTTTCTGAAAGCTCAAGTGTACTATATTCACTCAATCACTGTTGTCTCCATGTTTGTTGACATCCTCAAAGAATTCTAATAGACTGGTGAGATATGTTTTTCCTTTGCAAAAGGGATATATTGTCTTCCCCCAACAAAGCATATTTATCTATGTGTCTGATAATTCTGTTTGTTACTCCAATTTCAATCAATTTGCCTGATACTGAAGTTTAGTTTCCTGAACTATAATTGCCAGGATCTTCTCCAGAGCTTGATAGTATTAGAAGACACCAACTTTTATCCAAACTCAAGATGCGTGGGATCATTGCAACTCAGTGACACTCCCTCTGCCAAGAACAGGCACTGCCATATGTAACAAACGAGCTATAGGCCAAATCATGCTCTCAGAGAAGTCAATGGTAAAATGTTTTCTAAGTGTTAAGAGGATCCCATGATTTGCTGTCCACACCATTAGGGCAGCACAGACTGCTGATTGTGCTGCACAGAGACTATGTGCAGAGAAATTAAGATATAAAAGAATAATACTCTGGATTACAAAAAAAATCTTGTTCAGAAAACAAAAAGAAAAATTACAAGGAGACCAAGTTGTTTTTTTTATTATTATTGTCACATGTTCCTAAGTGAGAAATAGTGTTTCATGACTAAATAAATACTACATTTCTGGCATGAGTGTATATTTTTATAGAAGTAAATATTCAGATTTACAGACTCATTATTAATGGCTCTCAGAGGCACCTTTGTGTATTCCCATTGTCAGCCACAATCAGTTTTCAAACCTGCAAGAGAATAATTTTTCCGCTATTAACTCTGGGCAACATCCCTCCCTTACTATCTTTATTTGTATTACAGTATAGACTGTTAAAAATTTTGTTTTTATTGGACTCTTTTGATGGGCAAAGTTTGACATCCATTTGGCCAATACTTGGCAAACGTTTTCTAGAAACAGTGTTTAGGTCTGTATGTCACGGGACATGCGGTAGTACAGTAACTGAACTATAAGCATCAAAGGAAGAAGATATACTCTCATCTTTTGCTCTTCCTTTTTTCCCCCTCACACTTTAGTGTGCATGTGTCCTATTTCTTAAGGATCACAGAGATCAAGACCAAAAGGGACCATCAGATCATCTAGTGCAACCTCCTGTATAACACAGGCCATTAATGCCACCCAACACCCACACACTAAACCCAAGAGCTGAAATAAGACTAAAATATTATAACCCTCAGGAGATTAAACTATTGCATGTCATAGTCACAGAACACAAAGGACTCATGCGCAACAACACCTGAGGCCCTGCAGTGGGAGGATACTGATTAAGTGATATATACCCAGATGATCCTGGCAAACGTGCTCCACGCTGCAGATGAAGGCAAAAAACACAACAGGGTCACTGTTAATCTGACGCAGGAGAAATTTGTTCCTTATCTCCAGTATGGCAACCAATTAAACCCTGAGCATGTGAGCAAGAACCAGCCATCCAAGCACATGAAAGAGAGAATTCTTAGTACAACATCGGAGCATTAACCCACCTCACCCAGTGACCCATCTCCAGTCATAGCCATTCCTACAGCATCAGAGGACAGAGACAAAAATGAAACATAAAAGCAGAATACATGGAGAAGCGGGAAATGGGATTCCATTCTGAGCCTTGAAGGTTACCATCGGAAGTCTTAAAGCATGAGACTTTAGGAACTTAAGATACAAACTGTAGGAGACCCATATGGTCTGTTGAACCCTCCCTCCCACTATCACAAGCAATCTCATCACACAATCCCATTCTTAAATGAGTCCCACTGTCTCTTCAAATTAATTGTTTACTCCCACAATGCCCACTGGGCGATTGTTTCAGAATCCCACTGCTCTGAGTGAGAAATCTTCTTCAAATTTTACGGCCAGTATACATCTATTTGTTCCTGTGCCAACATGGTCATTTCCCAGAAACAGCTCTTCACCGTCTCCAGTATTTACTCCCAATTTGTTGAGAAGAAACAAGGCCAGATGTTGATAATACAAGAGCTACCACCTAACTGATTGTCTCTTTCCTTTCCCATGCTCCCACCCAGAAGGGCATTTGATGCTGTCTGAGAAATTATCCAGAGAATATTTTTCTCTTTAAAACACTCTATACAAATGATGGGATGGAGCTGGGGAGAAGGAGTGGGTCTGTTAAAATGAAAATTTATTATATTTTTCCTATTTAAAATTATTTCTGTTCAAAATTACTTTATCTTCTTATGTGTATATGAAAAGAATGTCTAGGCTGATGAAGTACAAGTGAAACCAAATCCACAACAACAGAAACCCAAACCCGAACATGTTGTGATAGTAAGAAAGTTAACAAAGAGGGTAACAAGAAAACATTATTATAAAAACCTTAACCAAACTTAAAAGAGTACCAAAAAAGGGAAGTGTAGAACCTGCTTGAATGTATGGTCTAGCTAATCCACTAAGTTACGTGAGGTATATTTTATGAGGCCAAATAAGACATACATTACTGGAAAAATTCTTCAATCCTCTAGATTCCCAAAGGAAATAGTTCTATTCTGTGCTGTAAAAAAAAAAAAAAAAAAAGCAAGGGAAAGATGATATACATGTATCACTGCTCTTCACAGAAACAGATGATTTATCTAGCACTGTAGGTGACACACTTGTTTAAATGTCAGAAAAGTAAAATAACAGGTGTGTACAGCTGTATATGAAACACAGGTCTAGCTACATGGTAATTAAAACTATATTATATTTTTAAGGAACTGTTTGGTGCCATAATGCCTACAATGTCAATTCAATTTAACCATTATAGTCACTCCAGTAATAATTACTGGGAGCTCTATGAAACCACATAACACTGAGTCTGCTTGGGAAAAGACTTACAAACAGGGGTGTCAAACTTACAGCCCATGGGCAGCCTGCCAAGGGCACTGATCCAGTCCCCAGAGCTGCTTTCTGGGTTGTGCCTGGGATCTCTCTGCAGCAGCAGCAAACAACAAAGACAGACTGCCCCAGGCAGAGCAGGACTAAGTGTGCTTATGACTCAAATCATGTGCATGAGTCAGAACACAGGGAACAAAGGAAGCGCTCCAGCCAATCCTGGTTCAGCTCTGCTGTGGTCTGCCAACCACAGTCTCAGTCACAGCTGGCTGGGCCAGGCTCCCAGGGAGCCACCACACTGGCCCCACCCCAACACTTCACTGACAGTCAGTTGGCTTGCTAATCTGATTGACTGCACATTGCATGAATCACAAGAAAAGGAAAAAGTGATTGGCCCCAAGTGAGAATGAGCCAATCAAAGGCCAGCTGGGACTGAGCCAACAAAAGGCCACCATGCCAAATGACTGAAAGTGAGTGGGCAGGGGGAGGCAGGAGCCAAGCTTGCCTGTGGCTGTGACTGAGACTGATTGTCTGCCACCACATAGTAGGGGAGGAGGAAAGGGAAGCAGAAGGGAGGTAAAGGAGCTGCCCAGCTAGGGAGGGGGTGTCCAGGAGCAGTCAGGCAGAAGAAGGGGGTATGGGACCTGAACAAAAGGATATGGGGGATCAGGGAGCCAGCATGGGGGAGGGAAGCCCATAAGGCAGGGAAAAAGGAAGGTGTCAGAGAGCCTGCAGGGTTGGGGGGGAGGAAGGGAGCCCATGCCACTCTGAACGTGGTAGGAGAAAGAGTTGGGGAACCCGTGCAGACACATGGTCCATGTCAGGTGTCATACCTTCCAATGTGGGCCCCACATTGAATGAGTTTGACACCTCTGACTTACAAGAATATAAATTATATGTTTTTTCCTGAGAAGGAACAAAATAAACCCTATCATTTGTTCCTATCACAAGAACACTGTTATTGCTCTTATAAAATTGACCAAAAATGAACACTAGAAACTAAGAACAAAGACTTTTGTTCTGTAAGTGCTCACTAGAGCTGCAATCATCTACTGGGGGCAGCGTCTCTGCCCAGCTTCAGCACTAAGGTTTACTCATTAAAAGCAGTCACTGAGAGCTGGGTGCAACCTCCAGAGACTGACTTGCAGTGGTATAGTGGAAAAGCAAGAAGTAGAAGAAGGTGATAGTGTGCAGGATGGCAGCCCACGGAGCAATGAGCAACCAGCAGGGAGGCCAAAACGTATAGCAGCCAGATAACAGAACAAGCAAGGTGTCTTCTTTCCTTCTCCACACGAGCAACGTGGGCAGTTAATGTCCCAGCTGCATCTGTAGACTTTGGATCTGCTCGAAGAACACCACCTGTGAGTGGAGTGCTGTGAAGGTAGGGGCGCATTAAAGGAAATTATTGTTGCTGGACTTAAGAACCTGAGACTAAAAGAAACTGCCAACATACTCTGAGGTGGGTGTTTTGTTCGTGGCTTTATACATGTGAATCTTGCTTGCAGCATTTTCTAAAGGTCATGTTGGGTTACTTTTCCCCTTTTTGTTAAAAGTCTCTTTTCTGCATTAGTTGCTGAGCTAGTGAGAGGGGAAGTATTGCCTCTAGAAATGCACATGGGGTGGTGTGTTAATATCCAGGTTACTGGGTGCAGACTTGAGCCAGTTTTGTGTTATGCGGTTGAAAGGAACCCCAAGGTATTAAACTTAGTTCTCAAAGCTGCAAACTCTGACTGGCGGAAGGGTTACATGTGTCTCGGTCAAGAACAACTAAGCTTGAATATTATTTCAGCATAGTTATCTACAGAGATTCTGTGTTGCTAAAAAATTTCATGTCCTACGGGTAGAAGTTGTGACATTAAAATTCCAGGCCTGTCAAGTTGTGTGGAATGAATACAGTGTGTGAACATTATCTGTGTTTGTCTCAGCATATACAATCAAAGGCAGAAGTGAGAAAAAGCCTTCCCTGCTGATATAATATACTGTAACTGCATTTTGAAACAGGACAGGCTACATAATACTTTTTAATAAAATTAAATCCATTTGTTTCCCCAAACAAAATTAGGGGAATCAGTCATATAATTAATGTTCATTACATTTTTCCTGTAAACATTTAGTTAGAGATACTTACTGTGTTACATATAATTGAACCTCAGAAAACAAGCATTAAAGTGTCAATTATTTCAACCAAATATGAAATAGTTATGCAACCATGTCTGGAATCCCTATCCAAGACTAACTACTAGACTGAATTAGTATACTATACAGGAACAGACATTCCATCAGACCTATTAATACCAAATCTTTCAGGAAAAGGTGGACTATTTTGGCAGTGGAAACTCAGTTCCAGGCAAGAATAGTCCAAAAAGGAAGTAAGAGATCCGGATGCCAAATACAAAACAAGGAACACTTGTAAATGCTCAGTGCTTATTTCTATTCTTTGGAAGATGTAGCTGAATTCTATAAAGTAAGAGAGTGTATGTGCACACGCGCTTACATACATATAATGGCAGTCCATTATAAACTTTAAAACAAATGTAACTATTTTTGAAAAAAAAAGTTCATCACTTTAACAATAGACCAAGCATGATGACTAGTGTGTGTTGCCTTCCCGCTGCCTGTTTGTTTCCGCTCCATGCACTCAGTGTTCCAGTTCAACCACATGTGCATGTACGTGTGCGTAAGTACACAAAGCATGGATGAGAGTAGTTACTCAGAACCTGCTGCTACATACCCATTTTTTGGACTATGATTTTGTTTTGTTCAGACTGTTGCTGACTTAAATGATTCACGGTTATTACATGTTTTGATTGTCCACCTACCTGCACGTCTTGCTTCAATTTCCCTGTGTTTTAGCATTGCTGTTCTGCGGTACATCAGAGCATAACACCAGGAGTTAAATGTTTTTAAAAGCAAAATGAGTCACTCTCTAATCATCCATGAGAATAGAAGCCAGACCTGCTTCCACTGAAAAGAGTGGGAGTTTAGTCATTGACTTAAATGGGAGCAGGATTATGCCCTCATTTCTTGCTCCTCACACAAAAGAATATTGGCATAAATAGCATATACAATGCTCCAGAACCAAAATAGGACTCCTCAATAACAAAGAAGAGGGCAGGTTTTTCATAAAGGGTGGAGATAGGACCATGTATTACAAAAAAAACCTTTCGGTTCTAATAGTTGAGGAGATACCTGGAAAGATTACAGGTTAAAGGTGCTAAAATCTTTAAACAAATTTTGTCCTTTAAGGGTAAACGTGCACTGCAACAAAAGACCTGCGGCACAGCTGAACGGACCTAGGCTAGCTGACTCATGTTTGCAAGACTGGCTATAAAGCAAAAACTGCAGTACAGGTGTTTGGGCTTGAGCTGACTCCTGGGCTGTGAGACTTTGCAAAGCGGCTGGGTCTCAGAGCCCATGCTCCAGAGAGAGCCCAAATGTCTATGCGTACAGTTTTCACATTTCAGCTTCCCAAAAAGAGGATACTACTGGAGTGATGAAAGAGGAACTGGCACCTGGGAAGTGCTGAAGGGGTGTGCATGCTCAGAGGTGTATCTGAAGAGCACTAGTGGGGTGCCTCCAGCAGGGATACTCGCTGGAGAAGTGTCATTCCCTGTCATGATGGCAAGCTTGTGCAAGCTCAGGATACAGCAACAGCCTGCAGTCAGCATGCTCTGTTGGACTTCCTTGCCAGGGTTGGGTGCTAAGATCTGGGTGGATGCACCTGGGGGAATGAATCAATCAGCCATGGATGCAAGGATGGACCAAGCAGGTAGCAGATGACGTCTCTTTCTTAGCTGCAGCTTGTCTGCTCTGCAAAAATTCAAGACATCGCTCATTATTTGAAAAGTTCACCCAGACAGAAGATGGAGGATCAAAAAAGAGGCAATGTTAGGAAAAGCCTAGCTGTATGATAATCCTGTATACATTGTCATTGTTAGTCAGCTGACCTGGGCTCTCAGACTCAGTGTTGTGGGTTTCTTATTGAAGTGTAGATGTGCCCATAGATTTAGAGCTGATTTATCTGGCTAAATCTGAGCTGAATATATTGTGTATCATCTGTATTCAGTGGAAACAACAATGGGGGCTTCAGCCTTGCAGAATTCTGCTCACCTCACTCACCTAAAATATGTAATTCCTTTTTAATGGAGAAGTAAGATATTCTTCTCTTTTACAATCATGGTACTGTGTTCCTGAATTTCATGACAAATTTACAACGTTGTAGTTGTGCCACTTTTCATTATCATCTGTATGCCCTGAGCACTGGTTGTTTGTAGAGGGTATGGGGGTACAGCTTTTGAAATTTCCTATACTGATTACCCAAAGAAAGGAAGAGAGCATGGGGGTGGGTTTAAAAGAAGCATGGATTTTCTTTGTGCTACAACATCACTAATAGTTAAATCGCACATCCTTATCATAAAGTAAAAAGCAAGGAAAAAACAACTTCATGTTGTTGTTTGAAAATTCTGCATGTTCTCAATATATAACATCCTTTCATGTTAGAAATGAGATGCTCCCATCATGCAGAGCAGCCTTCACTCAAAATGACAGAAGATGGCAGATGCTAGCTGAACCATTTTAAAATGGATGAAATAAGTAAGCAAAGGGAGAAATTTATAATTTTGTACTACTGATTCTTTAAATTCCTACCCCTAAAACTCCACCTTAGTTAACTGTGAGTTAAAGCTGCGCTAAAGCATTTCCTGTGAACACAATCACAAAAATTCAAGGAAATCACCAACTAAGGGGACATTAACATCTATGCTAATCTTCAGTCACATCCCTTGCCACTTACATATCATAATGGCCAAACATCCTTCCACAACACTTTCCTTTATGTCAAGTGTAAAAGTAGCATTGATAAATGCATCCAGTTCATCAATCATACTAAAATGCACAACTTTAAAGATAATATTGACAAGATATCTTATAAACATGTTTCTTACTTCCACTATCTATTATTACTATTCATAAACTGGATAATCAATAGTTTTTGGTGGGTAGGGTATGGAGGATCTTACAGATCGAAAGAAAAAAAAATGCACTGTGCCCTTTCTCCTTTAGAGGGTTTTTTTAATTATTATTATTATTTATTATTGTTTTCATGAATCTGAAATAAGTACTGTAGATGAAAGGAATATGTTATGTCTTCAATACACAAAGAGCATAACAAGTGTCTCTTTTGTTTTAATGAACTATGATATTGTAATAATGTCACCATTTCATGCTACAGCTCATACACATTTTAGTCTCCTCAACAGATAGAAATATATGAGTAACAATAGCCCCTGGAACATTTGTCTTTGAAGTAGCATGAGGGTTTATACCCTCTTCTAGGTTGCTGCCAGCAACTATAATGTGACATGGTCACAGAAAGAAGTTCTCACATTCCATCCAATATGAGCAATAGTGTAGGACAGTGTCAAGAGTAATGGTAAAAATGCCAGTTAAAAAAAAAAGTGGTGTGTGCCCCCACATGGGGGTGTAGAGGAACGTTCAAGGGGAAAGGAGCCTGCCCAATGTGTCTCACATATGCTCTGCCTCTCCAGGCAGGAGTGCAGGGGTGTCATGTGTTCAATCTGCAGCCTAATCAGAAGGTAGCACTAGTGGCAGGCACCAAATGTGGCATTCCTCCTTCCTACCCTCAACAGCCTCTCAAGTGGTCTCCAGAGCACCTCACCCCAACTTGCTGTCCTCCTCATCCATTGTCCCTCATGGCCATTCCTCAGAACCCTCTACAGCCCCCTTTTGCCCAACCAGCCACTTTATCTCCCCAGTCTTCCTTCTGTCACCCCTTTCTGTCACAACTTGGCAGGGGCACCATTTAGGGAGGGCAGTGGGGGGCATCTGCCACCCCCTTGCGTTTTGTACCACTGACCAAGAGCAACCTTACTTCTGTCACTGATTCCGCTCCCTTCCCCCACTGGAAATGACGTGTCTCCTGTTGTGAAAGTTTCCATTTAGCAACTAAAACCTAGAGCTGGTGTGCTGGGTTCTTCGTATGGGTTCCTGTCTGCAGACTCCAGTGAGAGAGCTTACATAGAAGAAAATCTTATCAAGAAGAGAACAGCAGCACAAGAGAGAAAGTTGGCTAGAAACACTTGTGTGGCTGCTACTGCTCCATGTTAAGTTCATCAAGTGAAGCAGGACATGTTTGTGGAACATCAAGGAATACTCAAGAGACATATGAAATCATAACAAATGCATAGACACACCCAGTAAAAAGTGATGGTATTTCTGTGTCATTTCAGTCTCTCAGAGGCAAAGAGGAGCCATAGATTTTCTTTCAGAGCCTCAAATATCTATGTTTCCACTATCACCCTTTCCCAGAATCACAGCAAGTAGAATACCACTGCCAGGGGCTTGCACCACCACCCCAGATTACTCCAATGCAGACTCCTGGAGTGAATCTAGTGAGGACCAGAAGAGATAATCAGAGAGTGATATAGGGCATGTTCCCCCACTCCAGAGAAGAAAGCTGAGCCAGAATGAATCATCTGCAAGATTCACAAAGATATGCTCATTGAGGTGGCTCAGAGGAGACAAAGAAATCACCTCTGCCAGAAGGGGAGAGGTGAGGATTGAGCCACCTCAGTCAGCATATTTTTGTTGCCTTCTTACTCACAGCTATGGTTGTTTACCTCTTGCTGGAAGAGAGTTCTCTCTGCCTTCCACCCTCCTAAGCCATGTTTCACATCTGTACCCATGCACATGGCTGCAGGAAACATCATTATTGTAATCATGTAGAACAAGTTAATCATTATTAATCATATCATAGGGCTGGAAGGGACCTCGTGAGATCATCGAGTCCAACCCCCTGGGAATTGAACCCAGAACCTTCTGCATGTTCGGCAGAGGTGCTAGCCAAAGTTATGGGTATCCATAAAGAAAAACTCTGTTTGGTGTAATTGGGATTGCATGTTTTTAGGCCAGTGTATAAGTAATATAGATCATCATCCTGAGTGCACAGATGTGCATCCCGTGACACTAAGCCTGGGCCAGGTGGGTGGGGCTGGGGGTCAGGGCTGAGGCAAAGAGGGGGGCTGGGGGCAGGGGATGGAGCTGGGACCAAGTGAAGACTTGAGCCCCAGCTAATCTTCATGTGCAGCAATGCCCCTGATCTGCCCGATCCCTCTTGGTCTTCAGCAGGACTCTGTGGATCAGGGAGAGGTGTAGGGAAGTGTCCCCCCCCCAGCTTATCAGGAGGGTGTCTGATAAAGATTCCCTCTCCCTGCCCCTGAGCAAACAATATGTCACACTTCCAGTTCCCTTGTGTTGCAAAGAGGTCTACGTGGGGAGAGCCCCACATCCCAAAAAGTTGGCTTGTTACTCTAAGGTGTAAGGACCACTCATGCTGGGGAAGGAATTGCCTGCTGAGTTTATCCACTTGGCAGTTGCTTACCCCTGGGAGGCGAGCAGCTATCGAGTAGAAGTCGAACTTCATGGCCAGTTCCCATAGTAGGGATGCCTCCTCACATAGCACAAGCGAGCAAGCTCCCCCTTGGCAGTTGAGGAAAAACATAGCCACTGTGTTTTCCATTAAGACGTGCACTGTTTTCCCTTTTATCTCATCCAATAAAACCCCACAGGCTAGATGCATCACCCTCAGTTCTTTCATGTTTATGTGGAGAGGGCTGTCTGCCTGCAATCATGTTCCCTGAGTAGAAAGGCCTCCCGTGATGTGGGCTACCCAGCCTAGGTCCAACACATCTGATCAAGTGAGGGGTTCTAGATTTTGAAAGGGACCCCTCTGCTTGCAAACTCTGGGTCCTGCCATATCATCAGGGAATCCAGTACCCTCCCGCAGATAGTGACCACTCAGTTCAGTGGCTGGTGTTGGGGGTGGAACACCACTGCCAGCCATGACTGTAGTGGCCTCATGTGAAGGTGTGCCATCCTTGTCACGAAGGTGGAGGCAGCCATGTGGCCTACTAGCTGAAGGCATCATCTTGCAGTTGTGGTGGGAGTATGGTGCAGTTCTGAAATGATGGTAGACATGGACTGAAACCTGGATAGGGGTAGTGAGGTTCTTATGCTCAGCAAGTTCAGTTTTGCCTCTATGAACTCTAGTCTCCTTGTTGGAGTGAGTTTTGACTTTTAAGTCTGAAGAGACCCAACCTGTTGCACAGTCTTTGGACAGAGCTGACACTGCGCCAGACCTGGTCGTGGAACCTCCCCCTTATTAACCAATCGTCCAGGTATGGGAAGATTTGTACCCCTCATTTCCTCAAGTGAGCCGCTATGCCCACTATACACTTTGTGAAAACCCTAGGGACCAGCAAGAGTCCAAAGGAGAGTGCTGTGAACTGGAAGTGTTCTCCCATGAAATGGAGGAACTTCCTGTGTTTTCACCTTATTGAGATGTAGAAATAGGTGTCCTTTAGGGTGAGGGCCACGAACCAATCCCCTGGGTCTAACAAGGGAATAATCTGAGATTGGGAGACCATTCAAAGTTTTATTTTTCTTAAACTTCTTCAGGGACCTTAGGTCTAAAATGAGTTGCAAGCCCTCGCTTGCCTTTGGAACCAGAAAGTACCACAAGTAAAAACCCCTAACTTTTCCTTATGTAAACTCTTTCTATTGCCCCCAGGTCTAGGAGCTTTTGGCATTCTAGCTCCAGTAGGGTCTCATGGGAGGGGTCCCCAGTTTGGTAGTGAGATGGCAGTTTCCTTTCAGGGGTCCTGGCTCTGAGCTGGATGGTATAACCATGGGACACCATGTCCAATATGCAACAGGCTGAGGTTATCTCAGCCCACCAGTGTTAGAGGGGGGCCAGATGGTTTTGGAATGGTGATGGGGTGGGTTCTGGCAGTTGTGGCAGCCCTCAGGTGAGAGGCCAAAATCTCTGAATCAAGGATGACAGGCAGATGTTATTGCCCTGGCAAGTGGACTGGTTAGAATCTTGAGCCCTTGCCCCTCTTCCACTCCTGTTCCGGTCTCTGTCTCCCTTCCTGTAGGTGCAATAGGATGATTGGAAGTGCTGATGGCAAGGCTGCTGCTTTTGCTGTTGCTGCTGGGATTGCAGCTGATGGGTCTGAAAGGACCACCTGGACATCTGGGGAGCGTACATCCCTAAGGAGCAGAGAGCTTCATACCATGCAGCTTGGTATCAGTCAACTCAGCAAACAGCGATGACTCCTCAAAGGGGAGGTGCTGGATGGACTGCTGCATCTGGAGAAATAACCCCAAACCCTGCAGCCAGGCAGCTCAGGGCATAGCAATCACCAATCCTACCCCCCTGCTGGCTGTCTCCGTAGCATCCCAAAAAGAAAGGAGCATTGCACAAGCCACTAGAAGACCTTCCTCCATGAGGGCATTGTAGTCCACCACATGAGGTTCCAAAACCCTTGCACGGAATGGCACAGGTTAAAAATGTATCTGCGAATAAGGGCCTGTTGGTTAGCGATGCACAGCTGGAGTGCTGTGATGGAGTAAACTTCTCTTCTGAATAAATCCAGCTTCTTAGTGTCTTTGTTCTTTGGGGTAGTGGCGAGTTGGCCCTGCCTCTCCCACTGGTTTACTGCATCCACTACTAATGAACCAGGGATGGGGTGGTTAAAGAGGAAGCCAGAATTGTCTGGAGGGATGTGGTATTTCCTCTCTGTCTCTTTCGAGACTGAGGGAACCGATGATGACATCTGCCATCAGGTATGGGCGATTTTTAGCGCCCCCTCATGCATGGGTACCACCACCCTGGCTGGAGAAGTGGCATCACTCACACTGAAGAGAGGTCTAAGTCCTCCCTGACCACCTCAATTTGCAGGTTGAGGTTTACATCCATGCACTTCAGCAGTTCTTGTGCTCTTGGGTCCTCTCTAAAGGATAGGGACCTCTGGTAGGCTGCTTCATCAGGGAAGGAAAAGGACATTACCCTTGAGTCAGTTTGGCCAGTGCCCGAGGGTCCCTCTCCTGGGTCGGAATCCTCATTGGATGCTCCTGCATCCTGAGCCCCTTGGGATGTGGCAGGTTTCGATGACCCAGGGGATGTCGGGTCCTTGCGAGGTGAGTCCCAGGAGCCCCAATCAGTCCACCATGCCAACCAATCTTTAGAGATTTGCAACACTGGGTCCTGTGCCAGGACTGTTCTGCCTGGTGCCTGGGAGCTGTCAGCTTCCTCATGCTGGGCAGAGCATGGGGAGAGTCCCCACTTCTGTGCTGGCACCGGTAAGACCCTGTGTGGAGAGCAGCACATCAGTGCAGGCAATGTCGATGCCCAGGTTCTAGAGTCTCTGCACCATGGAGATGACAAGGAGCGCTTCCTACTGTGCTTACCCACAGGGCACACCAAGGCACTGGTGGCAGGGACGTTGATGAGCAATAGCACCAGTGTTGGGCATCAGAGTCCCCCGATGAGCGTGATTCCAACCTGGTGCAGCACGACTTCTGTGAAGGTGCCAGAGTATGCTCCCGGGACAAGGCCTCCAGGGAGAAGCACAGGTATGCCCCCTCATCCCCTCACTAGGACCCCAAGTCAAGGGGGTAGAAGCCCTTCAAGGGGAGCAGCTGTGTGGGGAGTACCCAGAGCGGTTCAGTGGGGACTGCTGAGCCCATGGTGGGGAAGCACTGTGCCAATCTTTGCTGGAGGGGAGTCATGTGGAACAGGGTGTTGAGGCCCAATCCTGAGACAAACTACCCCATCACTGGTCTCAGCCCCACCCCGGTTCTTGCTGTGCCAATGGGTCCAGCTCTGTCTGGGGCCTGAACCAGGCCTTGGACAGCAATGTCAGTTTCCCCCTCAACCTCGTCAGTCTTAGCAAAATAGGGGTCGGCAGCTGCAGGAGGGCCTTGGCCGCCTCGAAGGCCTCGGGCATGGATGAAGTCAGCAACACTTTAGGCTTCTGCACCAGAGTCTGGGAATCCACCTGAACCCATGCCAGGGATCCTGACCTGCGCTGATGGTGACACTTTTCCTTGGGTGTGTAAGCACTCGGTGTGGCCTCCGAGCCCATGCAGTGTTTTTTGGGCTTCCTGGATGGGGACCAGTGCCAAGGCAGAGCTGGTGCAGACTGTGCCCTCTGTGTCAGGTCTGCCTGTGCCAACGAAGGCCTGCTTGGCCTCAAGGCGGAGCGTAGGGCCTCTTCCAGTGCCATGGAGCGAAGGCGATTTTCCCCACTCCTTTTGTGTTCTTGGCTTATAAGGCTGACAAATTTGGCATTTGTCTGTCCTATATCCTTCCCCCAAGGTACTTAAAGCATTTTTTGTGGGGGTCCCTTACCAAGACGACTTTACTGTATGTGATGCAGGGCTTGAAATCAGGCATGGCGGGCTCTGTGCCAGGTCACAGGTTACCTCCGAGACACAGGAAGCACAGGAACTTCACTGCAGTTCATGAATAGGAGCAAGGACAAGAAGATTAAAGTGCCTGGAGTCACAGAAAACAGCGATGATCAGAAAGGAAGATGAAGAAGAGACAGGTGCTTTCAAATGTGCAAGAGCAGGCAGTTCCAGGACCATCGCAACAGGCAGAAAGAAGGAGCTGGGGGGAGGGCACCTATATACCATGCAGGTACGCAGGTCAGAGGGGCGTTGGCTACTGACCATACAGGGACAGACTAGGGGAAAAAAGCTTCCGGGCATCTGTGCTCTGCGGCACGCAGACCCCTACATGGGAATAGATGCGAGCAGCACTTCAAGAAGAATCATTGTTTCCAGCATGCACATATTTGTAGGCTTCAAAGCATTAATTTTCGTAGGTCCTTGCTGTACTTACCAAGCATTTCTCATTAGGTGACTATCTCTGTAGCAAACAAAAGCTCTTCTCATACCATAACATTTAGGGAGATAAAGGAATGGAAATAGTTACTAACAAAGCTTCATTCACAAGCAACTGTAAAATCCAATTGTTTAATATGTTTTGAAAGTCAGATTCATAGTGCTAAAACTCATTCTTCATGGTGTGAAAGCTCTGAGTTTACATAACAGCACTGACTGGAACTCCCTCTTCCTAATTATACTATGTGTTATTTCTACTGTAAATTATACAGTGTTGCAGTAAAAATTTGACAGTGTTTGTAAATCAACTGTGTCAGAGCCCTGTTAAACCGGATCATCTCCAAATACCATTCCACCCTTTCCTTAAACTTTACTGAATTTGGAGGTTGCCTGTGTATATACAAGCATCACATATTTTTTGCAGTGCTGCACAGTCTCTGTATGTATCTTATATACCCATGCATATGCATGCATATGTGCACACATAGCAGGAGGAGTATATATTTGCACTCTGGAGGCAGCTTCCACCGCTTCTGAAGCCTTGCTCAGAGACAGGCATGCCCAGAAAGAGCAGCAGAGGACTTGCAAGGTTCAGCCATTCCCCTTCAGAAACAGGGCTGTCCCTAAGGGGGTGCAGTGCCCGGGGCCATGTGGCCTGTGCAGGGGACCTGCACGCTGAGGGGGGCATGGCAGACTGGCCCAGAGACTGGCCCTACAGTCCCACCCCTGAGCCATGGATGGGGCCGGCTGATCTGGGGGCTGGGCTCTGCTCTCCTACCTCATCTCTGGGCTGGCCTTCCCTGCCGCTAGGGTGAAACAGCCAGCCCAGGGGAGGGGCAAGAGAGCAGAGCCCAGCCTCTGGACCAACCTGCTCCACCCCGAGCCAACTGTTCTTCCCTGGGGGCAGGGCAAGCTGGCCAAGAGTGTAGGCCAGTTTTGTGCTCCCAGTCCCCCTCTCCCCCTCCGCCTCGCTTCCTTCAGCTTCACACCAAAGGCAGCAGGGAGAGGGTGGGTGCAGCACAACCACTGGGGGCAGCAGTGCGGGCCCCACACTACCTTGCTGATGACAGGGTGGTAAGGGGCCCAGAGAACCATGGGGCCAGGGGCAATCGCCCCTCCTAGACCCCCCCAAGGACAGCCCTGCTCAGGAGATCACCATTTGATAATTGTTTTTGGATACTTTTCATACATTTCCATTCCTCTGATTAAGCGGGATATGAAAGCTCATATGATAAATAAATTTGTTAGTCTTTAAAAACGTCACAAGACGCCTTGTTTGTTTTGCTGAACTGGACTACCCCCCTGAATCTGATACTGGTTACATGTCTGTTTCTGGTGCCATAATAATTGCAATCTACAGCTTTACTCCTCACTGCCCAGCCACTCTCTTGCAGCCCTGACTCATCATCTCAAACAATTCATTGTCCCCAGATGCTTCTCCATGCGTCTGACTCTTGCCAGGTAATCCAATAGTTGCCAGCCAGCCATTCCTCGATGGGTCTGACTCTCACCAACTGATTCAGCTCTCCTTACTGCTCTCTTTCCCATTATATCTCATTCATCTTCCAACAGCTCCACCTTTTCCTCCCTCTCTCCCTTAACTAACTCTATCTATTGCAATGTTTCTAAATGGCCTATCTCATTTTGGGTGAGGGGGGGAGATGGTTTCCATGCCTGTGGTTCACAAGTTCAGAGCAAACATTTTCCATTATAAAGAAAAACTTATATATTTTCACTTATAGAATGGAATACCGACATTACAAGTGAGATTGATGCATGCAGCCACTCCCAAGTGTTTCCTAGAGACTAAATGTCAAATACATTCTTATAACATTAACATCTATTTTGAACAAAACTGCAGTACAGATGAACTGATCTGGTTTTCAGCTATGAGTTTTCCATTTCTCAGCTAACGCCTGCAATCTCCGCAAGAGCTAGCACTCATTTTGCCAGCATTACATGTATTTCATTTTGAATGCCATATTTCTAACCTCTCAAGGTTTATGTCATTATTTCTTAGTCACTTAGCATTTTTTGCAAAATCCACTTTTAAACTCCTTCCAGATTATTAATAAAGGTGTAAAATAAAATCAGTTCCTTTGACACATCACTAGACACCTCTTTCCAGCTTGATTCGTTGCAATAAATCACTACACTTTTGTTTACAGTCCCTCAGCCAATTTTCAGTCCATGTGAAACTGCGAACGGTTCATATGAAAGCCAGTTTGACCTACTTCTGTAAATAAGATTTCCTGAGATCCCCATGTCAAATTCATCCCAGATGGAACTCAGATGACTACAGTGGATTTACACAAGGAATGAATTCTTCCCAATGTGACAAATACCTTATTACAATACAGATACTCTGAATCATGAAAGAATTACTAACAATTAATTCTTGTTAGAGACAAAGGTTTGGAAAAATCTACCAAAATTAATAGACAACATATATTTGCCACAAGCAAGACCCGTTGCTATGCTTTGGCACATCCTGGGCTGAGCTAATTAACCACAGCTGAAATGCCTAATTAGACACATCAGCTGACTGGCTGAGCAGACTTCTCTTAAGCCCAGAATTTGCACTCAGTGCGCCACTGTTCAATGCACTTGCCTGGAGGTGCAGTTTCTCCTGTTTGCCTTGCTCCCTCCCAGTTCTGCACCAACCCTGGTTGTAGTCTTGACAACAACCATGCCCCATTCTATCCCAGTCCTCCTCCTGGTTCTTGACTCTGGCTCTGACAGCTGCTACTCCAATCAATAGCCTGGACTTCCCATATCTCTGTCCATAACAGGGGCAACACTTGGTACAAAGATCCACAGATAGTTTTTGCTTAGATCTGGGGAGCTGAACAGCCATAATGGGAATTTGGTTATTGAATATGTGCTAGGGTCTGTGATGTGGACAGCTACAATTGACACAGGCTTAAGCATAGCAGTTCTTAGAACAGACACTAAACAGGTTACAGGACAGGGGTTCCAAAACTGAACTGCCTAATTGGTCTCAAATTGAGACAATGACCAGGGCAAGGTCGTCCATCTGAAAGCTGGGTTTGATATTGGACCTCTGAAATTCAATCAAGAATATCTTGTGGGGCATCACAGAAGCACTTTGCCATTGACATTATTGGGCCCTTGCCTGAGGGGGGTGAGTTACTTTGTGTGTGTGTGTGTGTGTGTGTGTATATATAGAGAGAGAGAGAGAGGCAGAAAGTGTGTGTTTGCATTGGTACAGATTATATCCACAATAGCCATTTAAAATCTCCATTCTGAATGAAGTAAAAAATAAATATATTCACTGAAACTATAATCAAATGATATTGGTATAATTGCAAAAGTAAACATGCTTTAAAATTATACACTGCACCTCCTTAAGTATACACTGCACCTCTTAATATACCTTACTGTACCTATATGTCATTGAAACTACATTTCTTTGCTTTAACTATTTTCTCTTAAAGACTTTGTTTGGTGACTCATATTTGAGCCCTATATTCATCAAAACAAAGCCTCTAAATCATTGCCACCTATTCCCTATCTTCCTAAACATTTTAGTATTACTGTAATTTATGGCAAAGGAAATCTTCAGATGTTTCAATGGCACTAAATACATTTTTTTCTGTTCTTTTTAATCTCCCCTCATTTCTCTGCCCTTCTAACTATTAACTGCTATCTTCACAGCTCTACCATCCTCTGCTATGCTTTTCCACAGCTTCTCTCTATAGCTCTCTGCTTTTCATGAAAGAAATTATTTCTGACATCATTTTGTTTCTAAGACAGTAACTTTCATTAAATCTGATGAACTGAGTAGCAAAGAAGCAGCTAGACAGAAAACAGTGATGCAGAGAAAAGGAAAGATTCTTTTTATTACTTCACTTTTGCCATCCACACAGCTATGGCTGTGCACTCACTCACTCGCTCGCTCTCTCTCTCTCACACACACACACACACACACACAAAACAACATAGTCTGAGTGCACCTCTCAGCTTATAAATACCTGAGGCTCTAGTCCACACCTACATGAATGTGCATGTGCAAACTCAATTAGCTTATGCTCATCTGGGAAGAGGTTATGCTATCATGCCTCTTGTGCTGCCTTTTGTGTGTGCTCCTGTGTGTGATACATCTAGAGTTGCCACGCCTCCAGGCATTAAAGATTAATGTCATGTGAGGAAACCTTCAGGAATATGTCAAATCAAAATTGGCAACCTTAATGATATCCAGACATTCTTTAGATTTCACAGGAATACCCAATTTCAAAATCAAGGCACAGGATTGTATATGGAGGAAGGCTGTTGCAATGTCTTAGCTACATGGGAAGCACAGTCTAGCCCAGGAGCACAGCCAAAAGGAAAAAATGGGAACATGAACTACAGTTCCCCTCAGGCACTGTGGTGCCATAAACAGATACAGTTCAGTGGCAAACTGATTGAAATGTTTCTTTTAGTTTCAGTTAACAAACCAGAGTGTTCTGATTCAGGTCAAACCAACCCAGAATCTAATACTTCATTTTGATTTTCCCACCAGAAAGTCTTTTTTTTGACATAAATCAAAGTTTGCCTGCCAAAAAATTTAGTTCAGTAAAAACTTCATTTTCTGTCCAAAATTAGTTCAACAGAAGATTCAAAACTAACTGACAAAATTATCCTTAAATATTCTTGCATTGCTGGACTGGATGCAAATAGTGCATGGGGGTGGGATTTGTATTGGAAACTAGTTTCCACCTTAAATACCAGATAACTACTCTCACTCTATTATGTAAATCAAATCATTACAAAGTTCTGCTTTTTCAGTTATTTGCAGCACACTTCACAAAAAATTCAAGGCATTATAGGTAATATTTTCCAAATAGGAAAATGCCAAACCAGACAAAAATACTTCTCCATGCAGAAGCTGGACACAACATTTAGATTCTTATCAATAGAATTAAATAGTGTGAAGTCATTAAAAGAACTGCCAGTCTAGAAATATCCTGATTCTTCAACAGGTAGGCAACATAGTCCTTAATATAATATTTTCCTTTAGAGTAAAAAACGAAACTGTTCCTTAGTTGTCTTGACATGTTGATGACAGCCAGCTATGAATTCATTACAGAATGTAACAGAAGACAGTTTATTCATGACTGCTGAAGTGATGAAACTACACACATCAAGACATTTATTTGATTCCCTAGTTGTCGGAACAGTTTAAGATACCAGCTGAATGATTCCAATCCCGAGTACATATACACATTCGCACATATTTCATGACACATATAAAAGTTTCCAGCCTAATCTAAGGTGAGATTCTGAGTACTTTTATAGCTGCAATATGCGCAAAGGGCTATATGTACCCCAATTTAGTCAAGTATGTTTTCAGCCTAGGAATTTGTATATTCATATCCATAACTGCATGCAAAGTGTAGGCACACATTTTCAAACTTGTGGTTTACTAAAAATCAGATGATGAATAATTTGCTGCTATTTAAAACTCACAACAGCATTTTTTAAAATAGCATTTAAAAAAATCCAAGTGCATTTCATCTTATGTGAGAAATCTGGAAGTAACTGAATTCATTCTTTACTATATAGCAAGAGTTATGAGAGTTTAATGGTAAATGTTAAAGATAAGCAATGATCAGTTTGTTCAATTGAGGACAAGTTTCTTTCTTCTAATGTAATTCTAGCCCAATTTAATTACTTTGGTCCTTATCTCATACCAACATTTCAAGAGCAAAAATTCATTCAAAAATATAATTTCAATTCTGTTGCCATTTCACTTACACCTCCATGTAACCCTTCTGCCAGGGTGGGCTGGCAGAACAAGGGCTGGGTTTTATATCTTTGGGATTCCCTGTAATGCCACCAGCCGGCTCGAGCCCCCACCCAGATTTCTGGGTAATTCTGCATTATTCCCTGGGCACCCCAAAGGGGTAAGTCTTCCCCACTTGCAAGCACAAGACTGAGAGTAGTAGACAGAACTTTTAATAGTAGTAAAACAAAATGCAAAAGGCCAAATAACAGAAATCAGCACTAATCTAGAAAAATCAGTATAGAACAAAATTCCCAGCAACTCACAGCGCATAACAGAATATACAAACTTAACGGCAAAAATGGCACTGATCTGGAGAATCAGTGCTAACTAGGCTCCGAACCAACCCTAGGGTACGTAGGGAGTGTCTTTCACGCCAGCTGTCCGCTGATGCCATCTACTGGTCACTTGCTCCATCCTCTAGAACTGTTCCTTGGCTCCGCCTGCTGTCCACTGGCTCCTCCCACCAGTCACTCGCACCACCGAGCTTGCCACTAGCCACTCTCACCATCCGCCAGCTCCACCCTTCAGTCACTCATGCTGCCCAGCTCACCACTGGCCACTCTCACCATCTGCCGGCTCTGCCGTCTGGTCACTCACATTGCCCACTCTCTCCATCTGCTGCTCCTCTTCAATAATTTCAGCTCAGAGAGGCGGAGTTCTCTCTCAGCTTAGAGAGTTTGCCTTTCTCTAGTCACAGCAGCTCTTGAACATCAAGTAGCATGCAAACACCTACCATCCTTAACATAACAAAGGGGCCTCAAAGAAGCCCAGCCAGATCTATCATTTAGCAGGGGTGTGAGGGTGAGACAGGAATGTCTCCAGCAGTTTGCTCTAAAAGGACTTAATGCAAAACCCCACCTCTCTCTTCTCTTTTTCAAGCTGAAATATGCAGTCACCTTTTTTGCAAGCTTCTTTTTAACTAAGGGTAGTTTTTACCCTTTAGCTAATCTAGACAGACTTGAAAAAAACAGAGTAGCAATTTACAGAAAGACAGTATTTTATATTTCCCTTCAGGAGAATTACAGAAATTGACAGATTTGTGAGAAGATTAACCCCCAAATACCATTACCCACTATGTCCTGCACCCAGTATGCTAATACCTAATTGTGCTCTTTTGTACTCATGCTAATACAGAACCCATGGAGATTAGAAGCCCCCCCTTCAGAAGCTGTTAGGTTCTAAGCCTGCCTTACATTCATATAAAGTTATATATCCTGTCCATCAGTGATTATGCACATACATTTCTTTTCAGTTCATATTATAATAGCTCCTAGAGGCCACCACAGAGATCAGAGATCAACTATGCTACTGAGAATCAGCAGACAGCATTACTGCAGACGGAGTTGTAAACCTTGTACTTTTTTAGAAAGCAAATGTATTCCCAGAGACAACTATTGTATCATAATCTTTAAGAATCACTTTCTTAGGAGTAGCTGTGGCCTACAGATTTTATTTATGCAGAGGACATTACACAGTGCCAAAATAGTTCAATACAGCATATTATAGGGGCACGACTGAGATGAATGTCAGGAGACTTTGACCTCCAGTAACTTGATTAACAATGAAGTTGGAAGGCATTTCTGCAATATTTGTATGCTGAAGGACTGCGTTTCATACCAAATCCTTCATTCTGAAAGACTCCCAATCCTCTGCAGACTGTATGTAGAGAAGCCATTGCACCATCAAGAATAAGTTTATAAAACAAGAGTCTGTGGTGCTGAAAATCCATGATCACATTGTAAGGTTTCATTTCAGGCATTTAAATTCTCCGAAGGGTTATTACGGACCATAATCATGAACGACTATACGGCTGCAACCAGGACCAGCTCAAGGTGCTGTGGTGCCTGAAGCCAGCTTTTGCTTTTGGGTGGAACCTGGCCTGCTCTCTGAGCCAGCTCACCCCACCCCCAGGCTGGGAAACTGCTGGCCTGGTGTGCAGTGGGCCAACCCAGAGACCAGGCTCCACTCTCTCGCACCTCCTCTGGGCTGGCTGTTCCTCCCTAGGGCTGGGGCTGGCCAGCCCAGAGGTGGGGCAAGACAGCAGAGTCCACCCCATGGGCCGGTCTGTTCCACCCCAAGGAGCAGAGTGGCTCAATCAGGGAGGGGTAGGAGAGCAGGGTCTGGCTTCTCAGCAGGCCCATCCTGCCCCTGGTACAGTACCGCAATGCCCCTAAGGCAGTGGCACCCTGAGCGTCTGCCTTATTTGCTGATGGGTTGAGCTAGCCCTTGATGCAATGCATCAATGGTAAGCAATGTCCCCTCCTGCCCTCAAATCTGAAGTGTGGGGACTTTGGTCATGTGGCTCACCATGGAGATAAAGAGGACCAGACAGCAGTGACCAATGATGACTTCAGTAATCTCAAGGCCAATTCTCAATAATACATCCCTATTATTGAGTAGACTTTCTCCACTTCAGCATTGGACAAAGTGCGACTTTGCCCACGAAAGTTCACGTGATAAATACATTTGTTAGTATTTAATATGCCACAAGATGACTACTTTGTTTTGCTGAACTAGACTAACATGGTTACCCCCCTTGGAACTTGTCATCTTATGCTCAACATTCACCACAGTTAATTCATATGAAATGCCTCCAGCTTCCTGATGCCTTTTAAAAGTAACTTCCATGTTTCAGATCCAGATATCAGGATCAGAAGTTCACAGGTTTGACAAATCAGTGGCTCTCAAGCATTATGTCACACAGCAGTTGAGAATCACTCATTTATTAAATCTGTGTACTGATGATCAACTGCTGAACAGCTGAAAGAAACCCTGCGCTCCTTGCAGTTTCTGCTTTTGGCAGGATGGAGTTTCTCCCTGCAGGAAGGTGACTTGTGGCAGCAGCCTGCTCCTTTCAGTGCCACCAACAAAGGTGACTTTTTTCAGTGGTGGGGGACATTCCTTTATTGCAGCACCACTGAAAATGCCATTGATAGTGCCTCTTTTTTGTCAAAGTGCCACCGAAAGTGTTGCCAGCCATAGCTTCTTACAGTGGGGGTGGTTGACCATGGTCTTGAGCCCCCACGAAAAATGCCAGCAGCAGGTGTTTCCTTCAGCAGAGGGGGGCTTCTGGGTTTCTCTGTCATGCACTTACCCCAGTCAATATGTAGAATCTTGAATTAACTGAAGGAGTATGTCAGTCACGACAGTACCTTATGGGACCTTACTCAGAGAAGCTCAATGAATAGAATCAAAGGTTGCCTTTAGATCTACACATGCTTCTGTCACATGACAAGCGAATTTGCAATAGATTTCAAATAAAAGATGAAAAGCCTGGATAGCGTCCACTGCAGATTACCCAGAAGTGACACCCAATTGCTCTGGGATATAGCATTTCACAAAGAGTGGCTTTAGCTTGGTGATCAGAACATGCGTATACACTTTCCCAAGTACAGAAAAGAGTTCTTGGCCTGTAGCTGCTGCACTCTGTATGTGGGCCTTTCCCCTTATAAAATAAAATAATGTTCCCTTTCTTCTGGTGCCTTCCCAGAAGTTCAAGCCTAGATAAAGAGCTGGTGTAGCACTACATTTATGGGTTTTATAGCACAGCTGAGAAATTTGGGTGATATGCCATTGGGTCCAGCAACATTCCTGCTTCACAGTTTATGGCAAAGTGAACCTCTGCCAATGTAGGCATGTTTAAACAGGTCTCAGGGTCAGGGCCTGCACCTACTAATAATGCATCCAGATCAGGGCATGAAGTTGCTTTGGGATGTTTATAGCTGCAGTCTAATAATATTCTTTCCAACTTTGCAGGACTTCTTGAGTTGGGCATGTTTTACCATCAGTCATATTTATTGGCATAAACCCCACATAAAGTCTAGCTTTTGACTGAAGTGATTGAATAGCTCTGAATGCAGGTTTTTATTTATTAGGCATTATTCCCTCTTCTACCAATTGCTCAAAATAAGCTTCACAATCCAGTTTTGCTTTCACCTGAAAAAATGCCTTATAAACATTTATGTTCAGCAGCAGCACGGCACTATTTGGCCTCATATTTCTTTTGCAGAATTTGAAACATCTCATCAGACACTCTCCTTAGGTATCAATTTTAGCATGGCAGTTTTGGAATGTCATCTACAGCTTCTCAGGTGACTGTGCTTATGGCTGTCCAAGCAGATTTGACATCATCTGGGGAAGCACCTAGTGCATCAAATTTGCTTTGGACTGTAACTGAGTATTTGTGCTGAATTTTCAAAGATGCATTGTGTTGTGTGTGCCATATGAGGCACTCTTGTGTTAAAGTCAGGGCATCATTACCATTTTAGCAACAAGGAGATGATACTTAGAATTCGTCAGGGCTTCTGCACCTCAGTACACCTGATGTGACCTTATTGTATGACAATTCCAGACCAGTGTACGGTCCAGTTTCTTCCTCATCTGGCTGTTGTTGGATATTCAGGTTTCCCAATCTCTGTCTAAGCCCCTGAACTAACGGGGCAACCTTGCCATTGAAGAAGGGGATCTCAAGAGACCCAGCTAGCTGAGGAGTCTAGAGTCTCTGGCATCCCTGGCCTGGGGATCATCAGCTTGAGGTTGTGGGGGGAGCTTCGTTAGGCTGCAGGCCCTGGGAGCCCAGCTGAGCATTTCTGAACTACCTATGTCGCAAGGAACTTGGAAACCCTGAGAACTCCAGTCCAAATCAGGGCTCTCGGAGCTTCCAAGCACCCAGATGTGGAACCAGGAGCTGAGTCCTGGTTCCAGGCATATCTCCCAGGACTTTCATGCTGCAGGGTCCATAGCATGAGGCCTGGAAGCCAGAGAATTGTGGGACTGCTGTAGAGGAATGGACCTTAGAAAATGAGAGTCTCTGCCCTTAGGATACCTTGAGAATGGGGCTGCCCCAGAGCCCCAGACCTTGGAACAGGAGGCCCCCAGGCATCCTGGTGAGGTGGCAGGTTTCTGATGGAACCCTGCCTATGCTTACCAAAAGTTCAACAAACACGAGCTGTTTCTGTAAAACATTTCAGGTTCTGGGCAATGGCATTTTGTTAGCAAAAATTCTTACCAGCTCCACTAGTAAGGCACTATTTATCAGAAGCACTAGAGACTCAGAAGTCACTTTCATCAGCCACTCACTGTAGAGTGCCCATTGTAACAGCAGTGTTAAGTGTTCTGCAGAGCATTTTGTAAGAGCTACACAGAAGCAAGCCAGTAATTCCGCTTAAAACAGTTTTGCTGATAATACAATAGCTTGCAGTAAGTGTACCGTACCATCCTGTGATAACCTTAAATAAAGATTAAATAACTTGTGTCAACTCTGTCCCTCGGCATAGAAGAAACAGGCAAGAGTTGCTGAAGCAAAACTTATCACCACTGGGCAGGAGTCAGGGCTAAAAAGCTTCTGCCTTACAACACCAACCTCAGTATGTTTAGCATAGCACCATTTCCTTAACCCCTAACAGGCCCGTCTGTAAAACAGTTAAGTTACAAAAAAGTGCACTCAGCAAAAGCTCCCCAACAGACTTGACACCATTACACTTTATTTGTTCCTGAAGTCTCTTGAGTAAGTTATGCAGCCATTATTTACACTAAGATGTCTCTGAAAGCTTTTAGAAAATCAGAGAAAAAATGATTTATTTCCAACTTCCTATACATTCACACTGTTCAATAGATGACAGAGATCTTAAACACATTATATGGAACTGCATACAAAAAAGCAATCATAAATGAAAAAGGTTACAAAGTCAAGCATGCAGAAGTTAGGAAATCCAAGAAATAATAGTGCTCATGCCACTTTAACTAGCCACCTCTCAACATAGGCATTCTGATAGTCTACTTACATGATCACATGTCACAGGATCCCTGCCTTATTCAGAGCAGAAAATGGGTAGTGCTCAGGGAATGAGAGGGCAATTTGTTTGTAGGACTCCTATCTTATTTGTTACACAAGATGAGTAACAAGAATTTCAGGAAGAGAAAACATGATCTCCTGGGTGAGGCTACTGAATACTACCCTGAAGAATTGGCCACTATCCCTGCTTCTGGCACTGAGTTTGCACATGCTGCTGGACTAATCACTTAGGTCAAACTCCTTACAGCTGGCCACTAGTGCTGTGTTCCTCATTTTCTATCTGTTCATTTAGAAACACTCAGGGCCTGATTTGTAGACATGCCCAGCACTCACAAAGGCAAATGAAGTCAGTGCAGCAGGCTGTGCCTTGAATATAAAAATGCCAGGCAGCAGGAAAAATCTGGCCATGGGGACTATGTTTGGGTGCCCAACATTAGGGGACAATGTCTATATTGGCCTTAATCTCTGTCTCCAGACCACATCAATAAAATAGGATAATGCTATTATATCTCACAAGGTTTTAGTTTAGATAAAATCATTAATGTCCATGATGCATTCACACACTACAGTTAGCACTGCCCACTCTGATGGGGTAGTCATCCTTTGCCATCCCCAAAAGGGGTTCCGGTGTCTCAGAACACACTAATTAACTTGGCAGGGTGACTCTGGGGAGAGAAGTAGGACTTCTCAGGCTAAAACTTAGAGACAGAGCCCACTGGGCTAGAATAGCTTGGGTTTGCATAAAGCCAGGAAATGAAAGCAGAAGAGACTGAAGTGTGGTGATTTGCAGTCAGTCATTCTCTAGTGAGAAAAGATGAAGGAAACCCAGGAAAGAAGCAAAAGCCCTGGTATCCTGACCTGAGGAAACCATTTATCCAGTAGTATGATGAAGAAGAAAGCCTGTGGTAGACAGAGTAGGAAGAAGCCCAGGGAAATAGCAGCAAGGGTTGAGATGGTGCATATGTTGGCTGCTAATTATAAGGTCCCTGGCAAAGAACCTAGAGGAGCTGGTGGGCCCAGTATTCCTCTCAGCCACTTGGAAAGTGTCACAGTCTTGGTTTGGAAGACTCCCCAGAATGGCATCTGGACAGCAGCTCTGGAAAACCACTGTGTCGTGACTTGGCTGGAGGGCCAAGTCATGTGACTCTTAGAAATCAAGAGTTGTGTCATGAGCTGAGAGAAGGAAGGGGTATCAGATGAGGCAGGGGTAATCCCTTCAAGCAGCCAGGAGCAGGTGGTATAGTGGGGAATGCACCCTGTGACAACCATGATGAGAAAAGCCCATAAGGTAATTCATAATTCCCTATTCAGTGCAATGTTTGGGTGGGATGCAGTTACAGGCATGGGGGCACATCTCAAATGACTGGAACACTGAACAATTTCCTATTTAATGAGCATATGACAGACTTTGTGTTTTCAGGGTTTTTTAATTCTTTTAAAAAGCAAACTCAACCCCTCCCAGAAATGTCAACACCTGGAACCATGTTGACTTTACTAGGGGTCATCAGTAGAGGTGGAAACTTTAGAATGAGGGCACAGACCTCCACCACTTGCTAATTGATAGTTATTCTCTGTGGGGACTAGTTAACAGAGGCAGATGAAAGATGCTTTAGCAAAATTTCTCCCAGCTATTTACTGACAGCAGAGGAATGTTCAAAGTATTCCAGGTTCTGGAAGGGAATGTACTGTAGCAGTTATGGATCCTTCTGCTCTCTCCTTCCAACCTATCCTTATCTCCTTCTGTCTCTATCCCCCCACATGCTGCCTGTCCCTCGCCTCACCTTTTTCCCACTGGCTCAGTCTGCAACACCTAGGTTGCCCCATTTATCTCAGCATCTCTGCCCTTTTACTCCTACCCACCAGGCCACATATCCTAATTGCCCCATCTATCCCAGCTTGCCCCTGTCCTGCTTTCTTGTACTTATCAATCTACATTTGAGAAAGCCAGGCTACATTCTCCGCCCACCCATCCCACTGCCTAGGTGCAAGCCAAAGGAACAATGAGCACACGGAAGAGATGGTCTTCTGATCTCAGTTCTGCTGCCTAATGCCACAGCAACCCTTGGCTGCCAAGAGCAGCAATGGTATGAGAAAGTCCTGTTTGTAGAGTTTTAAGGGAGATTATAATCCAATAAGGAGGACAGCATATTCAGAGCTGTGTAAGAAGTCTTTATTGAAAGAGAACTGAGAGAGACAGAGGAGACAGACAGGTTTTCCTAGCACCTAAACGACTCTCCCATTTATCACTATGGCAACCCCAATGACCCTAGGTATTCCAAAACACCACACCTTTCAGCCCCTACATCCCTAAAATGAAGCATGCTCAGTACAGATGATAATCTGCTGGGTTCTTCCATGCTTCTCCTGAGACTGTGCCAACAGATTTTCAGAGGCTTCCAACTCTGGATGGATAACAAAAGATATTTCAGAAACCAGGGTCTTAACACATAACACCCACTATTTTAACTATAGGTGTCAAATTGATACTGGAGGAATTTCATGTTAAATACAAAATTGTGATGTATATACTTTTCTGGAGTATACAGATTGTTTTGAAAATCAATTTAATATCAAAGAAACACATTAAATGGTGTTGACTATATTTTTTTATTTTACTGATGAGTCAGGTTTAACAGTAAACTAATAATGGTTAGTACAGCACACTGAAGAGGAAACACGCTATATAAGTTCTAAGTATTATTATTATTATTTTTATTATTAGATTTTAATGACCAAGCTTGCAAATCTAACTTCCAAAACAGCTCTCACAAAATGTGCATAGAGCATCTTTGCATCTGTAAAACCCATATTTCTAAGTGCAAAAGGAACACTTGTGTGAAATTATCAATTTCTTGCATGTAACTTCAGGTTTTGCGGATATGGTGCAGTAAGTGAGCAAATTTTGCAGTCAATTTCCTTCATCAATTTGACCAAAAATATTTACTAGACTTTTTACCTTTCTTCAAATTTTCTACTTGGTAGCACATGACTGATTTTATATTGCATCATTTTTGGACTCTGTCCCCTTGTTGCAAATGGAGCACATTTTGTGGTGCACTTAATTAGCAAGAAGAACAAAGCATGTATTTCAGAACTTCAGGACAATGGTCTCCAAATCATGCTATGTTGGTATGGTTGGTAAAGTTACTGTAGCTGAAGTTTAAAATATCTTCCTCAAGCAAGAATTTTGTAATATACCTGAAGAAAATCTTGCTTGGATCATACATGAGATTTAGAATTTAGAATCAGTGCTAGCTGAAAAAGATAATAAGGCACAGTATCTTACTCAATAATGCCTATTTAACCACCTACTTAACAAAATCATATTCTTGTTTTGCAAGGCAATGATTAATAGCTCTTAGAAATAGATATCAGACACCATGATGATGACCACACTAGAAATACATAGATTAAAATAATTGGAATTACATGCATAGATACCTGTACACAGAAGTGAGACTATCTGGTTAAGAAGCGATGTGGGCTTCAAACCAACCAAGAACCTGAGCACATACTTAATTTTAAGCATCTGTGCAGTGCAATTGGCTTCAAAAGACCAATCATATTCTTGAACTTAAAGATGTATTTAACTGACTTCCTAGGACCCTAGAGATGATGGACAATCTTGTGCTTAAGGCACTGGACAGGGACACTGGAAATGTGGATACCATCTGCAGATCTGCCATGTACTTGCCGTGTGACCTTGGTCATGTCATTATGCTCTCTATGTCTTAGTCCCTCGTGGCTGAAATGGAGGTACTAATACTTCTTTTCTCCCACCTTTTGCCAATCTTGGCTGCGTAGACTATAAGCTCTGGAGCATCTCTCTCAATGTGATTGTGTTCAGTGTGCTACAACGCGGTCTCGTTCTCAGTTGCAAGTCCCAGATACACTGTAATACAGATATACAATAATAAATCAAATCGGTCAGCTGATAGAAGCATCTTCTCAACAAGGTATTGCTGGTTGGGTGAAGGATGAATCATGAGTGCATGCAGGGCTGTGACTTTCCCATTATTGTGTAGTTGTGACCATCCTTCATCAGTGGGGTTCAGAATGTCAGGGTACATCTGGGCCCCCAGCTAGTCAGAGATCCCAGATGATGTCATTGGGCACAAGGTCCTTTTCCTCCTCCTGTTCCTTCTCCCCTACCCCTGTTCATGCTTGATGCAACTGTTGCAGTCTTTTATCACAGGTATGGACTTCACCACAATCTAGCCCCAACTGCTGAGTATGACTGTGATAAGGCGTGTATTTTTCAGGACCTTGCTACCTGAAAGGTTCCCTCACTACTTCTGCATCACCATAGCAGTGGAAAACAAAAGAGGCACATTGCTAAGAATTCATAAATTTACACATCTGTAGCTGAAGAAAACCATTCTCAGGTCTGCTATTCATTTCTGCTGTGGATCCAATAGTGCCTGAGTTTGTTAACTGTCAGGGCATCTTGCAAAGCCAATCTGTTCATTCTGGCTTTTTTGCATTAGCTGGGGTGGGTGTTTTATTTTTAAGGTTGGCAATGGATTGGAGATGTGACCCTTCTGTCTGTGTATTTATTATGGCAGGCAGATGTATTTTCAGGAGTATTCTTTTTTGTTGCTGGCAACGTGATAATATTTGCTTAATTTTGTTTTATTAATGTAAATACAGCCAATGGCTGAGGCTTATGCAATAGTTGCATGCTTCTGTAAATCAAACTGCAATATAAATAAAATGAATCGGATCTGGAAAAGAGCAAATTAGTTTTATTAATTTGCATAAGGGGAGTGAGCCCAACTACATCCACAGTTTTCAACCGCAGGGTTACAAGAAACGAGTCAGTAAGCACTTTTCATTCTCATATGGCAGAAAGGGATGCTGTTTAAAGTATCAAACAGAGGTGGAGACCAGGCAAGGATACAAGCTTCCTGCTCTATAACGCAGCCATATCTTGTGGTCTATAGATCACATGTTCTTCCACAAAGCATTTCAAAAAGAAACTGAAGTGTTCACAATACTCTGTATGTTACGGCCTACTGTTAAAGGCTGAGCCTTACCCTGGTCTAAGCCTGTTGAGAGAGTAGCTTCAATTCAATTTGCAGAAAAATCTATCCTATTGGCAGCTCTGCCTCAACACGCAGTACTTTAAAGACTTTGACGCACTGTTTAATAGATTTTTGACTGGCTATAGTGGAAATCAATTTTTCAAACAGATTTCTTCTGAGAAATAAACATAGCTCATTAGAGGAGCTTCTACCGGATATTTATTTATACAAGCAGTGGCCTGAGATGTAAGAATGAATGCAACATGATTTAATCCTAGGACATTGCATACATTTGTAAGGAAATCTGAACTACCTACCAGTAATCAGTAAATGACCATTCTGAAGAGAAATTTTACACATATATGATGGAGAACCTCTGGCACCTCTAACTTGGAATTATTTCCTCAAATTGTTCCAAAACCTCAAGAGAAAACATAAAAAGTAAAGGTCAAGAGAAGAAGGGCTTTTAAATAAATAAATAAATAAAAATAATAACAATAATAATAATAAAAAGAACATTAGAAGCTGTGATTAAAATAACCTACTGAGAACAGAGGTGACCAGGTCAGGGTGCAGAACCATCAGTGGGAAGGAGTGGCAGGGTCAGCATTCCTCTCCTGAAGGCTGGGGGACCCCATACACTGTGCATGAGGCCCACACTTACCCAAACTGCTGTTCTCTGAGAGATCCTGGATTATGGCTCTTCTGGAAAGAGGCCACCTGGAGCTGCTCCTGTCCATGGCATGCCTGGGGACCCCCTCCCTAGCCAAAAGAAGTTGCCTGGAAAAGCTCCTTTCAAAGGCTGCTATGGTGGAGAACCCCAGGGACATCAGGGAAAAAAGCACTGTGGGCTTTTTTCAGCTGCATGCCTGGGGACCCCCTCTCAGCCATGGCCACTGCCAAATTTTCAGGCAGCAGCCACATTTTTTTCAGCAGAGGGAACCACTGCATGGCTGAGTGATCAGGGTGGAGGACCAACCGGGGGGGGGGGGGTTGGCAAAGGTCGCCAATCCCAGGCCCAGGGCTGGGTGGCAGGCATAAATGATTTTTTTCAACTGGGTCCTGAGGAAAAAAAGTTTGAAAACCAGTTCACTAAAGCAGTAGTTTTCAAACTTAGGGTCGGGACCCAGTACTGGGTTGCAGACCCTCAGGTACTAGGTCACGGCACCCCCCTGCTGCTGCCACCAAAAGATTGGAATGCATTCCTCAAAGATGTAATTATTGGGTCATGGGCATAAATTATTTTTTTTTTCAGCTGGGTCCTGGTGAAAAAAAGTTGAAAACCAGTGCACTAAAGGTTTCCTAGTGTGCACTGGCACACTGTGGTTTGAAATAGCACTACATTAAAGTGCACTGGAAAACTTTTAGAGCGCCTTTATCTTGTGTGCTCCTGAATTCAAAAAAAAGTATACTGTCTTGTATACTTAATTCAGACTGAAAATTTATAAGGACCAAAATATTGCAAGTTTAGCTTTTAAAATAAGGAGGATGTCACTGAGTAATAGGAAGGAGGAATCTAGATGACTATAGATCACGGGTGGCCAAACTTGTGGAACTCAAGAGCCACACAAGTTGATTATTAAACCTTTGAGAGCTGCACTGAAGCATATAGCCATATACTTTTACCTATTCCAAAATTACTAAGTTTAAAATTCATTGCACACTTTAACTTTGTCATAAAAAGAGGGCAAATATTGATCCTACTAATATCAGATTCTGCTAATTACTTAAGGTTACCATGAAAACTTGGCCTATACAGTAAAAGCTTAGTTGTGGTTCAGTGTAGAAGACCACAGGCTAGTGGAGAGTTTTTTAAAATCCCAGTCATGCCACTCTTCTCCTCACCATCCCCGATTCTCTCCCAAACTCTCAGGCCCTGATGATGGCTCCTCTGGGCTGACCCCCCGCTTCCCAGGATTTAAAACTCCTAGGCTGGGGCTGCTTTCCTAAATTGATTTGCTGACATGCTTCCAGGAGCTGCACTTTTTCGTTCAAGAGCCACATACAGCTCCTGAGCCACAGTTTGGCCACGCATGCTATAGACACAGCAGTCCTGAGGCATGTATTTGTGGCAAGACTGGAAGGTTGAATAGCTACATCAGCATCTGCCTTCATTCATCCTCACCTTCCAATGCTCAAACCTTCTCACATTCAACAAGAGCCTGAACTCTAGGAACCCAAGTTCATTTTCCTAAACGGTCCTCTTCCCTTCCAACCTGAACCTACTAGCTTTAAAATCCTCTTGTATTCTTCTCCATGAAGACCCTACATTTTCACTTAGTTTAGTCATGGTCTTTATATTATCACAACCTGGTGCCATAATGTGGAAAGCTATAATTACAGTCATCTAGCTCCTCAGTTAGATGGGAAAGAAATTACATTGGTGTATGAACGAGGGCTATGGGAGCACATGTGGCATATCTGCATGGCACCAGTTTCCTGCAGTTTACAGAGGGTGCTAGGAATAGTCCATGTGGGGTGGGGGAAAGGCAGAGCTATGTCACAAAACTTCAGCATCTTCAGTGGTCTTGCCTCACTGCAGCTTGAAAAAGGTCTATCAAAAACAGTCATACTGTAAACCTGTTCAGGGTTTGCATCTTGTATAAAAGTAGGGCTTAAGTGCACCATTTATCTTGGAATATAGTCTGTCAGGAGAGTCTAATATACACTGCATGACTCGTATGGAAATATGGTACATTATAGCTACAGGGAACCATTAAAAGAACCCAAGTGATCAATAGAACGCATTGTCATGTTTTCAGAAAGAAAATGAATTATTCTGAAAAGCAGAGGATGTGTTCCAAATGGTTGGGGTGAAATCAGAGATATTCTGTTATCAGGCCTGAACAGAAGTGTCAAATTCTTTCATGAGATTCAAAGCAAATACGTGTAAGCTGCATAATATTTGACTGGTGTGAACCTGACAAATCTTTTTGCTAAACCCTATTAATTTGAATGCTAAATGAAACCTTGGGTTGTCTATACTGGGGGCAGAATTGTAACTGGATTTTAGGCTGTTGAGTTACAGAAGGCAAACAGCAATTGATGACACAGCAAATTCCTTGCTAGGGTCTCCTGTCCCCATTGCTCAATTACTTCTTGAAACACATTGCACTGTGGGTAATAGGTGCAGGATCTTGTGGGGAGGCAGTCATGCTACACTCACTCTCCACCCCTCTTTTCTAAAAAAAAAAAAGAAAAAAAGCAGGAAAAGCTTTCTTTGCTGTTTCTCTGCTGCAGGCACAACAGAGAGGCACAGTGCTGCATGCAGAAAGAGGAAGTAATTGAAAACTTTCTGGGGTTGCAGGCAGTGGAGGAGCTATGTTGCTATGATGTAGCACACTGGAGAAACAGGAGAAGCAAGATTCCTTCTATTCTCTAGCAACACAAACCTAAATTCAAATTGTAGATTTCAACCTTAGTAGTATGCCACTTCCAGAGGTGGTGTTATCAGGTCAAATGACAGCAGCATTTAATTTGAACTTACTGCTCTGACAGAGGAGACTGACACTATAGAAGGTTGAGGCAAACAGCATTATGTAGAACTTCTCTGTCAGTATAGAGCAGGGCCTTACGGTAAAATCTTTCAGACTTTCAGAGGGTGGCAGAAATGAGATGCACCAGATGCAAGATGAATTATAGCAAAAGGGTTGTTTCTTCTGGATCCTATAAGAAACCTGTATCTCTACTTTGCTTCACATATCTTTTACAAATGCACATCCCTCACAAACAAGACAATGGAGGGCATTTATGCTCCTTAATAAGAATGTTCCCTGTGAGAAAGGAAAGCAGACCAGATTTATCTAAAGTCCAAGGAAGCTGTTGTAGCTTTTAAATACATATCAGTTTTTTATTTTGCTTCTATTGTTTCATTTTTTAATAAAACAGATTAAGATGTAGAAATAACTTGCTCTGAAAAAAGAGCAAATGATGCTGACTGGTGGTGAGTATATTTATGGCTAAGGATGTGACCAATGAAAATTTAGTCTTTGCATAATAGGAACTAGGAATAATTTTTGGCCCCATGACCTTCTATCATTTTTAGAGATACTGAGCACCCAAGCACCTACTGAAATCAATGGGCACTGTGATGCTCACCTCCTTTACAACTCATCCCCACAGTGTGCCTAATGTGCCCCCGCATAGACAGGGTTAAAAACACTCTTCAGTTCTCCAGTTCTTTAGGGATGAAGAAAACAACCCAGAGTAAAAAGTTTTCCAAGACTCCAGTCCCTGGAGTACTTTACTTTGTCCCTCGTAATTCTTATTTGGCTATTGTCATTGCAATACACAGTACACAGCAAGTTTTCTTTGGGACGCATGAGGAGACAGACATATTTTAACAACTGAGCATGACTTTGTGCTAACCAGCCTCCTTTGCAAATGTAACATGCCATTAACATACATTGTTTTTACACACAGCAAGGCCATTCTGTGACATTAAATGGTAAATATTTGATGTTTTGTAACATATTTAAAACTAACCCCCTTTCCTTGTCTGCACAGAAATCCCCACAGCCAGGCCCAGCTGTTACAGGATTTGTTCCAATATGGCTAGGAATTGTTAATAAACATCTGACACAGCTTGATCACACTACTGCTCATGTTCCTCTATACCTTCCCCATCTCTTGTCCCATGAAAAATATATTTTAAATTAATAAGATAGGTCGTATATATTTTTCTCTAATAAATGCTGTTACTATAATCCTATTAGATCCAGCAATGGCCAAGAGAAAAAATGTTTCTAATTAATAACTAACTTTGGAGACTATAAATATGCATTTTGTGCACTGTGCCATAATCTGATTAGGATTCAAGAAGTTATTTATGAGCTTTTCTGGCCAGCTGAACAGAATTACCTGCACCCACATGCAAATGCATTAGAGAAAATGCAAACATCAGTGCTTACTTTAAAAAGAGAAGAAAATATGTTTGTTTTAAATACTGTCAGTCTCCTCACCCTAAAACAACTTCCCTTCCTTCTCCTCTCTCAAGATTATGATGGTGTTTTATCCTGCATAAAGAATAGCTAAAATATATTATTAACCAACCCTCCAAATGTGCTCTGTTCTGTACAATGAACCTAAGGGCACTGACTTTATACTGTGCACCTATAGATTTTCTTAACTGAATGCCCAGAGTACACTGCCTCTCCACACAAACACGTATGCACACACACACACCCCATGCATGAAAGGGTCATATTAGGTTTAAAGGGCAGATCCATTATTTTCCGTATTTCCTTTAACAGCCCTTTTTGCTCCTTTGCACTATATATGCTAAAGAATCAGAAACAAAAGAGTTGAAAAATGATGACATCATGAGCAGCACCAGAGATTACAGAAATCCATTATATATAAATGACAGTTAAACAGTAGTTAAACTTACACAGACTATTAATACTGTGGTAATAACAGTCCAGTGTCTTAAATACAACAAATGAAGAGATTCACAGTTAAGAACTGGGGGTGAAACCCTGGCCCTATTGAAATCAATGGGATTTTGCTAATGACTTCAGTGGGGCCAGGATTTACACTAAGTATCTAATATCAAAACCTACATAACACAGAGCTCATAGTAACTCACATGTTACTTTTATCACTGATTTCAATGGAAGTAGGAGCAGGAGTGAGCTTTAAGAAAATGTAAAACTTTGTTCTGAGCACACTATTTGACACATCACATTTTTGTTAAAACTACTCCAAATGTATTATTTTAGTCCATTGTCACTGAATTGTCATGATTCCTTGCACAAATTTATTTACTGTAATTATATCAAACAACTTCTCATTCTGTATTGAGGGTCCAGTATTGTTCTTGGGACTGTACAGGGAGCTATGATCTCCGAGCTGCTTACAATCTAACACAAACAGACACAAACAATTTAGATATACACTGCAGAGCATGTTTTGTGCCACTAACAAGTTGAACTGGGTGTCAAAATACTGCACGTGTCATTATCCTAACTTTGCAGAAGACATGCATCTGGAGAAGACACCTAAAGGAGGAGTGAAAGATTTTTAGGCACAAAGGAAGAAGGCAACAGAGAAGGAAATAATGCTAAAGTAGGAGAAGGAAACAAAAGAGAGGTTAAAAAGACTAAACAAGACAGAGGTGACAAAAACACATATCTTGCTTAGTCTTTTCATCTTTAGGTATATTTTTTGAAAGAAAAACTTATAAGTCAAACAAAATAAAAATCATCCAATTTACATAAAAGCAATCCAATTTAAATTAGAATCATACAATTTTTTTTCAAGCCATTATCCGGCTTATCCACCCTGAGATTAAGAAATGAGATCAAAGTCCTGAACTGCTTATGTTGTGAAAGGTGAAGATAGGAATCTTCAACATGATGCAGAAAACAAGGGAAAGCAAACAAAGGGGAGCAATGATAGGAGCAGTAGAGGAAAAATTGTTCACAGCAGCAGCTTTTTTGTTGGAGAGAAAGGGGACAAGAGCAGAGGCCATGAAGGAGATGATCTTTGCAAACAGGATAAGAGATGGCTAAGACATGATGCAGCAGAGGTTGTCAGTTTTTTCCCCACAGACTGTTCTACAATTTAACAGCACAGCTGTACCCTGGACAACCTTCCCTTCCTCCTCTCCTACCAGATCACTCAATATTCCTGTGACAACTACAGAAAGTAACATTAGGAAAGTATGCATTATATTTTTAGCTGTCATTTATCACAGTCTAGATGCTGAAAGGAGAGCCAAGTGGATGGCCACAAGCTCCTCCAGTCAGCTAGTCATAAACATTTGTAATGCATTTAGCCCCAGCAAAAGCAGACACTGTCTCTATTGACTTCAATGTGAGATGCACTCTCTTATGTAAGATATGAATTTAGTACACTGTGAGGTTTTGTTAAACCCTTTAAAAACACTTAATTTCAAAGAGGCCATTTGGGAACTGACTGAGTTTCACAAACCCAATTGGAGTCTACAGCCTTTCTTCATCCTACCTTCACAAAAAGTGCCTCACTTTTAAAGTAGTGAGAAAGATAAATAGTTTTCCTTTGAACAGAGCAAAGGATATAAGTCCCTGCAAAGACCAGCATACACATCTTAATTCCCTCCATCTGAAGAGGCAGTCCCCATGGCACCTTCTGAAGCTCTAAGAGCCTCAGGCATTTTCTGCTCAGATGGAAAATGTGCTATGACAAACCTCTTGCACAAACTGACAGCACAAATATGGTCCAAAGATTTCACAAACTACATGATAACGAGTATATACAATAAGGGCACTGAAGTGCTTGCCAAGTTCTGCCTTAACCATGGACGCATAGTGGGGTTTTCTGCAAAGATTTGTCACCTACGTTAAAGAGGATGCTCACAGCAATGAATGACAAAAAGCTAGCACATTTGACATGGCCCAGCATAAGTTTCCCAATTAAACGAATAGAGACTTCAGAGTGAACTGGCTACAACCTCACACGATCCTGCTGCCTCCAGCTGTCAGCACTCTACACAAAAATTGTCTGATCTTGCAAGCCTTGTTCCTGGGTTACACCCTTCACCACAAGGCTCATCTTTTCAAAGAAAAACAAGGTTTGTTCTGGGAATTCAGACCTTTTTCTTTAGCAGCTTCTTGCAGACAGAGACACCCATCATTCCCAGCAGCAGGACAGCTTCCTCCTCTGTTGCTGCAGCATACCCGGATACACTCTGCCCCCCCCCCCCGACCCCCATCTCTGCATAGCTCATTCTGTGTGCCCCCTATTCTTAAAGGACAGCTCCCAGATCTCTTATCACATTATTATACCACCATGGACAAAAATATATGTGATGGCTCTCGGGCACCTGAGACTGAGTCTTAACTTGTTATGGCCTGCCTCCAGCAAGAGGGAGTCTTGTTTGCACAGGCTGAGTGTCCGTTCCTGGACACTGCCATCCCTTCAGTCACATAGGCTTTCTCCTCTGGGTTTATGCCTAAAGCCCTGCAAATCCACAGATATCCCCATTAAAGCTGCATCCATGAATGCAGATAGCCATGGACCATATTTTTGTAGATTGGACGTGGATCTCCAAGGCAGGGAAGCAGCTATCTGCAGTTCACAGCCATCAACTGGCCACCAATCAGCTGTTGGTCAGAGGAAGAACCATGGGTGTCACTGGTGCCAGGCACATAGAGGCCCATGCCCCAAATATTCTGTCCAGTGCCCCAAACCTCAAGCTGTAACAGAGCAACCTCTCTGTCCGTGTTAGCCTCTTTGCTCAGACACTATGAACTGGGGAAAGGGCATTTTTAAATGACTTAGAAAAGTAAAGTGTTAAGTGTTACTTTTTCTGCAACTATAACTTGGAGGAAAGGTAACACTTGACATGCTATCTTTGCAAATCATTTTAAAGCACCCACCCATATGGGTCTAAGGCTTTCTGATCAACTTCAAAACAGCCTGAAGTCTTTAAAAAAAAAAAAAAAAGGTCAACAAAGACAGCAGTGCTAAGCTGGAGCCTAGTGATGAACTGTAGTAGGATTCACCTACAAGGGGAAAAAATGTATAATAGGCTGGGGGATAAAAACCTCTCTTAATAACTTCTTTTCCCTCTACCCAAGCTTAGATCAGCTGAAGGGGGTGGGGGCAGAAGACTTTAAAGCAGGTGTGGCCAAACTGCAGCACGTGAGCCACGTGTGGCTCTTCAAAGAAAAAGTGCAGCTCACAGAAGAGCTGGCAGGGAAGGGCGACATGGTCAGGGACAGAAGAGAAGCTGTGGCATGGTCAGGGCTGGCAGGGAAGCTACGGCAGCATGGTTGAGGCCGACGTGGGGAGCTGCAGCAGCATGGTCAGAGTCAGTGAGGGGAGCCATGGCAGTGTGGTCGGGGCCAACAGAGGAAGCCGCAGCAGCGTGGTCGGGGCCAGTGGGGGAAGCCGCAGCAAGGTCAGAGCTGGCAGGGAAGCCACAGCATGGTTGGGGTCAGGGGCCAGAAGTGTGGCATGGTCAGGGAGAGCAGAGAAGCAGAATCATATTAAAAGATGGTGGGGAAGCAGCAATGGGGGTGGGGAGAGCATGGCATGGTTAGATTTTCTCATAGGCCCTAATGCAGCTTAGTCCTTTGCGAAACTTGTGTTTTACAAATGCTAAACATGACATGGAATATGAAGAAATGAAAATACAAAGGAGAAAAGTTTAAAACTGAATGTAGATTACTTTCAGTTGTTGGCACAACTTACTCCTGTGAAGCATTGTATTCCACAATGAAATCTGTTAATTCGAAACATTGTGCAACACTTGGAGATCAGCACCTGAGACAGCTTTTACCTACTGCATTGACAAGTTACTGCCCAGATGTTAAAAAACTTGCCACTAACCTGCAGCATTCTACATCCAGCAACAGCTAAGTTTTTACTGTGTAGACCTAGCTTTCATGGTAACCTTAAGTAATTATTAGAATCTGACATTTGTAGGATCAATATTTGCCCTGTTTTTATGATAAAATTAAAGTGCACAATGAATTTTAAGCTTAGTAATTTTGGAGTAGATAAAAGTATGTGGTTATATGCCTCAGTGCAGCTCTCGAAGGTTTAATAATCAACTTGTGTGGCTCTGGCGTTCCATAAGTTTGGCCACCCCTGCTTTAAAGAGACTTGCTCATTAATGTGAGATTCTTCAGTTTGCTCCAGCTTTTGCCACAGAACTCCGTGTTTGTTTTGCAAATAAACTTAGCTTTAAAAATTTGACTTGTGGAAGACTATCAGCCAAGTCAGACCTTTCAAATAGACAGTTTCCTGCCTTTTCCACTGCTATCTAGAAATCTGTAAGAATACAGAGGTGGACTGTTGGGGTGATGCTGGGAACATGGGCGCTGGCAAACCACGTCTGTGTTAGCTGCATGGCCCTGACCTACTAATTCTGATTACTAAGGGAAATTACTAGCAGGCTCCCTCCCTCCCCGCTTCTCAGTTCTAGAAGATACATTAAGCGAGCTTTTATTACCAATCACAGTATAGTAAACAAGTATACTCATCATTGTCTTACGTATATAAAGATAAGCTAACATGTATAAATAAAGATTCCTGGGGCGTGCCCAGGACGCTTCTCAGCCGTAATCCTCGACTCTGTCCGGTTTCTTCCCGCATCTGGTGACCCCGACGTGATCCAACGCCGACGTGATCCAGCCCCCCACCTCATCGGCTGGCAAAGCCTTGGTGCACCACAGCGTTTTTCGCTCCCTCGTGAGTATGGGGGGGGGATTTATCCGTGCAGCAAAAAGCTCATGCGAAAGAGCTTTTGAAACTTCTCAAGCAAACCGGGTGTGTGACTGCCTCTAAAAAACAGCTGGAGGATCTCCTCCGCATGATTGAATACAAATGTCCTTGGTATCCTGATAAAGGCTCCCTGAGTGTTTCTGATTGGCAAAAAATAGGGAGACGGTTATTCTGTGAGCCTAGGGCTGAAATTCAGCACATTCTTCTTTGGCAGCACTGTGCAGATGCAATAGGGCGGTTACGGGCAGAAGCGTCCCCCGTTGCATCTCCCTTACTCACGGTGTCGGGCCCTCCGGCTTATCCCCGTGAGTTGTCCTCAGCCCCATTAGATAACCCCGTTCCAAATGCACCTCCTGCCCTTCCCACTCATGCCCCTTGCGGGCCATCTCCAGTTTCAGCACCCACGGGGGCAGTCCGTGCTGCTCTTCAAAGAGCACAGCATGAAGGACAGCACCCGCTTTTAGAGCAGTGGGATGGAGAACTCCCTGCATTGTTTCCTCTTACATACACTCAGGTTGAAGGGGAAGACCAGCAGCAAGTGACCCATAATGCACTTAGTTATTCTGTTTTGAGAGAATTGAATAAAGCCATACGAGAATCTGGTCTTCACTCCACTTATGTTAGTGGATTAATAGAAGGATTGGTTAATGGTTATACTATGATTCCCCAAGATTGGAAAGATCTGTTTCGAATGATTTTGTCCCCTGCTCAATATGTGGTTTGGGACAATGAGTTTCGGCTTGCTGCAGTAGCTGCCAGTAACGAGGTGGCTATCCCTGACCAAATTTATGGTTCAGGAAACTTTGCCACCATCCAACAGCAAATGCAGCTTGGTATGGAACATTTTCACCGTACTGCGCGCTGCGTGCAGCGTGCCTTTCGCAGGGTTCCTGCTTCAGGCAAGCCCCTCTTATCCTTTACTAGTATTAGACAACAAGCATCAGAACCATTCCATCAGTTCGTAGATAGGTTAAAAGAGGCCATACATCGGCAGCTTGATAATCCCGAAGCTCAAGGAGAGCTTCTCCTGCGCCTGGCGCACGAGCAAGCCAATGCTGACTGTAAAAAAATCCTCCAAACTGTTGTTCACCGCGCTCAATACACACTTGCTGACATGATCCAGGCATGTGCTGAGGTGGGCACCCAGACTCATGCCATGGCCTTGCTCGCCGGTGCCCTTCGGGCCGGCAATAAACCTTTAGGTACTTGTTTCAATTGTAAGAAACCGGGACATTTCCGCCGAGAATGTCGGGCGCCCGGGGGCGGGGCCTTTAAAGGAAAGGACCAGTCCCCCGGAGACCGGGGCGGCGGAAGTCGTCCCCCTAAAAAATGTCCACGCTGTAATAAGGGATATCACTGGGCTAATCAATGCCGCTCTAAGTCGCCGGGAAACTCCCCGACGGGCCCCCCCCAGGCCCAGGCATAATCACGGGGGCCGTTCCTGCTGTGTTTCCCCCACCAGCCACCAAAGGCAGTGCTGGTATTGATTTGATTAATGGTAGGGACATGACTGCTGCCCTCCCCGGAGAGGTCTTGCTTATGCCTACCCAACTCACAGGTCCTCTCCCGGAGGGAACGGTTGGTATCATCCTTCCTCGTTCCTCCGCACACAAACGCTCAATTATGGTGGTGCCAGGAGTTATTGACTCTGATTACACAGGAACAATATTTGTCCAGTTCTGGAGCAACCTCCCTTTGGAACTCCATCAGGGGGAGTCGTGGGCTCAGCTTCTCATCCTGCCTTACTGTTCACCGGGAGGCTCTGGACTCGCAGAACGGCACGGCGGTTTTGGTTCCACCAGGACAGAACATACTCAGGTACCTTCCTTCCATCCTCAGGTCGCCGCACTTCTCCAACAAATACAGACTCGCAAACCGACACGTACGTATTACATTAATGGAAAAGCATTGAACGGGTTGTTAGACACCGGAGCTGACGTATCAGTCATCGCTCAACAACACTGGGATCCAACTTGGCCCTCTGAGGTAGCTCCCTCCGTCTGGGGGGTTGGTGGAGCTCAAGCGTCCCGTCGCAGTGCCAATTGGCTTTCAGTTTGGGACAGTGAAGAAGCTAAGGAGGTCGCGCAAATACGTCCCTGTATTCTGCCCATTACACTCAATTTGTGGGGCCGAGACCTCTTGTCTCAGATTGGTGCCTCACTTGTTACGCCATGACTTCTCCAGTTGCCCTGGCGCTGCAGTGGAAGCCACATGCTCCCATATGGGTCGAGCAGTGGCCCCTCCCCCTAGAGAAGTTAGAGGCATTAACGCATCTAGTACAAGATCAGCTTTTGGCGCAGCACATTGAACCCTCCACCAGTCCTTATAATACTCCAGTTTTTGTCATTCGTAAAAAAATCAGGCAAGTGGCGGCTACTCCATGACCTTCGAGAAATCAATAAAATCATTGAGCCCATGGGCCCTTTACAATGTGGTACCCCGAATCCAAATTTAATCCCTCATGACTATCAATTAGCTATTATAGATTTGAAGGACTGTTTCTTTTCCATACCCCTTAATGAGCATGATAAAAAATATTTTGCATTTACAGTCCCAGTTCTTAACAATTCTCAACCCACCAAACGTTTTCAATGGCGGGTCTTACCCCAGGGTATGTTAAATTCTCCCACGCTCTGTCAGCATTTTGTTGACCGAGCGCTACAACCTTTTCGTGATAAATATCCCCGACTCTTGGTCTATCATTATATGGATGATATTTTGGTAGCTGGTCCAACCTTGCCGGCTTCCTGGCACAGTGATCTTCAAGATAGTTTGCGCCTTTTTGGCCTTCAAATTGCACCTGAAAAAGTTCAAATTATGGAACCATTTTTGTATTTGGGCCACAAACTTTTTGCAGCATATTCGGTTCCAGTTATCCCTGCTATTCGCCTCCCCTCACCTGTTACATATGTTGTGTTACAGCAAGTCCTTGGGGCCATTAATTGGCTACGCCCCTATTATCGGCTCACCACAGAGACCCTTCGGCCCTTGTTTCTAGCCCTTAAGGACGGCAAGCACCCCTCTGATCCTATTTCCTTATCCCAGTCACAACTTGCTGTTATTGACCATGTTAATTCCATTATAGCCCAAAGGTGGGTGGATCGAGCCACTGCAGATCTCCCTCCTAAGCTTATCTGTCTTCACGACACACTTCAACCTTGTGCAGTCCTGGCTCAAGAGCCTTCTTCTGCCCCACTGCGTATCCTCGAGTGGCTTTACCTTCCCCATGCTCCTCCTAATACCCTGACACCACTCGATTGTATGATTGCTCAATTGGTTACCAAAGGCCGTATGCGTTCCCTTGCTTTGATGGGACTTGACCCCTCTGAAATTGTCCTTCCTCTCCCATTGAAGCGTAGCGCCATGACAATTGCCTTTTCCGAGCCCCTACAACTTGCCTTCGCTGGCTATGTGGGTCGTATTTCCTATCATACCGCGAAGGATCCGTGCCTTCATATTGTACAACACACTCCTGTCCTGCTTGAACGTTTACTTGTTTTTACTCCCATTCCCGATGCCCTAACTGTTTTTACCGATGGTAGCCCTACTCGCGGTGTTATCTCTTGGTACGCCGCTGGTCAATGGTTTTCTCGCTTTACCGCGCCTCAAACCTCACCTCAACGCTCTGAGTTGGCTGCAGTTTGTCTTGCCTTTTCGCATTTTTCTGCTCAACCTATTAATGTTATTACTGATAGTTTATATGTCGCCAATGTTGCTTCTTGTATACTTGGCAGCTATGTTTCCCCTGTGATTGACTCAGCACTTTTAAGTCTTTTCCTTACCCTTCAGTCCCTTATTCGCTCTCGTTCCCATCGTTTTTTTGTTGCCCACATCCGCAGTCACCAACCCTTGCCTGGCTTTTCAGAAACATTTTCAACAAACAGAGGTTCTCCCCGCTCCAAGGGTGATTTACCGTCAGCTGCCCGGTGACACGTGGAGTAAACCTGTGCCCCTCATCACTTGGGGGCGCGGCTACGCGGCAATTGCAACTGACAACGGGCCGGTGTGGGTTCCAGCGAGATACGTTAAGCCGTGGGTGGCAGATGGCGTGGCATCAAGGTCTCCAAAATCCCATCCCGGACTTCAATCTGCACCTGACGCCCAACCCGACCACCCCGGTGACCACCCAGCGTAAGCGCGGGAAGCCTAATCCCCCAGTTACTTGGGGACAGATCAAGAACCTTGCTAGACAAGCTGAAATGACTTTGGACAATAATGGACTGAACAAAACAGCCGAGAATTATGTTGCAGCAATTATTGCCTGTTTGAATGCTAATTCTTGTATATTTTTGTGTTTGTTTACCTTCTTCTTGTGCCCTTTCAGTTGTGCTAACCCCCTTCCAACTGTCATACCCAATGTGTGGGAGGCATTTGCCTCAGTCCTTAATCAATCTAGCTTTTGCTTAACTCAGCAGGTGGCAGTTGGGCAGATACTGGGCACCTGTCTCGTTCCTGTTTGCCATGATGCATCTGACATTGAGAATAGTACTTGGTTTTATCAATCTCTTGGCCCTAACACTACCATTAAGAATTTGGGGTACTCCGCCTATCACAATTGGGGAGCCCAAACCCAGCAACCACCAGCTTCTGCACTTGTTCTTGATACGCCATATATTGCTAGTCACAATGTTTCCTGTGCCCGAATGGTAAATTGCACGAAAAATTGTTATTTGCCCCAGACCCGTTTACATAACTGTTCCTCTTATCAAAATATTTCCTACTTATATAAATATATTACCTTGCCCCCAGGATGGTTCTGGACATGTACAGGACTCACCTTTAATTATATTCCGGCCAATATTACTCATGGCACTACCTGTTGCTTAAGCAGACTTTCTCTTATTATGCCCCTGAAATCTCATGTGGCCCACCCGTCTCGTCCTAAACGAACCACTGTTTCCCTCGACCCCTCTTGTGATGGTCACACTGCCTTGCTTACTAAAACAGAAACCATTGTGTTAGCTCTTTCCTTAGTAGGCATATCTGGTCTTGCTACTGTTAATAGTATGAATATTAATGCGTTAGCTTGTGCAGCAGTGAAATCCTTAAATGCCACGTCTACAGCTATTGCTCTCCTGAATACCGAACAAGCGGAGCTCCGGCATGGACTTTTACAAAATCGCGCCGCCATTGATTATTTGCTTTTATTGCATCATTATGGTTGTGAAAAATTTAATGATATGTGTTGTTTTAATATTTCTGATCACTCTCACGCTGTTGATAATCAATTGCAAACAATCAAAAATCTCACTTCCCAAATTCAGATTGCTTCCGACCCCCTTTCAGGGTGGTGGGATTGGCTTTCCTCTCTCCTCCCTGGCTGGGGGGTGGCTTCACCTGCTCCTTACTTATGGTATTTTGGCCTGTGTTTGTCTGATTTTGATTTCTTGCGGTATCCAATGCATCCCATCCCTTGTTGCTATGTGCCTTCATGGCTGCCCCTGGTCTCCACGGGCAGCTTCCAAACCTCCTCTTGCCAAAATTTAAAACAAAAGAGGGGAAGATGTTGGGGTGATGCTGGGAACATGGGCGCTGGCAAACCACGTCTGTGTTAGCTGCATGGCCCTGACCTACTAATTCTGATTACTAAGGGAAATTACTAGCAGGCTCCCTCCCTCCCCGCTTCTCAGTTCTAGAAGATACATTAAGCGAGCTTTTATTACCAATCACAGTATAGTAAACAAGTATACTCATCATTGTCTTACGTATGTAAAGATAAGCTAACATGTATAAATAAAGATGCCTGGGGCGTGCCCAGGACGCTTCTCAGCCGTAATCCTCGACTCTGTCCGGTTTCTTCCCGCAGTGGACTGAGTAAATTTTAACCCTTTCCTACATAAATCATCCAATCTTCCATTTTGGGAGGACTTCTTTTACCATTGCCAGGAGGAGTTCTGGTGGCTGAGCAGTAAGCACCTGCAGGGGTCAATGCTTAGTGGATCCTGTGCTCCGCGGGGGGGGGGGCCCCCAAATGCAGCCAAAGTGCCACTGTACCAGGAGTCCCTGGGCCCCAATCCTCCCTGTGGTGAGGTTCCTGCCACTCCTCCCCCAGCCCTCCCCATCTCTCCCCACTGTAAAACAAACAAGGAGTCCTGCAGCACTTAAAGACTAACAACTTTATGCCACAGGACTCATTTGTTTTACTGAACTAGACTAACATGGCTGCCCCTTTGAATCTCCCCACTGTGCATCCCAAAGTGTGACATTATTGTGATGTTAAGATATGATGTTATTGTATTGTTTACATTGTTTTTAGTGGTCAGTAAAAAGTTGACCTTGTCCATTAAAAAAAAAAAATTCAACTTTGGCACTTCATGTCAGTAAAAACTAAAATACAAGGTTCACAACTCTGGTTCATTGTTTCCAAATGTGAAAATGTTGGTCTGACCAAAGAATGGGAACACTTTCCTGTGGCAGGTCAGTGGTGGCTGGGAGAACCATGGCCCAGTCCTTCCCCTCTCCCTTCAGGGCCCCAGTCTTGCCCAGCCCCAGGTCTGGGGCTAGCACCTAGACTGAAAGGCTGCCAGGCCCAGAGACTGCTCACCCACTGCTGTGCCCAGCAACCCGCTCCCTCCTCGTTGTGCAGTGGGGCCCTGTACTTACCCCCCGTAGGCGCCACCACCAACCACGTTGCCTGGGCTGGAGAGGGAAGGATTTATAGGGCTGGCAGCTCCTCCCACTCCTCCCTGGAAAAGCTCAGGGCAGGCTAGCTGTGTGCACCTATGCTGCTGGGGCCACCACTCAGGGCACTGGCTGGGACATTCAGGATCCACGCTCCTTGTGTCCAGTACCAGCAACATCCCTACTGGTGGGACTGGTCTAGATATAAAGTTTTGTAGTCTCCTGATGTGTACAGGTGGGTACATGTGTGTCTCACCCATATCTTGTTTAAACTATTAATCTATGGGCAGATTTTAGAGTCACAGGCAGCCCCTGCACCTCTTCCATCCATGTCCCTTCTCTGGCCCCAGGCCAATCCAGTTCCTGCAGCACAGCCAGCAGCAGCTCCAGGATCCTGGCTGGGCCCCGATTCTGCTGCCACCGGTGGCCTTGGATCCCAGCTGGGGCTGGATCTGTCTTCTGCCACCGGCAGTGGCTCCATGACCCTAGCCAGGGCCTGATCTTGCCACTGCTGGTGCCTCCCTAACCCAGGCCAGAGCCAGGACCAGATTTTGCAGCCAGTAGTGTCCCTGGGACTCCAGCTGGAACTGGATCTTGCAGACGGAGGCATCCCTGGGACTCTGGATGCATCACACTGCCACCAGCAGTGGCATCCCCAGGTCCCCAATGGGGTCGGATCCTGCCACCGGTGGCAGCCACTCTCTGCCTCCCCACTGAGGCAAGAGTGAGCCCCCACAAAGACTCAGCCACCACTGTTGCAATCCTGAGTCCTGGCTGGGGCTCTCTTCTTCCTCAGCGGAAAGGCAGAGAGCAGCCAATTAGAGGGAGGCAATGCCTCCTCCTGCCTCTCAAACTCTGACCCTGTAATTTGTGTTTTTCAGTAATAAATTTTTATTAGTTGATACCATAAAAATGCAATGTGCAGCAACATCTGAGACAAGAAAATGAAAAGCAATTATGAGTAACCAATTTCTTTACTGTTCCATTAGAAAGAAAATATGAACAATCTTCATTGGAAGGTGAACAGTTTAATGTGAATGAAGCATGAGCAAGCAAATGTGAATTGGAACCCATGAAGTTGCTGGCAGAAGTCTCCCCTTCAACAAATCAGCTTCAAACAGCATGAAGGAGGAAATTTGAAGAAGAGTGGTGCAAGCAACTTACATGGCTTACATTTGGTCAGATCATGGGTATAACAAAGTATGAGGTATGTGCTTCCTTCCCCATTATTGCAAATTGAAATTCAAAGACAGTGAAAGCATTTGCAGGACCTTTCAAAGCGGAGACATTTCAAAAACATGATAAATCATACCAGCAACAGAAATGTGTAAAAGCAAATAATGCACTACTGTATACAGAAGACAAAGACATGCTTGTCCATTTGGAAGCACTTTTTTATATGGTTTACTATATTGCAAAGAACAACAAGTTATTTTCTGACTTTGAAGGGCTATTAGAGTTGACTGGTAAATGTGGGGGGGGTTGAACTAAGAGAAGTACAATAGTGACAAAATATGCAAGGAATTTGTCTCATGCATTGCAAAAGTAATAAGAAATGAATTGATTTGTGAGCTACATGATGCTGAATGTGTGAGTTTGATGCTAGATGGACCTTCTGACAAAGCAGGTATTTAAGAGTTGATTTCATATGTAAGGTGCATAGAGTGAGAGATTTGTTTCCATCAATCCCACCTCTTCAAAGTGGAACTGCAGATAGCTACTTCGACCTCATTTGAAAAGAACTGGAAAAGCATCCATTCTTGGACTGGCTACCTTCCATTCAGCTGATGAGACAGCCACCGTGATTGGCGCAGAGAATGGACTAATAAATAAAATTAGGCAGAGTTCAAGCCATGTAACTGGTGTTCATTGTATTGCACACAATTAAATTAAACTGTGTTAAGTTCAATAAAAATGCAAAGTATTTTGATGATCTTGACTCAGTTCTCAAGAAGTTCTAAAAATGTTATCAGTATTTTTCAAAGAGAATGGGACAAATGATGCAAGTAGCTGAAAATCTTCAGATCAAAACACAGAAATTGCTATACTTACACCATGTAAAGATGGGTGCCCAGCAGAGTTGGTGCACTCTCTGCACTTGTAAAAGATTGGAAATATGCCATAGTAAATCTGGAAGGCATCATGACAGAAGAAGATAACACTTCTGCAATTGGTAAGAGTTCGCTGAGAAAGCTCACTGCTTTCAAATTTGTTCATGTTTCGTTTTCTCATAGACTATCTTGGAATAAGTAAGAGCCTCTCTGTTTTGTTTCAAAGGAAAGAACGTTTTCTCAGCACACTTGAATTACATGTGAAGAACACAAATGACATGACTTTAATCAGTTCTTAAACATTATCCAGTACAACATGAAGATACATTTGTCACCAAGACATCCCTGATGTGAATGAACTAAGATGTACAACTACATGGGCTGAACAGTACTGCAAAATCTCCTGTCCAACCTGAGAAATAAAACTTGATCCAACATGTATTCAGTCAAGTACTTGGTGGAGTGATTTGTGAATTAGCAAACCATTTAAAGGTCCACCACAGTTTTTGATACTTGTGCCTGGCCCAAAGGAAGCACACTGGAAGACTATGGAGTCAGTGAGTTAATGTTGGATCAGCATTTCCAGAAACAACCTCCACCACCAGACATGTACAATAAATATATACAAGCTCTCCACAACGAGTGATATGAATTCAAAGTCCTCAGTAAGGTTAAAAACTGAGTGATCTTCTGAGTTTAGCACTGGCTAAGAATGAAAGGTTTCTAGTTTTAGGAAAACTGTTGTTGATGGTGTCTGTGCTGCTTATCTCAACTGTGTGTTGTGAAAGAATATATGTAATGAATATTTTGACAAGTAAATTCAAACCATCAATGCAAGAAGAAAAAGTTTAAGTGACTTAATGATGATAAACACGAATGGCTCACTGTAGCAGGGTAGTTTCCTTACTCTGGTAGTAAAGGCGTTAAAAGCCCTAAAAAAGGGATCTGTTAATAGACACTGGCAGCTACAGGGCCATTCAGAGCCCAGGAGCCTGTATAAAAGAAAAGCTGCAGCCCCTGCTCTGGGCAGTCTTCCCTGGTTTGTAGAGCAGAAGGATGTATTGTTGAGCTGGCTGCAGGAGACAGGACCAAGGACAGCTCTGTGGAGACTGCCAGGGCTTGGTTCTAGTCCAGACCCTGCTACAAGGGTGAGAAGTACCTGGGGGATGTGGGCCAGGGGGCCTACTGAATTGTTCACTGAACTGAATTGGAGGTTATGGCAGTGCCAAGTCATGGCATATAGGGTCTCTGGGATGGACCCCAAAGAAGAAGGGAAGCCCAGGTTCCTCCTCACCTCCCCCAGACCACCAATGGGCACAGATTGGACTAGCAGTGGCCACTGAAGCAGTGTGGCTGACCGAGACTAGATAACACCCCAAAAGTGGGGAACTGAAAAGGACTCAGCTGTAGGGCCAGAGGTCTAGACTCAAGACCAGAAAGATGGAGCACAGACTACTGGATGCGAGTGCTGCTTAAGCAATTCACCAGTTCTATAGCCAGGAAGCACCCATCCAGTGGGTAATGTGCTGACATCTGTCTATGCCCATCAGTGAAGGAATTTGCACCTGAAAAGGCTGTCAACCAGTGGTACTTCAGTTCCAAATTTAGAAGGCATGTATATAGCCACAAAATGCTAAATGAGAAATAATGGAAGTGCAAAGCTCATTTGTCATTTCACATGAGTATGTTATTTTACATGACAAAAAACATGCACCAAGTTCTTGTCTATGCCTGTTCATATATTAATTATAATTTACTTACACCATTCAGTGGTGGAACATGAAACATTTACTTCTTGATCCCTGCAATAGAAGATTAAAGTATTTGTAGTGTGGTGACATGATTACAGTGTACCACTGTGACTAACAAAGAACCAATCCTGTAAGGTGATGAGTGACCACAACAACTTCAACTGACTGGGAATTGGAGGAACTCAGCATTTTTCAGTAGCAGACTTTAACAGCATTTCACATATTCAAGTGCTGTATGAAGAACAGGATATCAATTTAGACTATAATATGAAGAACAGACACTTCAAATAAAAACACATATGCAGCGTGTCCTCCCTAACCAGTGTTCAAGCCAAAAGTCCAGTGCTTCTTAGAGCAACTGCATAAAAAAAATAATTAAGCAACTGATCATACAAACTCTTAAGGACTTGTTTAATTTTAAGCATGCATATAACATAACCAATTTGGGATTGTCTTCTGCCAGCATGAAACTATAGCTCTATAATGTGAGCTGCCCATTCACTCCAGTGGAACATTAACTCTGATGCTGAATCATGACAATGTAAGTGTCAGTATTGTTAACTATTTCATTGTAATCAAAGTATGCAAGACAAAGAAGGATGATCATACTGAGAGTGATTTTATTTTAGTGCCATAAGCAGGCAGCACTTGGGAGAGAGAACCAGCAGTGGGGCTTGCAGCAAAGGGGTGAGGGATCTGGGTCAACATTACTCCACCGGGTCCCAGCTAAGGGCCCTGACAGTGGCAGAAGGCTCCCACCAAGACACAATGACTATGTCTACACTAGGGGCTTCATGCGACTTAAGCTTCCTTAAATCAACTTAATCAAAGTCCATGCTACATTTAGTATTTATTAAGCTGACTTAAGCATTTGCTTAAGTCAGCTTAATAACTCTCACTTTTAAAGTTGACAAACTTTTAAGTCGACTTAAGCCAGTGTAGCCTGGCATTAGGCTTAAGTCAACTTAATACCAGCCATCTGAAACCTTCCTGGCAACCAGGAAGTACCTGCCCTGGCCATTCCCAGGGCAGGATAAAGCCCAGCCCACCCTGCTCCACTGCCAAAGACAGCCAGGACTCCAGCTGTGTTGCAGGCATGACCGAGAACAGAGCTAGGCAGACCAGGAAGCAGGCCCACCAGGAGATCCTAGATCTCCTGGCTGCTTGTGGGGATGAGTACATAGTATACTCTCAGTTCCAGGGCAGCCAGAGGAACCAGGAGGTGTACTGGACCATCTCCAAGGCCCTGCAGAGAAAGGCCATACCTGCACCACCCAGCGGGTGAGGGTGAAGATCAAGGACCTACGTCAGGGCTACCACAGGGCCCAGGAAGCCATGTGGCAGCCACCACCATGTGCCCCTACTACATCAAGCTGCAGTTTCCTGGGCCAGGGGGGAGACACACAGACAGCCCACACCCTCTATGCCACTGAGCTCCCCTCTCATGACAACAACCAGGAGGAGGCCTCAGACAAGGATGTGGTGCTCAGGTAGGGGGACACCAGCACCATGTCAGCAGGGGTCCATACTGAAACACACTAGCTACTTCTTCATGCCATCACCACCTCCGTAACATGACCTCCCCGGGCTGCTTCCTACCTAACCACAGAAGATGCCTTACCACAGGGCACTGGTCTGTGCCTTCTCACCTGTTGTGATGGCTTCTGTCTGCTTTTTTGAAGGCTCCCGGGGTCAGCTGGCTGTGATGATCACTTGGGTGTCAGCCTTGGGGCGGTTGTTACAGAACCGCTGCTCTGCTGGGCTTTCTGCAGGGTTGCTCTCACCCATTGCTTGGGGCTGGAGCAGTTTCTGGCCAGGATTTTCCTGCACACATCCTTCCGCTCTGCTGGTCAACCCTGAATGAGCTGAGCAGCTTCCATTTATGCTGGAGTAGCAGGTGGAGCATGCCCAGCAGGGCCCAAGGAATGGGGCTCTCATCACACACAGATTTTGCTGTGTTTCTGTACTGCAGGATATATCCGCCCCATCACACCAAGCAATCTGGCACTTATTTAGGTGCACAGTTAGCTGCGCAGTTCACGGGGCCCAAAGAATGCCCAACTAATTTGGATTGTCTCCTCAGTGGTGGCTGTAGAGCATACAAAATAGGTTGCAGCGTACTTAGCATGTGATTGCAAGAGGTAGACCATCAGCTGCTGGAACATCATGCGGGCTCCATGAAGGTCAAAGTGCATCTGGGTGAACTAACAGAACCTGGGTGGAGTGGCAAATGTGGTCTCCTTCCTGGAACATGGTTCCAGGGGAATCTACTAGTAGCCCTTTGTGAGGTCGAGGATCATGGTGTACTGGTTTCCACCCAAGCCAGTCAAGGAACTGATTTGGGGTACTGGGTAAGTATTGAACTTTAAGATCACATTCACTTTCTCCAGAAATTGATGCAAAACTGGAAAGAGCCATGGGAATTTGGGACCAGCACAATGGGACTGTGCCATTCATTCAGAAACTGCTCAATGACCTGTCACTTTACCATCGCCAGGACCTCTTTCTCCATGAACTCCTGGATCCATCATGGGAGAAGCCATATGGTTTCCCAAATCCTCTCTGCTGGCCTCATCAGGATAGAATGCTGAATGAGTGTGGTATTACCCAGTTGGTGGAGGTCTTGGGAAAGGCTCTGCACTTGGATTTTTGCTGCTCACTCATGAGGGTATCCTCAGCTATGGATCTTTCAAGACAGCCCACTGGGAGACAACTAGCTGGGCCTGACTTTCTTGGGTCTGGAGTCCTGGGTCTATGAAGTAGAGGCTGTCACAGGTCAGTTCAAATCAAGGCCACTGGACTGGTCCTCCACTGGGGTTCAATCACGTCTCTGTTGACACAGACCAGCTGTTTATAGGCCCACCTGAGGGTGGGATCCTTCCTTTGGTTACAGCTAAAGGCATTAGCAATATCCAGGTGGTCTCTTTCTCCAGGCAGTTTTGACCTGCTGTCAGGATGGGTGGATTGTTGAGGTTCTGCTTCCTGGAATCCTTGTCTTCCTGAAGAAATTTTCCTCAAGGCCCACCTGGATAGGGGGTGCTCGAAGGTTCACAATCCAAAGCATGTCTGCAAACCCCAACCAGTCTCATCCAAGAATGACAGTGTATATAAGCATTGGGACCAATACCACTGTCATTTTGTCTACAGTCAGGGGACATGGGTATAGAGTACAGCTTCACATACCATAAACACACTGAGCAGGGGTGTCAAACATATGGCTCGTGGGCTGTATGCAGCCTGCCAAGGGCTCTTATCAAGCCCACAGAGCTGCTGCATGGGACTGGCTGTGCCTGGGAGCTATCTGCAGCAGTAGTGAACAATGGCACACACAGCCTGCCAGCAGAGCAAGGCCAGACGTGCACGCGCATGCGCACGTGCACACACTCACCACTCATGTAATCTCTGTCACAGCACAGGGGAACAAATGAAGCACTCCAGCCAGTCACAGCTCAGCTCTACTGTAGTCTGCCAACCAACCGGAGTCTCAGTTACAGCATGCTGGACAGGGCACTGCCCCCACCACTGTCAGTCAGTCAGCATGTTAATCTGATTGGCAGCATGGTGCATGAACCACAAAGGAAAAAGTGGGCAGAGCCTATTTGGGGAATAAGCCAATCAAAGGCCAGCTGTGACTGAGCCCAACCAATGGCCAGCATGCTGAATAACTGATGGGGGGGGGCAAGGAGTCTGCTGTGACTGAGACTCTGATTGCTACCATATGGTAGGCAAGGAAATGGAAACAGAAGGGGGTCAGGGAGCTGCACAGCAGTGGATGGGGGTCAGGGAGCTGTATGGCAAAGGGGAGTCTGCAGAGCAGGGGAAAGGGAATGTGTCAGAGAGTCTATGGGGTTAGGGAGGGTAAAGTGAAGCCCATGCCACTCTGAACATGGCAGGGGAAAGTTGGGGAGCTCATGTGGACACATGGCCTGCATCAGGTGGCCTGCCACACTGAATGAGTTTGACACCTCTGCACTAGAGACTTATCTCCCCAAGTTCTGGACCAGCATCAGGAGCAAGCCCCTGACAAGACAGTGGTTTACCCACAGCTCAAATAGAGGAGGCCAGTGACCCATATCCATCCTCCATTCACAGGGGATGTTAGCTTTTCAGCAGGCTGCCTCCTGGTGCAGGATTCCTCCATGTAGACCCAAAAAAATCTGCAATCCTTATCCAGGCATTCCCATTGCAGGTGTCCAAAGCAGCCACATGAAAATCACGGCCCCAGTTCCAGGTACTCTGACCAGACCTTGTCTTCATCAGGTATCATAGGGAGCTCAAGTTATGCAGCCTGACTCTCTCATCAGGGCATCCAGCAGTTCCTGAACTAACAAATCAGGCCAGTGAAAACCATTGCTCCATCAGCGATTGTAATTCTGGTTCTGGATAGAAAGCTGGCCTTGGTCCCAGGATTCTTCTTTAGTCTTTGGGTAGTTGACCCTAGTTTCATGATCTGTTTCCAGCCTGACAGAGGTCTCCGCAGTCAAGAAGTCCTCCATCAATCTAACCACTGCATTCAGAACTGCAGGTCGGTGTCAGAGGACACCAGGTGCTCCCTCAGGACAGGATGATGTAAACAAATGGCTCCATGGCAGTTTGTTCAACCACACTACTCTCAGAGCACTGCTCAGGTTGTAGCCACTACCAGCAGGTGTCCTTTACCTATAACACATGAACACTCATAATGTGTCAAACCAATGGTCCATCTAATTCAATATCCTGTCTTCTGACAGAGGCCGATGCCAGCTGCTTCAGAGGGAATGAACACAACAGGTAATCATCAAGTGATCCATCCCCTGTTGCCCATTCCCAGTTTCTGGCAAACAGAGGCTAGGGTCACTTCAGAGTATGGCTTTGCATCCCTGCCCATCTTGGCTAATAGCTTTTGATGGACCTATCCTCCATTAATTCATCTAGTTCATTTTTGAACATCTTCTTAAAGTGCTGGCTTTCACAACATCCTCTGGTTAAGAGTTTCAATAATTCTCAGTCATAGTGTGGAAGAAATACTTCCTCTCATTTGTTTTAAACATGCTGCTTATTAATATAATGTGGTGATCTGTAGTTCTTGTGTTATGTGAAGTAGTAAATAACACTTCCTGATTCACTTTATCTACAACAGTCACAATTTTAAAGACAACTATTCACAGTGGCTCCAAGATCTTTTTATGGAGTGGTAACAGCTAAATTAGATCTTATCATTTTATATGTATAGCTGGGATTATGTTTTCCAATGTGCATTACTTTCCATTTATCAGCATTTGATCATCTGCCATTTTGCTGGCCACTCACTCAGTTTAGTGAGACCTCTTTGTAGCTCTTTACAGTCTGGTTCAGCCTTTACTATCTTGAGTAATCTGGAGTATCTTGAGCACTTTTGTATCATCTGCAAATTTTGTGACTCCACTGTTTACTCCTTTTTTCAGCTCATTTATCAATATGTTGAACAGTACTGTTCCCAGTACCAACCTCTAGCAGACACTATTATTTACCTCTCTCCATTCTAAAACATGACCTTTATTCCTATTCTTTAACCAGTTACTGATCCAAGAGAGGACCTTTCATCTTATCAAATGACAGCTTACTTTTCTTAAGAGCCTCTGGTGAGCAGTCTTGTCAAAGGCTTCCTGAAAATCCAAATACATTATATACAATGGATCACCCTTATCCACATGTTTGTGGACGCCTCAAAGAATTCTAGTAGATTGGTGAGGCATAATTTCCTTTTATAAAAACCAAGTTGACTCTTCTCCAACGAATTCTATTCGCCTACGTGTCAATAATTCTGTTCTTTACTATAGTTTCAACCAATTTTCCTGGTACTGATGTCAGGCGTACTGGCCTGTAATTGATAGGATCACCTCTGGAATCTTTTTTAAAAATTAGTGTCATATTAGCTATTTTCCAGTCATCTGGTACACAAGTTGAATTAAATGACAGATTACATAACAGTTAGCAGTTTTGCTATTTCACATTTTAATTCTTTCAGAACTCTTGTATGAATAATCATAGAATCATAGGGATGGAAGGGACCTCATGAGGTCATCTAGTCCAACCCCCTGCTAAAAGCAGCACCATTCCCACTAAATCATCCCAGCCAGAGTATTGTCTAACCAGACCTTAAATATCTCCAAACATGGAGATTCTACCACCTCCCTAGGCAACACATTCCAATGCTTCACTGCTCTCCTAGTGAGAAAGTTTTTCCTAATATCCAACCTTGACATCCCCAGCTGAAACCATTGCTTCTTGTTCTGTCCTCTGTTACTACTGAGAGCAGCCAATCTCCCTCCTCCTTGGAGCATACCTTCCAAGTAGTTGAAGGATACTATCAAATCCCCCCTCAATCTTCTCTGCCACAGACTAAATAAGACTAGTTCCTTCCGTATCTCCTCATAAGTCATGTGCCATAATCATCTTCATTGCCCTCCACTGGGCTCTTTCTAATTTGTCCACATCCTTTTTGAGGTGGGGAGCCCAAAACTGGACACAGTATTCCAGATGTGGACTCACCAGTGCCGAATAGAGGGGAATAATCACATCCCTCAATCTGCTTGCAACGCTCTTACTGATGCAGCCCAATATGCCTTTTTGCTACAAGAGCACACTGTTGGCTCACATCCAGCTTCCTGTCCACCATAACCCCAAGGTCCTTTTCTACAGTGCTGCTGCTTAGCTGATCGGTCCCCAGCCTGTAGCAGTACATGGGATTTTTCCATCCTCAGTGCAGGACTTTGCACTTGTCCTTGTTGAAACTCATGAGATTTCTTTTGGCCTACTGCTCCAATTTGTCTAGGTCTCCCTGAATCCTGTCCCTGCCCTCCAGAGTATCCACAATTTCCCTCAGCTTGTTGTCATTTGTGACCTTACTGACTGTGCAATCTATCCCATCATCAAGATCATTAGCATCTGGTCCTGGTGGCTTATTACTCTTTAATATATCAATTTGTTCCAAAAGTTTCTCTAATGACCCAGTTCTTCAGATATGTCACCTAAGAAGAATAGCTCAGGTCTGGAAATCTTACTCACATCCTTAGCCTTGAAGGCTGATGCAAAGAATAAATTTGGTTTTTCTTCAGTGGCTCTCAGGCAGGGCAGAAAGTAGTCTAGGGGGCTCTGGCCTCAAGCAAGGCAGAGCAATGATCTTGTGACATGTACTGAAGCCAGGCGGGTAGACCTTTGCCCAGGACTCTCACTCAGAGTTGTCTGGGGTAATGTCCAGTGTGTCCAGGATGGCAGCCTTCACACACCTGTGGTCTCAGGCCTTGTTACTCAGAAGACCCTGATAAGCTGCTTGAGCTGTCCCTATCATATAAGGAGTTAAGAAGATGGCTCACTGCTCAGGCCTGTTCAAATTCAGAAGAAAAGCCTCCAAGTCATCTTCAGGTCACATCTTAGGTAGCTGTACTGGCACCATGGGGGTCACTATTCTGCCAAGACAGAGGCTGCTGGGGCAAGGCAGCAGGGCCGGCTGAAGGCATTGATGATGATGATGCTAGGCCTCCAGATCCTAGAGCAGCTGTTGCTTCTGTGTCCCCCACTTTTTGCACCAGCTGCTACTGCTACTGGACCTGGGTCACCTACTGCAGCTGCTGACTCCTGGTCACCCACCTGATGAGCTTCTCCAGAGCCACATTGGTTTCAGGACTGGCTGGAGCACAGTGTCATGTTTGAATCCTTTTTGCAGGAGAGGTTCTCTGCCCATGTTCACCACCCACGGTAGTGGGTAGGTGGTCATCCCCCTTCTCTAGTCCAGAGGGAGGCCACTCCACCTCATTACATCATAGTTAAGTGACAGGGAAAATAGTCAAATAATAGGCCAGGGCCCTACACCTCTGGGTGAGTACAGCACTAAGCAGTTTTATGGGCTGCAGGCCCCCTGGGCATGGCAGAGCAGTAGACAAACACAGGCCATTCAGCCTAAGGCAGAGGGGCTGCCAGCCCAGAGGTAGGGGGACCTGGCCCCATACTACTCCATCAGGTTCCTGGCCACAGCCCTGATACTGCTGGGTTCCCACTAAAACAAGGTGATTTTAGCTCTGATAGTAAAGTCAGGCTAAAGTATGGCATCCTTGCATTACTTCTTATCACAGATGGGTCTCCATAATCCAAGGGTCCTCCATCTCCTCAGGTTATCTGGCAGCTGGCAATCCTAGCAGCTTCTGTCTGCACTCAGCAGCCCTGCGTAAATAGAAGCTGACAGTTCCAGCAGCTCCCCTCCACACTTGTTCTCCTCTGGGTTCAAGGTGCTACCCTGCTCAGTAGTTCAACTGGAGGCCTACAATAGGCTGAAGATGTCCGTTTCCATTCCTGGCTCTGGCCCAAGTGTGCCAGAAGTCCTTGCTTCTTATATTTCCTATCCCACCTCTCAACTGCCAGCATGCAGGGCAAGCCCAACCTTGCTCCACCCAACCAGAAAGCAGAGTGGTTCCTCTCCCTCTGGCTTGGAGGGAGGCCACTCCACCTCAGATCAGTACCCTTAAGCCAGGGACACCATTTGGACCATAAAATGGAAAGGACATAACTGATCACACATGAGAATATCAGTAAATAAAATGCTTATGATGTACTTTATAAATAATTGGTTTCAACAGCAAGAAACCCTTCAACAACAACAAGAACCCTGAGCAGAACACCCTTATTGAATGTAGGGCTTTCAGAATCATAGGGCTGGAACCACTCCCACTAAATCATCCCAGCCAGGGTTTTGTCTAACTAGGCCTCGAATGTTTCCAAGGATGGAGACTTCACGACCTGCCTAGGCAATCCATTCCAATGCCTCACCATCCTCCTAGTGAGAAAGTTTTTGCTAATATCCAGCCTTGAGCAACTTGAAACCACTGCTCCTTGTTCTGTCCTCTGTTACTGCTGAGAACAGCCTAGTTCCCTCCTCTTTGAAGCACTCCTTCAAGTAGTTGAAGGTTGCTACCAAATTCCCCCTCAATCTTCTCTTCTGCAGACTAAGCCTAGTTCCTTCAGGATCTCTTTGTAAATCATGTGCTATAGCCCCCTAAATATTTTCATTGCCCTATAATGGACTCTTCCTCATTTGTCGACTTCCTTTCTGTAGTGCAGAGCCCAAAATTGGACACAGTGGTCCAGATGTGACCTCACCAGTGCCGAATAGAGAGGAGTAATCACATCCCTCGATCTGCTGGCAACACTCCTACTGAGCAGCCCAATACACCATTGGCTTTTTTTGGCAACAAGAGCACATTGTTGATTCATATCCAGCTTCCTATCCACTATAACCCCAGGACCTTTTCAACAGAGCTGTGACTTAGCCGATTGGTCCCCAGCCTGTAGAAGTACATGGGATTTTTCCACTGTCGGTGCAGTATTTTGCACTTGTCCTTGCTGAACTTCATGAGATGTCGTTTGGCCCAATGCTCCAATTTGTCTAGGTCTCCCTGAATCCTATTCCTGCCCTCCAGCGTGTCTACCATTCCCCCAAGCTTGGTGTCATCTGCGAATTTACAGAGTGTGCAATCTATCCCATCATCCAGATCATTAACACCAGCTAGACACTGAGCCATTGATCCCTACCCTCAGAGCCCGATGAGATAGCCAGCTTTCTATCCACCTTACAGTCCATTCATCCAAACCATGCTTCCTTAACTTGCTGACAAGAATGCACTGGGAAACCATATCAAAAGCTTTGCTAAAGTCAAGGTATATCACATTGACAGCTATTCCCGCATCCACATATCCAGTCATCTCATCATAGAAGGCAATCAGTTTGATCAGGCACAATTTGCCTATGCTGACTGTTCTCTATTTTCCTCCAACTGTTTCAGAATGGAACTTATAGACTGCTAAGAATTCCTGTCTTTTACCAAAGAATAAAAACCCCAAAAAATACAGTTTTCATAATTGGTTTCATATTAGTTTAATAGGAGAAAAGAATATTTTTGGTGATATCAGGAAAATGAGCTGAGTGATAAGGTCATGTTAATGGGAATTAACTGGAAAGTCACCAAAATAGCATACACAACAAACAGAGAAAGTTTGCTATTCATTCCCTTTGGAGCATCATACCTTTTTTTCAATTCTGTGCAATTTCTACACAGAAGAGAGTGTTCCTAATGATCTTGAGCAAAATGTTACTGTAACATACTGTAAGTCAGGGGTGGTTCATGGCCGAGCATTCCCCCCAGCGGGCAACGTCCCGCTTGCTTGTTGGGTGAGGCCACGTCCAAGTCCCCTTCTGCGAGCCCCACCCTATGTGGGGTGAGGTAGCTAATCAACGTCTCGGCCTCCAGCCCTTCCTCCGGGCGAGGCTGTAAAGGAGTCTGCGCCTGCGAGCCCCCTGCAACAGGGCGAGGCAGCTATACAAAGTCTAGCCCTCCAGCCCTTCCTCCAGGCGAGGCTGTAAAGGAGGATTTTGGTGGGGGTTTGAAGCAAGGGTCAATAGCGCAGGGTTGGCAGGGGATTGAGCACAGAGGAGGGAGACACAGGCCCACCCACTCCACTGCGTCTCAGCCCAGGGCCCTATCTGGTGGCTGAACAGCCACCAGGAAGCCAGCAGTGCTCCAGCTGAAACACACCAGCTTTAACCCCACACTGGTGGGAAAGCCCTGCTCTTCCCTGGGCTACTTCCTCCAGGTTCCCTCCCTTTCCTCCCCTACCAAGTCCTCAGGGTAATAAGCCAGAGGGATCCTGTCAAACCTTCATCCCCCAGGAGCAACAGGGCTGGCACGTCCTCTGCAAGAGGTATCTTCTCCAGGGCATTGCTGGTAGTGGTTTCCTGGCCAAGGGGGTCTTCAGCAGATGGCAGCTCCTCTAGGTCATTGGGGGATGAGTCCTCTGGGTCCATGAGGTCATCAGCTGATGGCAGTTCCTCAAAGTCCTCCCCTTGGGGTGGGGAGTAGAGTGGGACGTCCTGCCACTTCTCCAGCAGCTTATCCACCGGCTGGGGTTACATGCCCTCAGGGATTGCAGCAGGTCTCCCTCTTAAGCTCCCCCTACTCTGCCTGGTCCGTCTCCTTTTATAGCCCTCCCCTACCCTGGGCCCACCTCCTGGGTTCCAGGTCCCAGCCCAGCTCCCTGCAGAGCCCTCCTCTTGCCAGCAGGGGCGGCACTCAACCCCCGGGGCCACTGTTCTAGAGGAGTGAGGCGTGTCCTGCCTGCCTTCCCTCCTACACATACCCTCTATCAAATCGTTCTTTCAATACAGCAAGTGAAACTGCCTGTCACGGGAAAGCACAATTCTGGGATATGAATGAAGGAAGTTCAACTCGGTTCTTTCTTCTGTGCTACAGGGCAAAGAGAAAGGTTGCATGTCCCCTCTTTGAAAAGAAAATTAGATCCCTCCTTACTCTGAGTGGGCAGCTCTGACTGTCAGACAAGCTGCTCTGGTATTTCTAGGAGGAATTTTCTTCACCACAAGAATAAGCCACTACAGAAATGAACTCTTATAACATTTAGCAGCAAAAGCCAGCTAGCTAGCAATGGTCAGGCTGAAACCATTTAAGTTAGCGAGAGCCCCAGTTCATATGAGCATTGGAGATTTAACTCTCTTGTGAGTCAGTTGGTGACTGTTGCAAAAAATGCTTCATGTAGGATAATATTAAATATGAAATACAAGATAAATCCAAAGTACAGTAGAGTAACGGTATTTAAAAGTCAATATCTAAGTATACCCATACTCACTAGTAGAGACGGGAAGAGGACCATAAAAGGGATGGGGGATAAAGCCAAGGAGCCATCCGCCTAAACTTCTCATAAGACCATGGATGCTTCTCTGAATGAATTCCACAGGATGGTGAGAGATGTCAGGATGGTAGCTAAAATAGTAAAACACATTCTGCAAGGGCCTTCCATTGATAACCTAGTATTATGTCTGCTCGAAAAACTAGATGGCCACTATATAGTGTGACTTAGGCCTCCTGGGATAACTTCCTGAATGTGCAAAAATCAGGGCAGGCTGCAAAACTAGGAGCCAAACCCCTCAAAGCAGACAGGTGGTACTTAAATCAGTCTCCCAATCAGAAGCAGAATGTGCTTCTGATTCCCCACACCGGTCATCACGAGGCATAACAAAATAGAAACAGCCCCCTTTATTGCACATCAGTACCTCCTGTTCCCACCTAGCCATGGGTCTCTTAAAGAAATAGGTTCTCCTGACCCCAAAGGGCAAGCCACATTACCCAGAACAATATAGGCTTGGACCTTGCCCAAAATACCACATCGCCAGCCAATCCTTTAGTGACTACAACCAAAGGTTTACTACAAAAAGAAAAGAAACAAAATGAGAGATGTTAAAGGGTCAGAGTGAATCACATACATACAAATGATTTTGAGTCCATAGAAAGCCAGTCGTTGAACAATTTAGAGTTAGCAAGTTAGTCTAATTCCTTTGGTAGACATCCAGCACCTGGGTGGGTCTCAGTCCTTTGTCCAGTCACAGAGGAATAGTTCCAGAGACAGGTGTTGGTTGTAGACTGAAAGACAAAATGGAGATGGGGCTGCTGCTTTTTATCACCTCTGAGTCTGGCCTTCAAGCTACATGGAGTTTTTTGTGAATCAAAATGGTGTTGAGTCATATGGGCAAATCCTAGTGGCTTGACAGGCTTCTCCCTAGGCTCAATGCACCTGGGAGCTCCTTAATGAGCCATTAAGCAGACAACGGTTTATAGACATCCAGTCTGGGATTGTCCCAGAATCCAATGTCTTGAAACTCAAATAGAATAAACCAATTCCTAACTTCTAATACAGCTATGTCACCTACATATAAACCATAGAATCATTCCTAGCTGATTACAACCTTTCCATTGGTACCAAACATGGCATATCACACATGGGTTATTGCAAATATAAAATATTACTATGAAAAATAATCATAAATGCTCCCCTAAATCCAGACAGGTTTTCATGCAGAAGCTGCATGATTTTCAATGCTGTACTCTATATTCTCTCAGAAAGAGAGTGAGGAAGCATAGCTTTCGTAGGTGCAAAGTTCTTAGAGGCCATAGTGATGGATTGAGTACAGATGCTTTAATAAAGTCAGTTATGAAAAGTGCCAGACAATGGAATAATAGTTCATGACGTACCCTGTTGTCCAGAGGTGGAGTAAAGAGGTATGGGGCACTGAGATCCAGGCAGCTGGTTATTGCCTTTCTCACAGTTCTTTTGTGGTACTTAGGATCAGGAGATTCTTTGCCCAGAAGGCTGTGAACTACGAGGCATGGAAAACATATGCAATGAACATCAATAATTTCCCTCACTCACAGGTTTTATCACAGATCTGCTTTTTTTAAATGCCTGGATACAACTGTCAATAGTGCATCTCTGATCTTAAATTATTCCTAAACTGATAAATGAAAGAAGCTGAAGCCTGAACTATGGAAGCTTGGAAGGAAAAGTAATGCCTTATTTAGGTAATATTAAAAAATCAGTTTGTCACTGATATACATGAAATATCTGAAACCTTCTTATCACAGGATAAAAATACTTGACCAACCTTTTTTAAAAGAGAAATTAGACAAGTGACTGTTCCACAGACCAGCACACAAAAATTCAAAAACCAAAGGAACTTCGAATCACAGCGCTTATTTTGGAGTGCCATTGCAATCAAGTCTGAAAAGGAAAAAAAAAACTGATTGAATAATAAAGTTTATGTGACTGGAGAAACCACTTCTGAACATATTCAGTAGGCATTTACTGATATTTTTAGCAGCATCTAATGAAGTCTTTCCTTTGTAACATGACATTGCACATTCTCCTTATTTAACTTCACAGGCACAGAGGTTGCAGCTGTCAGGTTGATGCTAAAATTACTTCCTTGGTGGAGATTTATAAATGTATCATTAAATACATGTACAGAAAGCACAGTTCTTCAAAATGCCCAGTCTTACTACCTTCAGGAGCAGAAGCAAGTTGTGGTCATTAAAAAAAATCCTAGTGATTTCACAATTGTAGTATACCTCCACAACCTCTGCCTTAGGCCACAGGCTTTGCCATGTTAGTCATAATGGCAGTCTATCTAATCTCTTATCCTTTCTCAAACAGTAGCCCTGTACCAGATATTAAGAGAAAAGTGTAAGAATCTCCATAATGAGCAATTATGGAATAACTAGCCCATAAGGGCAGTTTTTGTCTAACCCTAAGCAGATAATGGTTGCTTTATATGCTGAAGAATGAGGGCATAGTTGGTTTATATATAGATATCCTATTTAAAGATAGAAAATGGGGGATCCTCTTAGCACTAATACACAGCACCAACTCACCAACTGACTACTCTCATGCAGACCCAAGTCAACATAGAGCCCAGAGAAGGGATCGATGCAGGTAGAGTCTCCTGCAGGATTGGTGCCTAAATGTTTAATCCTTTTTCAAATCCTGATAAATTCATGGACCCAGATAGCTTATCCACATTCCTCTTTGTTTAGAGATTTTGGCAGCTAACAAGCATTCACCCCCTCCAAAGAAACATATGACACATGGTTGCCTTCCTACTACAACTAAACCACTTTTTGTTTGCAAAGCAGAAAGGAGTCATAATGATATTTATGTAACAGTTTTGGTTGGTCCTCCTTGCTTCCAGCTTTCTACATCACAGGACGTCCCAAACTGCAGTGTCGCATCTCATCCTTGGGCAGAGAGTGTGGTCTACCCACTGTCCCAACTCATGAATGCAAAAGCACTACATTTGATAGAAATCAAATAGCTGAGACCTGACACTTTCAGGATACAATGCAAGTCTGATCTCTTGTGAAGGCATTTTCCTAACTGAGACATTCAAACAGTAGAAGTTGTCCTGGCTTTGATGCTAATTCAGAAAGTGATGATGCAAAAGAACTGAAGAATTTATGATCCCCTTGAAAATATTTCTGGATTCTAAATTACCTGGAATAAACATGGTTCAGAATTTTGTAAGGGGTGTCCCGCAATAAGCACCTCAAAAACATGACCAATAAAGTAGATGCATGACTGATTGCATAGAGGCTTTAAAATTAACAGATGAATACAAAGGTGGCTAATTTATACCAGCTTGTTTACTGTGATTTTCAGTTCAGCTCCTCATATATAAAATACACACATTTTTGAGCCAAAGGACTTTTCATTTTGAAAGAAGGGGATAGACTCTTCAAGTTAGAAACTTTAAAATGGGAGTGCCTTCATGGGAGGTCCTAATTACCATAAAATGCTGTTTTAATAACACAAAGGATAAATTTTGACAAACTTACTTCACAGGACATTACACAAACACTTGGACCAGATAGTAGGGGTTTTTTTTCTCTTTTTTGTTTAAGTTTACATCTAATATCAAAATCCATGTATGGAACTCAGGGAAGAAAAGCTTTTTCAACTATGCAGGGATATCAGTCACAGGTAGGAATCTGAATAGTGTTTCACCTCCCTTTGGAGACCAAAGATGTAAATCTAAGGTCATCGTGGTAAAAAACTGCATTAATTTTCTTATACTCAAATCTGGACTGAGACAAGCTACAGTATTAGGAATACTGAACTGTCAACACCCCGCATGAATTAGCTCTACAGCTTTTTCATTACAACTCTACAAAGCCTACTACAGTGGATGTTAAAGAAGAGAATTCTTGGTTTCATGAAAATATGAATGACTATTGCACACCCTGTTATGGAATTAAAATATCTGATCAATAACAAAGAATTCTGTTGGGAGTTCCTCCACTGCGTAGTTTCCTAAATCATTATTCAGTAAGAGCCCATTTCTGTGAGGGGAGAAATGCTTCAAACTTATTAAAGCTGTGGTGTTGAGGATGCCCAGTGGGTTCTCCTGTGTAACAAAGTATTAGATATGATAGAAACACAGGTTAGCTTTCATAAAAATCAGTGCAGTGGGAGAGAGAACATAGAAGAGTTTTATATTGAACATAAGTTCAATCAAGGACTTAATTAAATAACAGAGGTTTGGTTAACACATCTGGTTAGGTATGTATTCAAGCTATTATACTATTTTTTTACTTGGAACTACCAGCTTTTAATGTCAATATCACGTAGCAGGTAAAAATTCCTTGCTTATTACTAGTAACCAACACATACTCTGCTTTTCTAGGAGTATGCCTGTTTACAAAGCATGCCAAATTGGAAGGAGTCGAGATTTGCATGCATGTGCAGGCACGCGCACACATGCACACATACATACACACACACAGAGTAATGTTACCTAGTAATATTATATGTTTTTTGTTTTGCTTTTTACATGGACATTCTGTAACAGCATGTTTGAAGAGTGTAAAGTCACTTTCTTGCCAAAACTGCTGTTTATTCTGTCTTGTTGTGTTTTCACACCCCTGGTTGGAGTTCAGATAACCAAGGAACACTGGAACCACTGACCCTTCAGATTAGCAACAGCCTGCAAGGAAGATGAGTAGCCTGCAGTAGTCTTGATATCTGTAATCCAGTCCACCGTCACTTTGCAATCTCCTTTTCCCATCACCTTCAAAGTTACGGATCCCAGGTGTGGTGACTATGTAACCAGCACAAATGTGTGTGAGACAACATTTGATTTTGAAAATAAGGAAGAGAGCACAGTAAGCTGCTGAAACTGGAAGTGCGAAAAGCAGGGGCAAGAGGGTGTCACAGTATGTACTGGAAAAGACTAGAAGACCAAATTACAGGAAAAGGCAAGAGGAACAAGTCACACTGAGGGCACAGCTCTGGTTGCAGATACTCTCAATGCAAAATCTCCATTGTCACAAGCACACTTACTCAGCTGCGAAATATTTTTACACACCCCTAGTAGTATGCTCTTCCTTGACCAACTCCTCTCTCACTTGGTCTACAACATCTCAATTAAAATCATGCCTTACAGGCACCTTTAAAATTTTCTTACAGGTAACGTAAGACATAAAGCTTACTTTAGACATTTTTCTGAAATGGAAGTTTTAAGGAAAGTCTTTATGCTGAGGGTTCTATTAAGATTGAGTTTTATCTTAACGTGTGATTATGCTCTTAAAACATCACTATATACACATCACCTTATTAATCAATTCTACAAGATTTGTTTGTTTGTTTAAATGCAAGTTACATATTTCATACATACTGAGGCAAATTCTATTCTGGCTTGCACGTCATGGATACACACTGAATGCACAGGTGTAAATCAATACAGAATTTGGCCCAGTCAGTGCAAGTGATGTAAAACATAGTGATATTTTTGTTTGCTAAATATATATTAAGTATATTTTGTCTACTGATATGCAAACATTCCCAGAATAAAAATAAACACCAGTTCAAATCACTGATTTCCTAAAGTTAGGCAGAAAACTCTTTTATGAATTGGTGTCATGGAGACCACTATTCACCAGCTGACAGCACCTCCTCCTGGACACTCTGAGGGTTAAATCTTTCAGCCTGTGCCATCTTTTGCAGCTCCTCAGCCTGGCATTTTGGTCTTCGGTTTGTGGCCCTCCTTTTGCTCTTCAGGAGCTGCAGCACCTGATCTTGATGGCTTTGCCCTCCAACCAAGTCACAAAGGGTGTGTTCACACGGCACTTTTGTTTCGAAACAACCTCGTTGTTTCGAAACAAAAAAAGCCATGTTCACACGACGCACAGTTGTTTCGAAACAAGGGGAAGCCCTTGTTTCGAAACAACTGTGTTGTTTCGAAACAAGTTAATCCCCATTTGGGGACGAAACAACGCTGTTTCGAAACGACTTGTTTCGAAACAACGCCGTGCGAACATGTTGTTTCGAAACAACGGCTTGACCTCCCTCCCAGGGTGCCCTGCACCCTGGGGAACAGGAAGTTCCTGTCTGGGAGTGCCTGTGAGGCAGCGTGGCACGAGCCTGACAGCCACATGGCCTCCCAGGCAGGGACCTCATCCGGGGGGCGACGCAGGGCCCCAGTCTGGACAAGGGACGATGTCCTTTGCCTGCTGGGTGTCTGGCAGCGCCCAGACATCCTGTCCCGGTTCCGGGCGTCCCACCGGAACCGGGACATCTATGCGGACATTGCCGCGGCAATGGCCGAAGCCGGGCACCCCCGCACACTTGACCAGGTCCGCTGGAAAGTCAAGGCACTCCGCCAAGACCATGCCCGGACCAGGGAGGCCCGGGAGCTGCAAGGGGCAGGCAGCTCTGTCACCTGCCTGTACTACGAGGAGCTCCATGCCTTCCTGGGCCCACAGCCCAGCGGGCAACCCGCTGAGGCTGTGGACTCAGGAGGGCATGGGAGCCCCTCATCGGGCCCGGAGGCACCCGGGTCCGATGTCTCCGTGGGGGTGCCTCCAGCTGCACCACCACCACCGGCAGCGGAGGCCACCCCCAGCAGCCTGGAAATCTTTGCTGAGCCGGCGGTGGAGAGCAGCCCAGAGACCCAGGGGCCGACCACCGCCCCTGGGTCCGACACAGACCCTGGGACATCACAGAGGACCTCTGGCGCCACTGTGGGTAGGTACTCCCCCCCCCCCCCACTGAGGCACACAGGGCTGGGCCTGTCCAGCCGGCCTTGGGCAGCAAGGGGTCCAGGGCCAGGCACAGGGGCAGGCAGGGCAGAGGGTCGGTGCGTGCAAAGCCCCCCCACCCACGGGTGCCATGGAGATGGGTGGCACTGGGCGAACAGGCCCCTGTGTGCCTGGGGACGGGGAACTGGGGCTGCCTGGTGGAGATGCAGTTGCATCCCGGGTGGGGTGGACAGCACACGGGCCGCACCACTGGCAGGTGGCCGTGGGAAACCCCCCCCTGGACCGGGGCTTTACTGGGTCCAGCGCACCACTGTGGGCACCACCAGCATGCGTGCCACCCCAGGACACGGTCCCCAGCTGGCGGGCAGAGGGAGGACAGTGTCGCCTGTATATTGTCCTGCCCTGTAGACCCACCCATTCCCTGTCTGCCAGGGTGTCCAGACTACAGGGGTGAGTCCGGCTTTGTAGTGGAGGGGCTGACGGAGCCTGCAGTGCCATAGCACACTGTGGACAGGCAGGTGGCCCAGGGCCCCCTAAACCCCGACGACTGCCCCAGCCAGACAACATTGCCACCCCAGGGTCCTCCAATGTCCCCCGCCAGGTACTGCCCTGGCCTCCGTCCGAGGCCCTGGGGAGCGGGGACCCCACCCCAGGGCGCTGTCCCACGGGAGCCTGGGCCCTGCTTGCAGTCAGTGCAGTCGTGTGTGCTGCAGGCAGGTGCAAACAGACAGGGCCAGCAGGCAGCAGGGGCCAACTGTGTATTCTACTTCCCCCCAGCACGTCGCAGAGCTGCCCCTCGCCGGCCGCCACCACCACCCGTAGCAGGGCACCCAAGCCCCCGACCCGCCCGCCGCCGGAGGAGGACCCTGCGCTCCCGCACGGAGCTCCTGGAGGCCCTCGCAGACCTCGGGGAGAGGATGGAGGCCTCGACGCAGGCCTGGCGCCAGCAGCAGGGGCAGCGCCAGGACGCGGCCCTCCGTCTGCTGGAGAGGTCGCTGGACACAGATGCCGAGCTGGTGGCGGTGATGGGGCGCCTGGCAGACCAGCTCCCAGCGGCCCTCCGGGAGATCGCCGCGAGGCTACCTCCCCCACAGCCCACCACCGGCACGCCCCATGAACCAACCCACAGGCGGCGGGGGACTGAGGGAGGCTGTGGGCGCCGTCGTGGGATGCCAACCACCCCAGAGCCCCCCAAGGGGCCAGGAATGACCCCACCCCTGCCCCCCGGACCTTTGCTCCCCTCCCCCTCCCAAGTTGATGCCCCCTTCCCTATTACCCCCGAAGTCCCCT
>ML681998.1:18423994-18438984 GCA_007922195.1 Podocnemis expansa
TGATCTCATTTACCACGAGAGTGTAGCTTTGAGTAAAAGAGGTAATTTGGAATGGCATCATAACTCAATGTACGTGAAATTTAAAGAAAAATTTCCATTAAACAGCGTGATTTCGACAAACACAGTTGAGGAGTTAAGGGCATTTTGAAAGCTCAGCAGTCATTGTTTTCTAAACCTTTAGCCAAAGGCAAGGCTAGCAGAGGCATATTTTCATATTAGTCATCTGTTGGCGAAACCTAAGAAATCATTCACTGATGGCGACGATACTCAGGAGACAACGATGGTTGCTACCAACACTTTGTTCAAAGACTTCAAAGATGAAATTTGGACAGCCATCAGGAGCATGCCTTTTGGCGCTTCAACAGTAGCCAGAAGGGTGAAAATGTTGTCCAAGGATTTGTCTCAGCAAATACACCAAGACTTATTAGACTCTGAATGTTTCTCACTGCAGTTTGATGAACAAGTGGACATGACTAATATGGACCAGCTGCTTGTTTCTGTGCAAATGACCTTCAAAGGCTCAACATCAAAGAAGGACTTCCTCACTCTTTTGCCACTCAAAGGGTGAACAAGAGGTGAGGATATTTACAAGGAATTCAAAAGGTATATGACTGAGAAAAACATTCCAAGCAAGAAAGAGGTTTCAATCACTACTCATGGTGCACCGGCAAAGCTAGGTATTAATGCAGACTTTACTGTACTTTGCAGAACTGATCCTGAAGTCCTCTCCTTTGTCAATTATCACTGTGTTATCCATCAACAAACACTTGCAAGTAAGGTTGTTGATTTTTCTCATGTGATGACAGTTGTCAAGATTGTCAATTCAAATCGTGAAAGAGGTCTGCAATGTCACTTCTTCAAATTGTTACTTGATGAGCTTGACGCTATCTATGGCAAGCTAATCCTTCATGCGGATGTGAGGTGGTAAAGTCAAGGAAAAGTGTTTCCAGAGATTTTTAGATATGATGCCTGAAACTGTCACCTTTTTAAAATCAAGAAATGAGTTGTGCAGCAAGCTGTCAGATGATGCATGGCTACTAGACTTCAGGTTTCTTATGGCTATAATGGCAAAAATTAACTAGCTAAATTGCAGACTGCAGGGAGGAATAGAGGCTTGTCACACTTGATGAATGCAAGGAATGCCTTCAGCCTGAAACTGGGTCTGTGGGCTTCACAGTTAAGAACAATATGACAAAGCACTTCCTAAATCAGCATAAAATCCTACAAAACATCAAAGAGAAAGGGTTACATCCAAAAATGTTCTGTGACTACCTGAACAAATTGGAGAAGAAATTCAAGATGATTTCAGGAAGTAAGTCATGATGGGGAAAATTGTCATGTTTATCTCCAACCCTTTTCTTCAGGCAGACATTGGAGAAGTGACAGCAAAATTTCAGCATGTGTTTGAGTAAAACTGTGAACTTGACATGGAGATCATCATCATGCAAAATAACTTAGAGCTGAAAGCTAGGCAAAGGGACAAAGACTTTTAGGGACTTGTAAACAGAGGGAAGTACCCTCTTCTGTCATGCTGTGCGCTGACGATGAAGGCCTACTTGGTTCCACATACCTGTGTGAGGTGGCTTTTTCCCAAGTGAAAATCATCTAGTCCAAATATTGTACTCTTCTTACAGATGTTCATCTGATGGCCTATATGAGACTGGCCATCTCAAACAATGACCCAGACTTCAAAGCACTGTCAGGTAGTGTGCAATCACAGGTGTATCACTAATAAGTGAGCATCATGCATAGCAAACAATTAAGTTTGAGTTTGTGAGAAAGTAGCATTTTTAAAAGGTAGTGCTTGCATGCATTTAGATGCTAAAAGTGATCTGGTGTTTTAAAAAGTTGGAGACCACTGTAATAGGGTAAAGGCTGGCATAGGGATCCTATTTCCTTTTCCCCTCATGTATCAATTACATTACCCTTAAGACATCATCCCACATTCTCCCACTCCCTGAGGTCTCCCTATGTGACCCTCATATAGCCTTCAGTGTCATCCCTCTGCTCTTCCCCAATGACACCCTGCACACTGATCACTCCTGTAAGCAGTCCCTCTCCTACCCATCCTGGCATAACTATATATACCACCCTAGCTAGGCCCCTCCATTACCCAGTTCTACATGCCCTCTCAGCCCTTTCCCTATCCATCCTGAGGTTCTATGTGCTGTGCCTCCCTTCTTCTGTCCCTAGTCAAGCAGCTTCTACATTTCATTCCTATACATATCACCCTCACCTCGTCCCTCCCCTCCCCAATGTCCTATGTGCCTTCCTGATCCCTCCCCATCCAACTTTCTGCTCCTGTACATGCTATCTCATCCCTCCTCCTGCTGGATTATAAATAGCCAACTCTCAGACAGTAGAATTCAGTAGAGAAGGAGGCGAAGAAAACTATTGAAGTAGAGCATGGAGCAGTGGAGACCAAAAAAGAAACAGAAAAGAGTGGGAAGAAGGCTGACAGAAAAAAAGGCTGCAACAAGACAAGGCAAAGAACAGAAGGACAAAGACACTCATCCAGTTCTGTCAAGATATCCAGAAACTCTGCAGTAAGCAGCACTGGAAAGGCAAGAAGTTCACCCTAGGTGTGAGCGACCGGGCTGAGTTCCCACCTTTTGCTCATAACCGAAAGGATTGTGCTTAGACAGATCAGAAGGACCTTTCTTAGATGAATCAGAGTGATTTTTAACTTAAAAGGTTATAAGTATAAAGAGTCTTACATGTGCCTGAAAATCAAGCTGACCATCTGCAGCCTGGATTAGAAGCTCTCCTTCTCTACCCATTCAGCACCTGTCTGGCCCTACCAGCTGAATGCTTACATAGTTAAGTGGTGCCTAACCACAGGTCCATGGACATGTTCCAGGGGGTCCACAGCACTTTTCCACACTGGGCCTGGAACCCAGCTGTGACCCGGATGTTCCCTGCTGGGGTTGTATCCCAGCAGGGGTGGGGGTGTGCAGAGGGCTGCCTGCTACTACTGCTTGCCAGCTGCTGATGCCAGCAGCTGCTCAGCTTTGCTACCTTGCAGAGGCTGCCTGCCTCCATGCCCCCGGAAGGGGCTAGCTGGCATCCATGGCCAAGGCAGCCCAGCTTACCAGCATTGGGAGGGCGAGGCGGCCATGGACACAGCAGCTCCCTCTCCATGCCTGGATTCTGGACGCACAGACCAGATTTTGGATGCATGCGGCAAAGATGGAAAAGGGGGTCCATGACTTTTTTTGCCCTACAAAAGGGGTCCCCGGCCTGCAAAAGGTTGGAAACCATTGGTTTAGTGTTAATGATAATAGATTGTTAAGTATTTAACTGTATAGTTACCTTTGTAATTCATAGAATGATAAGTACTTCAGTTAAATATTTTATTAATAATGTGTGTTTAGTATAAGAATTGCATTAGGTTAAGATTTTCATTTTTTCTCTACAATACTACTGTATTAGTAAAAATATTTAATAAAGAGAATGTCTGTTTTTGAAAGGATTAATGATTGAGTGTCAATCCTTGACTGAAGGGCTGTATTTGAGTCTTAGAGGGTCCCTGGATAAAATTTGGTAAACCACCCACACAGGTTGTCCTTGATAGAAGGAAAAACTGGATTCCACTTTCTAAGCAACATCAAGGAATGACATCTACCCAAAGAGCAGGTGAGTGGCTGCAGATCAGGGGTCTCAAACACAAATCACCATGAGAGCCAGATGAGGATGAGTACAGCAGCTTGAGGGCTGCACCACTGAAACCTTTCCATACAATGGTATTGCAAATATCGGTAATGATTGTGTCATTGTGGGCTGCAGAAAATAGCTTTAGGGGCCACATGCGGCCCACGGGCCATGTATTTGAGACCCCTGCTGTAGATCATCACAGCCAAACCTGTGTGGTAAGCTGAACATGACTGAAATAGTGACCTTAGTTGACAATGCAATTTTTTCTTTTATTTGATTGCAGTTATCTCCTTGACTGAGTAACCTTTTTATTTTATATTAATTTGACTTATAATGACTTAAAATCTTATTGTAGCCAATAAACTTGTTTGTTTTACCTAAAGCAATGCGATGTTGAATGCAGGGATGTGTAAAGGCCTCACTGGGAGCAAAAGCAGATGCATGTTAATTTCTTTATTAAATTGATGGACAAGTATAAATGAGTTTGCAAGGCTCAGTGGGGGTGTACATAACCTTGCTAGATAATAGTTCCCGGGGTTGCATCTGAGACTGGGGTGTTTGCTGAAGGATGATCCCCTGAATGTCTAGTGAGAGCATGCTTCCACTGGTTGAGGGACCAATTAGATGCAGGTGGCTGGCTATGAGCTTACCCAGGAGTGAGGGTTCACATAGCAAAGTGGAGTAACTTGGGGCCCTACAGTGGCGAATCGGGGAGGCTCTGCGACACATCAGTCCAGACTGCAGGAAGGAAACATCACACACAGGTACTAAGAGGGAACTAAGGGAGGGTCACAGCTACCCCATCCCTTGCATGGGTCATAAAGAGCAGAGCATATGCGTGACTCTAATGGATACTGCTAGTAAAATGAATGCTCATGCACATGTGAATTGCGTGTGCATTTACTGTGGGGTTTACAGACCTCACACAAAATCAAAGCATGAAGCAATACTGGGCTAGGGAAGCCTCACCCCTCAGAAGGTGTGGGCACACTGCAGATGGAGGGACAGTTTAAAAGGGCCTCAAGGAAGCCTGAAAGAAAATGGGGAAGAGAGAGTGAAATGGGCCATGGAGATGACAAGTTGCTAATATGGGTTGTGGAGAATCAACAACAGCAAAAGACCCAGTTGCTGCAGCATCTGGGGACACAATCAGAAGCAGCAAGCTCTGCAACGACAACAGTAGCATCCTATTAGTGATCTGTTCGCAAAACAGGGGGAGCAGCAGCAACAGCTGACGCAAGAAATAGTGATGCTGCTACAACCCCAAAACAAGCCATCTAACCCGCCACTAAGGACAGTTAACCCCAACTTTGCTCCAACCCTCCCCTTGAAATGACAAAAATACACCCAGACGACAGGTCCAAAGCATTTCTAATGACTTTTGAGAAGGTTGCCCCAGTAGCCCATTGGCTGGTGTAGAACTGTGTGATCCTGGTGGCCCAACACTTGACACCAACAAACTAAGCTATATACTGAAGCCTCAGTGAAACAGCTGCACAAGATTCCCTACTCAAGGCAGCCATCCTAGATCCTTTTTGCATTCAGATGAGACTCACTGCCAGAGGTCTGGGAAGAGAGACTTTTGGCTGCGCTCAACCCTGCATGGTGGCCCAGACTCTGAAGGAACACTGCTTGGACTCCAGCCCAATGAAAGAATGGGAATGTACGAGGCAGAGATGACATGCACAATACAACATCAACTGGACACTCTGCTAGAAGCAGTGATGCTGATTGACAACTACATGCCAAGAACTGGGTATCTCCAAGAAACACAAAGGTGGGACCCAGTCAAACCCTAACCAACTCAGACAACCAGAGGAAAGGTGAGGAGGGGAGATGCAAGAGGAACCTGGCTATCTAACAAAGCATTTCAGTCCTCAGGTGACTAAACTATTGTGTAGATTAGGGGCAGAGAATAGCAGAGGTCAAGCTCCCACCAATAATGGCAGGGAACTGATTAGGTATGACATAACCAGATGATCCTAGCCAGAAATCAATGCCACAAACTGCAGAGAAAGATGAAAAAAAAAATACCATTTTTTTATTCAGTTCTTGAAGCCAAACAGAGTCCTTCCTGAGCTCTGATCTACACTACAAACTTATGTCTTTCAGGAGTTTTGGGTGAATAACATAACCACTGATCAATGCAGTTATACAAAGCAAACATTCAGCGTAGATGGCACATTCAGTGTGAAGAGAGTGTGGAAGGAATAATCCAAGGGTTCTCAACCCCTTCACCATTGCAACAGAGCTGGAAGTGCTCCCAGCTGTGCATGACACCCTGTGTCGCTGCTGCTCCCCTCACCGTCAAAGAAATCTCCCTGTAAAAGGGATTTTTTGGCAGGTGGACAAACAGGCGTTGCTGCCCTAATAAAGGGGTCAAGGCCTGGCACCAGGTTCCACCTTGCCCTATCCCAGGGCCCAATCCAACCTCTGCCAGGAGAGCTCCAACCCCTGCCAGCAAGTAGCAGGCGGCCCCAGCCCAGATCCTGCTGCCGCTGGCCACCACCCCCCCTGCTCACTTGGGGCAGGACCAGCCAGCCCTGATGCAGGGCATGAGCCCTGCAGGCCCAGTGGCAGCGACACCCCGGCTGGAGGCTTGACTGGCAGCTCCCAAGGCCTTGAAATAGCTGATTCTGCAGCATCTCTTAAAAAGCCAGCAGAGTAAAACCAAACTGCTGCCGCAGCTCTCCGTACGCCAGTGGTTTTCAGACTTTGGACTGGGACCCAGTACTGGGTCACCGACCCTCAGGCACTGGGTTGGAGTGCCCCCTTCTGCTGCCACCAAAGGAGTGGAATGCACTGCTCAAAGATGTGATTGTTGGTTCACAGGCAAAAATGATTTTTTTTTAACTGGATCCTGAGAAAAGAAGTTTGAAACCACTGCCTTAGGCTATCAGAAGCAGGCTGGTTTCACACAGCACACTCAGCCATTGTGCCAGGACCCAGTGGTTCTGAGACCCACTGGTACTAATCCCTTTCCATCCTGCATGCCCACTGATCCTAACTGAACACAGCTGCTGACCCCTGACTTTACACCCATTGAGCCCTCAATAAGGCACTCAGCTCTGGCCCACAATCTACAGGCCGCTGCTTGTGTATTATTGGCTCTATATCCGCATCTATACATTAACACACTGACAGAAAAGGAGCCGGAGGTGAGCTCTGACAGCCAGCCAACCTCTCAGAGCCCCAGCCTGTGTCAGCTACAAGCCTCCACCATTTCCTGCAATCATGGATCCCAGCCTTACACATGCATAGCCTGCGACTGGCTCAGCTTTTCCCGCTGCTCAACCCACCCTGGCAGTGGGCCAGGCCAGCACACCCTTCGCTCACTCCTTGCCATCCCAACCCTGCTCCTTCCTGCCACAGGCGCTCAGCTGCCCAGCCCACCACTGATGCTGGGGCAGGCAGCAGGAGGCAATGTTCATAATGGCCATGCTGCAAGCAGCTGCCCAGCAGCGCCACATGGCTCTGCTGCAGCTGGCCCTAGGGCAGCCGTGGGACCCACACAGGGCTCCTGCTGCCTGTCCCAGCCTAACGCACTTGGTGCTTCCCACCTGGCTCTGACGGAGGGTAGTGCTCCCGGCAAAGGCAGACCAGAGCTGGGCATCCCACCCACAGCACTGTGCAACAAAGAGCAAGAGAAGCATGGACTGACACTTTTTATAGTTTATTTTATTGTACTGTATGTATGACAAAAAAAAAGTTTCTTTTGAATCCTGGTCAGATTATTAACCCTTCAGTCCAGTTCAACCAAACCTTTTCTAAAGTCATTTTTGTCACTTTATCTTGTGTCTTTTTACTTTGATCGTTGAAACCTGGCTCTGCACCATTCTACATCATTCCACTTAGATTTTTAGCAACAGTGTTTGATTACTAAGAGGTCCTGCAGTGTTCAGCCCTTCAAGTGGTCGACATTATTTTCACCTTTTAGTCTTTTTTCCAGTTTATAAATTTGCTGACCATGGAAAGAAGGATACCATGTATCTGATACTTAGTGGGGCTCATTCCATAAATCCACAACTTGCTTCTTAGGCAATATTCCACTGAAAATATTTAATAGAAAAATGTTCTTGTAAATATTTTAAGAGAAGAATAAAGTCCTGTCTGTGCAATCGGTTATCTAGGGAAAGAAAGTCCCTTTCTGCTGAAATAATTTAGTAAGAATTATTTTGCAAGTACACCTAACAGTCAAACATTACCTGATACTTTCCTACACAAAGACCTCTATTCAGCAGTTTTGAATTTACTTTTCCAAGCTCCACTCTATCTTCTGTTTTGTTCCAGCACTCAAATCAGTACAAGCTAAAGGAAAAAACACCACAACACAATGGAGCAGTCTTTAATCTTTATTATACTAGTTTTCCAGTAGCATCCACTTATGACAGAAGAAACACTACATATGAGAACTGGAATTAATTTGTTCTTCACCCTCCCACACACTACAATACTATTCTGAGGGTTGTATGATCACTTTCACATTCCCAGAACGCATATCAAACTCGCTCTCTGGTCAAACTTGGGCACTATTAACCAATTAAATCTAATATTTCTCCACAACAGGTATTACAACCACATACTTCAATGTTTTTTAGTTATAGTATTTGTTACCTGTGTGTTTCTAGTTGCCCCTATCCTAATGAGTGTACAAAGCTAAATAGATAAAGCACGCTGGGAGAGCTAGGGGAGGCATCTATTTTAGACTTTGTTCAGATGGTGGAAATTGATCAGCATAAATATTTTAGAATAACAATTCTGGAAAAATTTGGTGTTCCAGAATAATTCTGTGATCTGACAACTTATTTTGGAATAAAGTTTCTTTTACTCTGGAATATAATGTCTACATTGGAAGTTATTCTGCAATAACTATCCCACTCAATCTGACTGTGTAGACAAGCCCTTAGTTGTTGTTAGTGATTCTTTGTTTGTTTTGAAATTGAAGGGTGAGAGCATTTAACTAGCATAGCTTTACTGATTAGAGCAGGGAACAAGACTGGGAATCACAATATAAATTCTAAAATTGTTAATACCCTTTGACCTCTTCAGATAGAAAGTGATATACTCGTACTAATTATTAATCTTACTGTACAGCATATTAAGATTTATAAATAATGACAGCAAATTTAAAATACAATAATGAGATTGAAAAATTAAAATGGTATAAAGAATCAAAATTACAGCTCCTTATTACATGACAGGTCACAGTTAAAAGATTTTTTGTAATGATTAAGACTTTCGTTTGTCATTTAACATTATGTAATCATACCGCTACACACTGCTGGGTTCTTAGTGTAAAGACACATAGCATCATTTTTACAATGCTGATAGAATAAATCTGAATGTATGTAAGAAGAAGTGCTATAGAAAGTATTTTACATCATCTCACTGAAGCAGCAGTGTAGCAGAGGAATATAAAACTAGGGTAACATTCACAACACAGAGTTTCATGTAATACTAAAAGTGCTAATGAAATAACTTGTAATTTCCTGCAATGCAGTAATGAAAAGATTTTGAAAATGGCACTTCTTTGTTATTGTCTGATGTCTGCTTTTAATAACTGCTCTTTCAGTTTGGTTATATTTTTCAAGGTCTGAAGTGGAAGGGAAAGTAAATTGCAACTAATTTGCATAAAGAGAGATGAGAAAACTGTTACCTATCAGGCAGCATTATGTAAGATTTGTTTTTCTTCGGATCACTTCAGATCCTATTGCAGAAAACAAACATTATTTCAAAAGGTCTTAGGTTATTTCTTCATTGGCTGTTACCCTCATTGAACACATTTCCTACAATTATTCTTTGTTTTTTTCCTGGTTTGAGAATTAACTTCTGCTCTGGTTAAAAACATATGCATTTTTCTAGTACTGGTGAGAAGTATAGGGTCCTGTAGGCTGTATCCACACTCCCACGCATTCAAGGCCCTGTTGATGTGCAAAAGGCGGGTCAGAGAGCAAGGAAATTACAGCAGCTGGGTACTTCAGCAGAGCACATGACTAACTAGCACTATTGTGCTGTCAAGCAGTCTCGGTAACATGCATGAGTAAGGTTATAGCATCACAGGCATCAAGGTTTATTCATTTGTTTGTTTCTCCTGTTTCACATGCCCCATTTGCACCATCTGCTATCAGGGACCTTTCAGGCCCATCAGGAAATGACTTTCATCAGCATTAGCTATTTATTAAAATATAACTATGCTCTCTGAATTGGCAGTACAGCAGTATGGTAATCCTCCTACCACTACGCCCTCTCTCTAAGAGCCAAATGGTGACTGGCCTTTGCATGGGTGTACAAAAATGGTACAAAGAGGTTCCCTTCTGTTGGAATCCTTCCCCACGGCACTGGGGCTGGCCACAATTGCAGTCTTGTATTGTGTGAGTAGAAGGCACTGCCCCAGCAGGGACAGTAAGGAGCCATTCTCTGAACCTGCCATGATGGCCTCCCAGCTACAGAAAGGAGTGCATACGGCACTTTCTGTAAAGGATATGAGGCATTTTTAGCACACTAACTGATCCCAGTTGCATGAGTCTATTTACCAAGGCAGGGAGGCTTACTCCCAGCCACCGTGTAGATGTACTACAGGAGACATCATGGCTCCCCTAAGCCTAAAGGATGGTTCAGCTAATAGGGGCTGTGACCTAATGCCACCATTTAACCCAGTGTGGTTTGCATTAACATGTTAACACTTTTACACTATACCTTTGCTCAGGAGAAAGCAGAGCTCAGTTCAAGGTACTAATAGCTATGGTTATTTTATCAAGTCTGCTTTTTATTCCAGCTGATACCAGATACACTAGTACCCATTTGTAAAATGTGCTTTATATTTATCTGTCTCACAGCAGTGATCATGAGACTTCACAATCAAGGAGATCCTCAAATAGAAAGTAAAAATGAAATACGAACTGTTTTTAATTACTGAGTCAAGACTAAAAATCACTATAATTTTAGAAATGCTATTTGATGTCAGTTATTTCTAAAGTCATCTACCATAATTATGACTTACCTATATCTACTGAGTGAACTCAGTAAGTATGTGCAATATAATTGTCACTGTAAAGATAAAAAGCTCTAAAGTTAATTAACTATCAGTTAAAAGACAGGCGCTCTGATCTCCGGGGTCACATAGGAAGGCTGTGGTATTATGTCATTCTTCTTGCCTGCATTATTGGTGCATGATTTCCTTTCCACTGACAGCTTGTAACCTTTACTCTCTGCTAACAAAGATTCTTTCACTTTCTGTGAAAAGATATGGCATAAACCTTTACGGGTTGTTACAGCTCAATGTAAAAAGCTTTTTTTGTATTCTGCTAAAGGTCAAGGCCCTAATACAGATGTGAGTCAACAATATCATCATATTTGTGGTTTCCATATGTAGTTATACCAAGTCTTCAGCAAAACATTTGTTTCCTGTGTCTCCTATTCTGCATTTCAACTGAAATTTTGACTCTAATAACAGAAGAGTTGCCCACCTGTAAATCGTTACATACATCCAACTATTCTTCATCATTAGCTGACTGAATGAAGTCATGCAGTGAGTCAGTTTCAGTCTTAGCCATCAACAGTAGCATTCACTGAATTTGACTTTAGAGATTAGTAGCCAAAGTCAATGGTAGCATCGTTTGCTCAGCACCTCAGACAATAAGGTAGATTTAGGTGACCAACATTAAAGAGTTTGTTTCGAATATTTTAACCTAACTTGATTGATATAATGATCCAGTATATTTTTATTGACAGCTTTTGTCTCTCTGTGGTAATGGTGTATATTCTGCTGCTGTTTAAGTCATCCATCCTTCAGGGAGGCACTAGGGTTCCAAGACACTTTTTCTAAAGGTGATGGTAGCTTTGCATTCCTACATCCAGTATGTGATCTTTCAATATTGATGTTAATTTGTTTGGTTCTGAATTGTTCACTGTCACAGATTAACTAACCTTTCTTAAGGTCAGGAGGTAGGCAGGTCTTGCAATTGTGTAGGAAGCTGAAGAAATTAAAAGTAAGTTCTGGTTCCAAGAAACAGAACATTTCCCAGTACAGACCCTTAACAGGAGTATTACAAATTTAATGGCCTGCCTGGGAGATGGTTGCAAGAGAATCGGAACATCAAAAACTGGCTGGCTTGCGGGGCAGCAATGACTTTTACAGCAGGTTCTCAGTTCCTAGTTTAGAATGAAAGACTCTGGCCTGAGAATTAGGAACTGTCACTGGCTCACAGGTGAAGAGTAGCATGCAAAACTGTTTTGTATAACTGGAGAGGGCACTGGCTGGAGTTGAATCTGTCCCAGAGGTGGTGGGACACAGGCTCGTACCGTCTGTAGACTGTGGCTGCAGAGCATGGCTGTATGTGGAGCATGCTAAAGATTAGATTGCATAGAATGGTATCAGTTTAATTGTGTTTTCTGTTGTGATAACTCATACTTCTTGATGCACTGATAAAAATAACTTTTATGTTTGTTGGATCTGCTGTAAAAAATCATCCTGACTAGGGGATCAATTCTGCAAGGCACTGATCACCTCCTGAGAGGTGCTGAGTGCCTTGTGGAGGGTGCTTAACACATTGCAGGGCCTAGGCATGTATGACTTTGCTGCATTAATATCTAGCATATTCCAGAGATGACGGCCAACAAAACAGAAGCACTGTGGCCTTCAGGTTAGAAGTTAAGAACTTTGTTTTGTGTGGAGTTTATTTGTAATAAGACCCTCTGTTGATCACTGTGCTGTTATGGGTTTCTGGGGCACTTTCATCTGCTAGAGACATTTTAGACAGTGTACTTTCTAGCTTAATTATCTATAACGACACTCCCATGTCTGTCTTCCCTGTGTTAACTATGCCTCCAATGCCATTCCTCTAATGCAGTGGTTTTCAAACTTTTTTTCCTAATATCAAGTTGAAAAAAATACTTTATGCAGATGACCCAACAATTACATCTTTCAGCAATGCATTCTAGTGTTTTGGTGGGAGCAGCAGGGTGCACTGTGACCCAGTAGCTGAGGGTCTGCAGCCCAGTACTGGGTCCTGACCCTAAGTTTGAAAACCACTCCTTTAATGCACTTCGAACAGCTTTTGAAGTTTGTACATAGAAAGAGAAGCAACTACTAAGTCATGTATATGAGCATGTACATTATTATGCTGATTGGCATATGTGCACATGTAACACTCGCACAAGAATACCCACATGCACAGAGTATATCAGGGGTACAGGGGAAGAGAATGACTGTGGAGAATACTCCTCAAAAGTAATGAACTTTACTTTCATTTGTGAAGTTAAATGAACTTACTGGTTTCAGGTAAAGTCATTTAGCATCAGTGATTAGTCAGTAATAAAAATGCAGACTCCACTCTAATGATAATGTAATAGAAAATACATAAAAGCCTGGGGTAAATAACTAACACGGAAAAGGACATCTGGCCCTTTATGAGAGCCCATCTCACATTGTCTTTAATAATTATCCAGCAGGCATGTCATGCAGAGTTCTACTTATTCAATTTGATTTAGGATTTACATGACAAAGTCTTATCAAAATAGAATCCTACAGGCTGGAAAACAAACTCTTAATTAATGCACAGTGTTTCTAATTATGTACACCAGGACCAACTCATTACAATGAATGTCATTTTCAATAGTGTCCCAAGCAATGACAAAACAAAGTCATTCTCAAATACACACCCATCATAAATCAGATTTATGCCATGCACGTTCACAGAATTGATAGCTGTTTCCATTAGAGACACCAGCACAGGCTGCTACCAGGCCTAATTCAATGTTGCATGGTACAGTCATACATCTCTGCCTCAAAACTCTCACCATAATGTGGTGGCAATTGTAACAACATACATTATTAAGCAGGCTCAAGGAGCATGGTGAGAAGGGGACAAAAACTAATCTAGGTTTAGAATCATAAAATCATAAAAACTGGAAGGGACCATGACAGGTCACCGAGCCCAGTTCCCTGAACTCATGGCAGGAGCAAGTACCCCTACTAAACCATTCTTGACGGGCATTTGTCTAACCTGCTCTTAAAAACCTCCAATGTAGGCAATTCCACAACCTACCAAGGCAACTCATTCAAGTGTTTAATCAGCCTGACAGTTAGGAATTTTTTCCTAATGTCTAGGCTGAACCTCCATTGCTGTAATTTAACCTCGTTGCTTCTTGTCCTATCATCTGTGATTAAGGAGAATAACTTTACTCCTAATTTTGCTCCTTCCTTCTCATAACAACCTTTTAGGTATTTGAAAACTGTTATCATATCCCCTCTCAGTATCCTTTTTCCCAGACAAAACAAATCCAGCTCTTTCAATCTTTCCTCATGGGTCAAATGTTCCAGACCGCTGATCATTTTTTTGCCCTTCTTTGGACTTTCTTTAGTTTTTCCATATTCTTTTTTAAATAAGGCACCCAGAACTGGACACAGTACTCAAGCTGAGGCCTAATCAGTGCAGAATAGAGTAGAAGAGTCACTTCTTGTGTCTTACTCACAGTACTCCTGTTAATACACCCCAAAATGGTGTTTGCTTTGTTTGCAACAGTGTTACTTTGCTGAATCATATTTAGCTTGTGATCCACTATTACAACCAGATCCCTTTGTGCAGTACTCCTTCCTAGGCAGTCATTTCCCATTTTGTATGTGTGCAATGGGTTGTTCAATCCTAATTGGAGTACTTGGTACTTATCTTTACTGAATTTTATTCTATTTATCTCCAACTGTCTCACAGCCTGTCCAAATCATTTTGAATTGTGACCTTACCCTTCAAAGCACTTGCAACCCCTCCCAGCTTGGTATCATCTGCAAACACCGTAAGTTTGCTCTCTATCCATCATCCAAGTCATTGATAAAAATGTTGACTAAAACTGGACCTATGACAGATTCCTGTGGCACCCCACTCATTGTGTCCTTTCAGCCTGAATGTGAACTGTTGATAACTACTCTCTGGGTGTGGTTATGCAATGAATAAATATAATATAATATAAATATAATATAATATAATAACTTCAAATGAGGTCAATGGAGATATCTTTCCATTGTCTTTGATGGCAGTTGAATCAGAGCCTTGGTTGGTGGCAATCAGATGCATTTTATCAGAAGTGGTTATCCACCAATACTCAGGTCACAAAACTTTTCTGTTTTCAATGACTTATAACTTCTAGAACATTTCAAGTTTTTCACTGAAATTTACTAGGAATGGTCTTTGCACAAAAGATTGTTCAAAACAGGAATCTGAAGAGGCTGTAAAAATGCTTCACCATTATGTCTAATAATTGCAACCTTTTAAATAACACGTCTACAGTCACATTTATTTGATTCCCCCCCATGTTCCAACTACCTTCTCTTTTATTGCTGT